>OZ010581.1:120881189-121136189 GCA_963932145.1 Acanthosepion lycidas | reverse complement strand
TTAAATCTACGTATCCTATATCTATGTATCGCAAATCTATGTATCCTAAATTTAAGCTAAGCTAAATAGCTATCAACAATGAACAAGCATTACAAATTTTGTGTGTGTGTTTTTAAACCGGTTAAAGATGAAAGTCTGACCAATGAGCAGGCCATAATGGAATATTTTAAATTCAATCAGTTCTCGGACGTTACAAGTCACATGTAAATGCGTAACAATCTAACGGTAGAATCAAAAAGTTATGCTCAAACAAAATTGCAATTTTATGGATCATATCCAAATATGGCTCTTAATTTATGCTGGAACGAAAAAAATAATCGTATATAAAAAAATTTCTATCATGAATTCATAATCAGTTCTAAATAATAGGATGTTAAATAATATACGTGAATGATGAAAGAAAAAATTGGAATATCTATTAGGTTGGTGCAAAAATATTGACGTAATAATGTCGTTTTACGTCATTATTTTTGCACCAACCTAATAACATAGAAACACATTTTAGTTGAATAAGTAAATCAATATTAATTGTTCGTAATTTTTCTCTTTTTGATAATATTAATATTAGGTTGGCGCAAAAATAATGACGTAATAATGTCGTTTTTTGACGTGTTCTTAACGTCAAAAAACGACATTATTACGTCATTATTTTTGCACCAACCCAATAGATTGAATTCTATAGAAAATGCAATTTCATAATTTCATCATAGGTGATGCATTCTCAACAAACTGATAGGGTTTAGCGATGTTTAATCTTGGATGAAAATTGCTTGAGGGTCCATTTGACGATCTTCATTCGATAAGGTCAAGTTCTGACAAACATGAATACTACTCAATAAATCGCTCATTTATAGTCCCGGTTAAACGTACTGGAGCATTGCTATGCACTGGATAATCCTTTGAATAGCGAACGAATTGTCTAAAATTCTATGTTAGTATGAAATCTCAGAAATGGTTCGGAGAAGTTAGGCTTGAGGCAGGAATTATTGGCAACACATTTGCTGACATTTGGAGAATTCTTTATGATATCCACGTGAAATCTTAGCAACTTCCGAAAGATCAATCTCCAGAATTGTCTCAGAAAGAAAACTCAGGGATACAAAAAGAAAGTGGTATTTTAATCACATGGATATTTTTTATCCACGTGGATAACAACTCATGTAATTTCAGATTTAATATCTATTATCTTATGGTTATAGCTTTTGTATTCGCCAGATCTGGAAATATTTCCGGTAATCTTTTCCACACGACAAAAACGAAATGTGATATATTTTCTGTTTTTTTTTTTATGTACTGGAATCGGCCCTCTTATATGATACTGTACACAATAAAGGTTCCCTTCATGATGTTCAGATTTTTGGGACTTCTCTCAGTGCCCAGATTTAAATAAATATGTCTTTTTTCTAGAAACAACTGAAAAATATTCACATCACCAGATGTTTTGCAATAATCATTCCTCAATCTGATTCAAACTTTTTCTTACAGTGATGTTCACGTTGTCGAAGGCCAAAGAACCCACCGAATTAAAGAGTTAAGAGACAGAGTTTATGAGAATAAAAGAATTAAAGAATATTAGAATTAAATTTTTTAGAGGCAGAGTTTATTAGAATAAAATAATTAAAGAATATAATTAAAGAGGTGAGAGTGTTTTGAGAATAAACGAATTAAAGAATATGAGAATTAAAGTTTTCAGAGGCAGAGTTTTTGAGAATAAATGAATTAAAGTATATAAGAATTAAAGAGGTAAAAGGCAGGGGTTTATGAGAATAAAAGAATTAAAGAATATAAGAAAAAAGCAGTAAGAGGCCGATTTTTTGAGGATAAATAATTAAAGTATATAAGAATTAAAGTAAGAGACAGTTTTTTTTAGAATAAAAGAATTAAAGAAGTTAGAGAATTTATGAGAATATGCGTGAAAGATATCAATTAAACAGAGGTTAAGATTGTATTAGTCGCTTTAACAAAATAATGTTTTCATTTGAAGAAGCTGCTCGAGTGGAACATACATCTCACCATTGGAATATGAAGGTTCGGTACAATGTGAGCAGCATGACGTATCTTAACTGATGGACCTAAGAAATGTAGTTCATCTGAACATTCTCCATTGAAACAACGATAGAGTAGCGGCAGACTTGAAACATTTCCTCTATGGAAAAGTGGCTGTAGATCTGAAACTATTTCATCACTCGCAATGATTTAAATTTTGAAATTAAGACTGAACAGCTCCTGTCCATGTATGGCTGTAGTACTCCATTTTCGGTTTGATCTGTCCTTTCTAATGGTAGCGAACGGTGATTTTTTAAGCGTACCATAGATGTGGCACCAGGCCAAAAGTATGGAGCACCCAGTAAGGATCGAACTTACTATTCAGTTAATAGTTCTAACGAGTCAATTTTCTAACCATTACACCGCCTTGAGGTGGTTATATAATAGTAGCTTAGAAGTCAGGTGCAGTACAGAGAACCGGACATATTTCTTTACCGATGTATGTCAAATCCACTTGAGGTTTACGATGAGTTTAAGTCCCAATCAGTACTCAAGACACGGAGCCTCCTCGAGACGGCAGCCCCTCATCGCGATAGGTGAAATCACGAGGATTTTTTTTTAACACTGGTCCCGATGTTTTTTTTTTTTTTTAGGTTTTTTTTTTGTCAGTCTTCATATCTCACAGAAATAGTGTTTTATAGGATTGGCTTATTAAATCCCACTTCATAATATTGAAGAGCCATCGGACAAATCTATTTTATTTAATATCAATTTCATCATCCTATCTAGTTTATAAATTAAATTATTTCATTAGAGACTTTTACAATCAACGCTTTAAATTTATAGGGGAAATAAATTCCTTTTATTTTGTTGACAGTTTCATCACTCACTCTGCTTAATAACCCGTTTAATTGAACTGAAAACCTTATTAAACAAACTCATAATTTTTGAAAGGGCTATAAATTTAATTAATTTAGGTACCAGTTTCGTTAATGTTTCTAATAATAAAACTTTTTATATGATTATACACATTTCTTATCGATCTAGCCTCGGTATATTGGCGTGAAAAAATTACTTCATTTCAATACGAATATTCTCGCTGTAATCGATTTATATGATTGGAGACCTTACGTATAAATCGACCATCGTAATCCGAATATAAACTCCCCGTGTTTTGCTATAAGTTTAATTAGTATGTAAGTTTGATTTATTGGATCGGAAATCTTATAAAAGTATCCGTCGTAATTTTGAAGAGAAATCAATATTCTATATTGTTATGATTCTATTTAGTTTAAAAAAATTTTTTTCGGAATCCGCACTTCGTAGAAAAACTAATTTGCTTAATGATACCAATATTGATACCAATTTATTTATAGTACCTGATCGAAAACTTGTTTTCTACGTTTATTAACACTATTTATCAAACAACGCTTTTAAATGAAAGTGTTCTAAAATTGTGTAGTATTAATTTCATAAGTCTATTTTTCTTTGGATTGTTTACATCAGGTAAAGAATATAAGAATTAAAGAGGTAAGAGGCAGAGGTTTTGAGAATAAAAGAATTAAAGAATATAAGAATTAAAGAAGTAAGAGGCAGAGGTTTTAAGAATAAGAGAACTAAAGTATATAAGAATTGAAGAGGCAGAGGTTTTGAGAATAAAAGAATTAAAGTATATAAGAATTCAAGAGGTAAGAGGCAGAGGTTTTGAGAATAAAAGAATTAAAGAATATAAGAATTAAAGAGGTAAGAGGCAGACGTTTTGAGAATAAAAGAATTAAAGACTATAAGAATTAAAGAGGTAACAGGCAGAGGTTTTGAGAATAAAAGAATTAAAGTATATGAGAATTAAAGAGGTAAGAAAATGTATGAGAATATGCCTGGAAGATATCGATTAAACAGAGGCTAAGATTGTATTAGTCGCTTTAACAAAATAATGTTTTCATTTGAAGCTGCTCGAATGTTTACTATTTATCAAACAACGCTTTTAATTGGAAGTGTTCTAAAATTTTATAGTTATTAGTTTTATAAGTCTATTTACCCCTGGATTTTTTTACATCAGATTGACGATCATACTACCCCGTCACCCTCTGGATTCTGCTATCGACTGGCTTTAGCGTTTACCATCCAGTAAATTTACTTCAGTCTATATATCAGATATGAGATGTTATAAGTATTTATTCTATTTATATTGTTCGAAGTTTTGCCCTCATATTTACTGCCATATTCAGGACATTTCGGATGTTGTTCTCCCCGGCTTTTTTATGCATCTGGCTCAAAGCGCTGGTTAAAGTAATCCAGTGACTTGACCCAAGGAGTTGGGATTTCAATACCTGGCCATAGCAGAGTTGGACAAAAAGCTATTTATTAATCAAACGTTTTATATCGGAAACTTCGACAATGTTAATTTATAATTCAATATAATTTTTGAATTTGACAAAGAATGTTGAATACAATTATATGGAAAAAAGGTTTATATTAATTTATTCAAATAAAATAATTTTTTTTAGATTAAATTTAAAATAAAAATACTTTAAAAAAAATGAATATTAAAACATTGTATTTAAAATAACATAATCGAAGAAAATGAGAATAATTATTTGAAAAATGTTAAAACATTAATTTGTTTACATACTAACTGTTACTACTTCCACACACACATACACACACACACACACACACATATATATATATATATATATATATATATATATATATATATATGGTACTTTTTTTACCGTGGTAAAATAAACCTAGGAAAGATTTCTTATCAATAGAAAATGTTTTGCGCTGAGAGACATTGAAACGAGGACAGTTAATATCCAAAGCCTGTGAGAAGTGGATTTAATTCACACATAAACAATTTGAATTGTATGTCGAGCAGTTTAAACAATGGAAATGTGACAGGGACTTAGAGGGCATTGTTGGTTGACACAGCTGCAAATTCAAACCGTAAAGCGAAAATATCATTTTTTCGTAAACATCAAAATTGGAGTTGATTCTCCGGTTCGAAAGTTGGGTTGAAATAACAGGCGGGGCTGGATAAGCCACCCACAATCACTGATAAAATTTAGTAAGAGGTAATAACATGAGAGAGTGGAAGAAGGAAATTTCCCCAGAATTATCGAATTCTTTTACTTCGGCAGTTTGGGCGAAGGTCAATATATAAGAATGCGGGAAGCAAATCCGGCAGACGAGTCGCAGAAGAGAGAAGAGAAGCAGAAGAGACGAAGAAGAGTCCAGAGACAGGAGAGAAGCTCTCGTGATTATCTGCCGACGAAAGCCTCTGACTTCAGCCTTATGCCGAACTTTACTAAAACAGCATCCCAAAGATGACCAAATCGACAACAATATCATTTCCGATTTAGACGCGGATTGGGCTGATAATTAATTGCATGGGAACTCTGATATAAAAAATTATTGGACGAATGACTGATATAAAAACTGTATTTCAATTTAATCGAGTGTTATTGTTTTTCCCTTCTTGAACCCGACCACCACAAGGATACGTGCGATGATTCGATCTTGATTGCCTTATGATCAAACATAATTCACAACGTGGGATAAGGTTAGCTGAAATTGAAGCAGACACTTCAGCGGCCAACCGCAGTGTTGGAATTGGATGACTGAGGAGAGTGTTGTACGATTACATATTATGATGTTACAATATTTCACGGCACACTTAAGAGGATCGAGCGCCACATTAGTGTGTCGCGACACGGCGGTTGTGAATCACTAGCCTAATGGGACTCAAGTTGACTTGAGATCTCATGTGGAAAACGAGGAATATGATTACTAAAAAAAGATGCTAGAAAAATGGCTGCTCCCTAGTACGACTGCAAATTCTACCTGACATATTCTGCCGGGTTTTATTTTGGGGATAAATTTATATATGAATTATCATATACCAGAAAGTTCAATATAAGTTATTATATAACAGAAATGCTAGGATTAATAGAAAAAAAAGAAAAAAATTAGTTCGTGTGTCATGTTTCATCGTTTAGGACTTGTTTATTCGTTTAACGGCAGATGAAAACATCAATAGGCTATTTAATGCCGAAATTTAATTTTCTTAGGAGCTTGAGAATTTTTTTCTTTTACAAAAATCTCTTACTGATAATTTCTCTTATATTTTTAAATCTATACTTTCATTTTTTTTTTATCTCAGTTTGGTGGTTCACTATTTGTCAATAGCTGGGACCCTAACAAATGCTATCACCCCGGGTCAGGGTAGACCTTGACACAAAAGCAATTAAGAGGTGGCCCCATGCCCCTCAAAATCTCCCGCTCAAACAGGATCTAGTTGATTGTCATAATCAGCTATAGAATTTCGTCGAACAAATGTGATGTAATGACACATTGGAATAAAGGTGCGGAGACATTGAGATTTTATACTTTTAAATATATTTATTTTATGTTTAATAATATGTTTTCAGGTGTATCGTAACTAGACAATTTCCTTTTTTTTCTTTTTGCTTATATTTGTATCGCTTTTGTTACTAAGTCGACCACATTGCTAATAATTCGACCAGGAAACGTGAAATGAAAGAATCTGAAAGCAAATTTACTGTATCTGATCTAGCAATTAAAGCACTTTCTATAGACTTTCATTGTCGGAAGTTCCTTTAAATTTGAATTGAAGTATCATTTTTAAAGTAACTAAAAAATAACAGCGATGGAAAAGAATATTTGAGTTTTTACAGGGTGTAACACAGACCAAATATTTTTAAGAAATGCAATTATTTCTAAAGCATTCCGACTAAAGTAAGCAAAAAAAGAACCTTAGTAAAAATTAAAACTTATAATAAAAAGCAGAATAAATTCCACTCATTATAAAAACAATTCGATTATGACAGATTTGTTCAATTAGATATTTTGTACTCAAAATTTGAAAGTGTATGTGAAATTAAATTGCACACATGTTTCTAAAATATTTATTTCACGATAATTATTAAAAGAATCAAGATCCGTCCTTTCGTTTCTTGTTGTCTCGCAACTATGTGATTGTATGATTGTATTCTGACTGTGTTTTCTTAACCCCTGACGTTTCGTTCATGTGTAGCGTGGTTTCAGAATGTAGACATGGTAATGCTTACCCTTCTCGATGTCAAACCCTAGTTGGTATCCTCCAACTCGAAGGAAGCCATTATCTGTTGATTCCATTGGGGAAACCATCCACCCTGGCCGTTGACTTCAGTCTAAGAAACTGTCTTCGTCATATTATCACCGCAATTCTAATCAAAAAATGTATGATTTTGAAACCTGTATATACACCGATGGCCCGGTTATTTTGCAGGTAGTACGAGGCTAGATAGTACCAGTAGCACTTTTAGGTGGACCTGACAATGAATGGTATATATTTTGGTAATTATGAAGCCAAGGAGATTTGTAAAAGATTCTCTGAAAATTTCGAAAATTTTTTTTGTTTGTGTCAGAAGAAGAAAGTATTCGAATCTGTCGAATGTTGATACGTCCCTCCAGATAGTCCATAACGAACATTTGTAAAATTGTGTAAAATGGTGATCTCTTGCCTTGATGTGCACTTTATTGAGGCTTCGTGATGTTTTATGGCGAAGCACCGAAATATTCTAGTACGAAAAATCTAAAGAATCTAAGAGAAAATTCCCCATAAAATATTGGCAAAATAGTAATAACCATACTGAAAGTAGAGTATGTATAGAAAACTTCCTTCTAAATTTAATTGTCAGTGACACTGCTGTAGTACAGCTATACGATAAAGCAAACAATCTTTAACTATGATGAACCTCAAAATACATTCTGACTACTACAGCATTGTGTTAACATCTATAAAATGATTTGCGTGTACATTTTTATGGCTTAGGGCTTACAGTTTGTACTGACTTACTGTGGAAATAGCAGTATAATAATTATTCATTTGAGACATACATTCTGCTTTATGAAACAATTATTATTGATGAGAAATGTATCATCGTAAAAAACAGTTCATTGAATATAACAAAACAGCCAATGAATAGTGGCTTACTCACGACAATGTCAGCGGATTCACAACGATAATGTTCTACAACAAACCCCAACAACTAAGCCATCGTAGTAAATTTGTGCGAGGGGTGGGTTCTTCGGGGAATTATTTATTTAGAGTCCTTAAAACGTGTTGAAACACTAAATGCATATCTATAATTCCAGTAGCTGCAAAGTGCCTATACATTTTTAATCGAAAATACTCCTTCGATCGTGAAAAGTAAAAATGCTTTACTTCTCCATGAAAATAGAGGCCACAAACTAAAAGAATCACACAAGAAAAAAATTTGAAAAACAATGCTACCCGCCATATTGATCTGATGCGCACAAACCTATGTTTATCTCTACCGATGGCCACAAAATGTTTGTATGAGAAAAATTTCCCTAATGAAACCGAATTTAAAATCTCGTTGAAAACTTATTCACGCCAAAAGCCGCAGAGGTTTTCCTCAAAAGTAAATAACGGTTATTATATAAATGAAAAAAAAATGATGGTTGATCTTAACATTAATGGAAGTTTGGCAGTAGAGAAATACCAACAGATGCTAGAATACAGTTGTTCACAAAGCTACAATTAAGTAGAAGAGAAAACAAATGCCGATCTTTCTTCAAGACAATATGTGTTGCCATTCTGCATATCAGTTTTTTTTAATGTGATACTGATCACTTTTTACTATATATGACGTGCCATTCTTTTCCTCGAGAAAACAATCCCTTTGAAAAAGTTTTTGGAAAGACAGAACTGCTTATTGGCAACACGATATAATCAATGCTTATAGAGTTGAAACATGCTCTTCTGGAAACGTAATAGAAAATCTCACAATCTACGCTCTGTACTTTTGGCAAAATCTGTGAGATAGATTCATTTAAGTTTTGAAAGTAAGAAATGCAACAAAAATGCATTAGTTTTTTGATAAATACATTTTATCAATGAAAACCTATTTTAATAGTGTATGGAGTAACAATTTGATCTTGTTCCGTTAGTCATTCTTTCTGTTCTTCTTAAGGGAGAGTCAGTGGAGATTCCCGTGTTCAACTTTCATTATAGAGATATTTCATATTGCATATAGATGTTCATGTAAGGGGTGAGAAACGTAGGTACTAAATTACACACAACACTGTAAATATGACTACAGCATTTTATTGCCACAGCAAAACTAAATAGTAAGAATGAAAAATGATGTGAATTTAAAGGTATTTTTCTTTTGTTAAAACCGTTCAAATATTTATATTGCAGAAATTTGTTTGTTAGTTTGTTAGAGTTACCCGCTTGAGGCAATAGTGTTGGTGTGTAATTATCGCGGTTGGATAGAGATAACAAGACATGTTTATGTTTAGTTTTATGATAAAACTCCAGAAAGATAGGAATTAAATTACACATATAACAGGATACATATTATCCGTTCATTTTATTGCCTTAGCAAAATTATATTGGACGAATACAAAAAATTGTGAATGGAAATGTGAATTAAAAGATATATTGTTTTCTTTTGTGCGGAGTGGTGTTGACGATTATGTAAGTTGTTTAAATACTGATATTGAGAAGGTTTCTTGTTAGTCTGTAAAAGTTACCAGCTTGAGGCAATGGTTTTGCTGTTTTATTTTCATGCTGCACGTGGCAGGATATGATCGTAATGAGACACGTCTTCTCTCTAGAGTAAAGATCACCAAATTTGGGCAATAGATGATTGGGGACACTTTTGCTAGCTCTGATGATTATCGATTTGTCCTGCATTATTCGGATGTAGAAATGAAGTTTTGTACAAAAACATGAAAGAGACTTGTATCAATAGTTCAGAATCTTGGTTGTGGTTGTACAGTGCTATACGGTATATTTTCTTTGGCGTACACCGGGATCCTTTGTACAAATAAAGTATCGTTTAAATACCGTATTATAGCTGACAAGGTCCTCAGTTGAGGACAACAATGCACCCATCATCTGACTGCCACTTCAAGAAGAAATACACTGTTTCGCAAACCGAAAATAGTGACAGATTGATTTATGGCACACGGCCAAAAATTTGCTGCGTTAAATTGGACTTCACAGTCATCAGCATTTAACCTCAGAGAACATATATATGCTGTAGTCGAGAGGGTGATTCAAATCCTGAAGGTGCTACCAAGAAATCTAGAATAGTTGACGGATGCTAAAGAAATGCATGAACAGTAATGTACAATGAATACTTAAACTACATCATCGACTCTATCCAAAGAAGAATTCGGGCGGTTACAAAGCAGAAGGTGGGGAGCAAAGGAGGTACGAGAAACTCCGTAATAAATAAAAAAAATGTTTATTTTAATTTTATAATAACATAAGCATTCCTAATTGTTATGGTCCGGCTCCTTGTACCACGGTGATAGTCCAAGGTAGAACCAATAAAGAAGAACTCGAACACGGATATGGAATAACACAGATATATTACAAACAGGAATATCTACAGAGAAGTAGAAAGTGTTAGTACGAACAATCAGGTTTAGTAGTAATTGTCTGAATGCGATTCTGTTTCGGACTGCCTCTGACTCGACTGACTGACTCGCTCGCTCGCTCTGACTGACTGACAGACTCCTGACGGTCTTCTGACGGACCTCACTCCAGACTTCAGGCTGAACAGTATTTAGTCACCCCCCCTACGAGGGCATCATGTGGCACAAGGCCGGTTTAACGTGGGATCTCCGAGCCCGAGGGTTCTGCCAAAATTATGCCCTTTGAACCCGTATGAACAGGTTCAGGTTCGATTTACCTACCCGAAAGGGACTCCGCCCTTCGGCGTAGCGTCGTTCGGGTTCCTCCCCGCCCGCAGGCATGGAGTTCAACCGATCACCCGGTCAGCCGATCGTCCGACTTCAGATTGAACAGTATTAAATCACACTCCAACGAGGGTATCATGTGGCACAAGGCCGGTTTAACGTGGGATCTCCGAGCCCGTAGGCTCGGCCAAAATATGCCCTTTCCACCGGTATAAACGGGTTCTGGATCGGTTTGCCTCCCGAAAGAGACTCCGCACTTCGGTGTAGACTCGTTCGGGTTACTCCCCGCCCGAAGGCAGAAAGTTCAACCGATCAGCCGATCAGCCGGTCGCCCGACTTCGGGCTGAACGATATTTATTTATACAAATAGTATAAAATGGGGCACAAGAACAAGATCAGTTGGGAAGAGGTGAACTTCTCGCCAACATAGAATTCTTTCTGACGCATCGTCCAAATCACGACTCTCATAATCCCTAGTAAGCAACAGAACACATAGTGTTCAGCCTTCGTCAATTGCGGCACCACATTGCTACAAACAGAACTGGCTTCCAGGACAAAGAACTTTCCCTGCAGCATGCGAACCATGAGGCCTTCAACAGACCCGCACAACGGCACTACCGTCTTGCACTGAAAAAAGGCGTGACCAATGGTCTCGACTTCCCCAGTACAGCGACGACAGTTTGGATATTTCTCCAAGTCTGCTGAACAAAGTCTCTTGCCGACCCAGAGGGTACCACGAATCATCAGCCAGGTGAGTGATGCCTCATCATTATTGAGACATTTCAACCCAGGCGCCCAAGGCCATATCGAGCGAGCCTCCTCCTTCGTAAGACCAACCTCGCCGATCAGATCATCTTGAACGGCCCCACTAACTAACAATCGATACAATGCCTTAACGCCTGGGCGTCGGAGAGGCCATCCGACGTACGTAAGATGATTTTCAAAGCACGATGACATTCGCGATAGAAGGAGCACTCGGCACGAGGTGTACGGCCAGCCTCCTCCTCGCACCAGTGCACACTTCTCAGGGATGGGAAATGTTTTCGGACGTCTTCTTTCCAAAAGGTGCCCACCTCATCCAATCCGCGACACATTCGGTCTAGAAAAGGTAATGCGAAGCATATAGTGACGAATCTCAATTCTAGGCATACCCAGACCACCCTAAGAGAGATGAAGGCAACAGACCTCGCGAGATACCAAAGGGGCCTTGTCTCTCCACAAGAAAGAGAACAAGGTCCGTACTAATAACATTAGTCTAGCATACGGGAGTGGAAGCACAGAGAGTCGCTACAGGAGAATCGGATATATGTGTGAAACACATACCACCGCCCTTCCCTTCAGGGAAAGTCTTCTCCGAGACAACAGATTAACCGCGATCTCGGTCTTCCCTTGTACCTCCGACCAGTTCATTTCCAACTGGAGATCAGAACCGAACCAGACGCCGAGTATCTTGATTGGTCCATCCGTCCAGAGGAATGGTCCGGGAAGAGAAACTCCCTTCCACGCACCCACCCGCAAGCCCACAGACTTATCGCGGTTGATCTTGGCCCCTGTCACCATCTCATACCCACTGATCTCTTTGCTGACTTCGTCAATCTCGGCTCTGCTCGACACAAGAACCGAAAAATCGTCAGCATAGGCAGAATACCTGGATGAGGTGGAAGCCCCAGGCAGGGAAATTCCGCGCAGGACCGGATTCGCCTTTAACTTGCATTGGAATGGTTCCAACGCAATAACGTAAAGCAAAGGCGAGAGCGGACAACCTTGAAGAATGGAGCGAGACAATACGAAAGGCTTCAATCTTACCCCATTCACTTCCACCAGCGCTCCGGGGCTCGCATACAAAAGTCGGATCCAGGAGCGAAAGTCGGCTCCGAAACCGGCCGCCGAAATGACTGCCTCCAGAAATCAATGGTCAACCCTATCGAAGGCCTTGGACTGATCTAAATTAATCAGCGCGGCTTCACTGTCGACTTGTTCTAAGATCAAGCGTACCATATGAACGTTATCCTGATTAGTCCTGCCCTTCACAGGACAAGTCTGTTCAGGGCCAATCAGACTAGAAAGGACAAGCTGCAAACGGTTGGCTAAGATCTTCGCCAAAATCTTTAACTCTGTGTTTAACATGGTTAAAGGGCGAAAGTTCCCTAACCCATCCCCACCGTTTTTGTTCTTACGCTGCAACTTGATCACACCACTGGTGAAGCGTTGAGGTATAGACCCCTGCTTCATCCAGTGGTTGAAAATCAGTTCCAGCAAAGGAACAAAAACGTCCGACAACCTCAAGTAAACTTCTAATCCCGGAGATTTATCCAGGCCAATCTGCTTCAGCGCTTCCCAGATTTCCGACTCTGTAATGGGACCCTCGCACCTATCACGTCAGCTGCCTTGAGGCAGGGAAAGTCAGCTAAATAGGCGTCGAACTGAGCAGAGCTTAGACCGGGCTCCCTGGTGAAAAGATCCTGAAAGTAATCCCGAAAGACCACACATATGCCTGCGTTTGTAGTCACGGTTCGCTTATCCGGTAATGTGACGCACGCTATATGTCGCCTAGACGCGTGCCGATTCTCCTCTGCACGCAATTCAGCGGCCATATTCGTCGCCTCAGAAGACATTCTTTTTAACCTAACCCTAACTACCAGAGCTTAATCCTTCTTGATAAGCAAGGAGGACAACTCTGCCTTAGCTAAAACTATATCCCCACTAACACGGGTTTTCACAGGCCGATCAACTTTATTTTCTAAAGCCGTTTGCGCCGCTAACCTATCTAGATTGAGTCGACGACTAAAATCGGCAGCAAACGTTCGAATTTTAGATTTTAAATTGCCCCACCAGGCATTTCCCACAACCGCACACGTCAGTTCCCTTTGTATCATTAGTAAAAGCTGGTCCCGGAAACACTGTTCACTAAATAGTGAACAGTTCAATTTCCAGTAGCAAGCCAATCTAACCTTAGGCTTATCTAAGTTTACACGGTCTCGGACAACCCTGTGATCCGTATAAACTATGTAATGAAGATTTGGACACCCTAAGAGCCCTACATCAACTCTCCTAACTAAGACTCGGTCCAGGTAGCTCGCAAGCGACCCAGGAGCCGAGTTGCCACTAGTTGTACAAGTCCATGCTACCTCCCGAGGGTGTTCATTCCGGAACTTATCGACAAGATCAAACCCATCGATAAAGTCCCGAAATGGTTTCACGTCCGGGTTGTTAGTACCTTGTTTATGCCCTATACGATCTATATCGGGGTCAAGGACGGCATTCCAATCCCCCATTAAAACTACCCGACGAGACGTCGTCAAGAACGGCACGATCTGCCGAAACAAAGCAGGCCGCTCGGAATGGATATTGGGCGCATAAACCCCAATGAGACGTAAAACATTATCCATTATGCTAACATTCAGCACGCAAAGTCTGCCCACCGGATCCGCGAAGACAAGGGTACATGCAGCCTTCAAAGACCTGCTAACTAGACAAGAGACACCCCTCGAACGACCATCAAAACATGTTGAATAAAGGGCGAACCCCTTAGACAGTATGTCCTCACGATCATGAGAAGAAAAACGGGGCTCTTGTACACAACATACATTCACCCCGGGGCGCTGAATGTCACGAGAGAGCCTCGCTCTGCGAGACTCGGACCTCAGGCCCCGGGCATTCAAACTAGCTAACCAGAGTGCCATTGTCAAATGGAATTAGGGTTGTCCTTCAGGATAGAACATGGCTGGGGTAAGGACACCGACAGCCTGTCCCATCGAACCAGATATCATCTCAGTATCGAGAGTATCATCCTGAGACAAGCTGCCGATGTCCGCAGGATAAGTCTGCTTAGGTGCCCTATAAAGGGATGGGTGAACAAAAAGAGGGACCCTCCCTTTAAATTGCTTTGATTCATCTAAATTTTCTTCGAGAAGAACGGCAGCTGGGGGCACCACCTTCAAGGACGCCTTTGCCTCCTCTATCATGCCCCAAATCTCCCACGTACTCGTGCCAGTTCTAACGACAGTCAGCAGAGTTCGGGGCTTCTTAAAATTTTCCGGCACCTCCACATCAACACCATTGATATGCCGGATAGTCCATATCATTTTTAAGGGCTTCGGTTTTTTTGTTTGCCCGAAGACCATTTCTGCCTGTTCCCGGGATACGCGGCAGACGTCTTCACCTGGGAGGTATAGTGGTTTAATTTTGTTTTTCTGTTTTTCCGTAGCAACTTGTGATTTTGGGCTTCTGACCCTTTTCTTATGTGGAGACTGAATGGGTGTTGAAATGGGTATTTTGGAGGGTGTCATGCCAGAAGGCGTCCTCACAGGAGAAGGTCTTTATGAATAAAAAGTTTTTGTCGGTGAATTTGACAGATTTTGGTGGAGGTGGTTTAGTGAACGTGTTTTTATTTGATGAAGGGGAAGACGGGGCAGAGGATAGAGGGCCCGGTGCCCCAGAGATTTTTTTATTTTTACCCCGCTTAGACTCCAGTTTTTCTTTTAATTTTTTAAGATCCAATATTTTTTTCCAGATTGGCTCATTTAATTTTTGTGTTTCGGAGGCATTTTTTTCATAAGACGCCGAGGTGTCGCCCTCAGTGCTGGTAGAGGGAATGGGGCTCTAGGTGCTATTGTCCCTTGGGTCATGATGGGACTGATGCCCCGCTGATTGGGTCTTCCCTTTGCCCCTAACTACGAGGGGCCATCCCCCCTCATCCTTCTCCTTTTCCACAGTTGTGGAAGACATCGGTTTAGGGGTCAACGTCGGTATGGACCCAACCGAGGGATTTTCCGCACCGGTCCGCCTCGCAGCTAGGCCTACTACAGGCGCCGCGGATTTAACATTTCGGCCAAAGGGGGATTTTGGTCGCCTGCGACCGGAACTTCAGGGGCCTTCTTCCCTGGACAGGAGGAGGAAAGGTGACCAATCTCTCCAAACCTCCAACAAGTAGGTTTCCTACCAGTCACAATGACCGGCATTTTCCGGTTGCCTAACTCCAAACAGTTGGGGACGGACTTGAAGGCCTTCTGATCTAACATTATGACCAAAGTCCATCCCCCGGTCAAATTATCGGAGAGACCCCCTAAAATTTGGCCGAACTGCATAAAAAAATGGAGCCAGGTGCTCTCCCGAAATTTGAGGAGGAACCGCGAAAACGGCCACCCTGGTCCTTCTCCGACCCTCTTACTCCGTTTTTAGTATCAGGTCCTTCGTAATGAGTACTTTTTTTTTTGCCATTGCCAGGCAATCTTCTGGCGTGGGCAGCAGAATGTCCCACATGAAGAACCCAGTTTCCTTAATGACTCTTTGGGGTTTTATCCCCAGGGACAGAAGTGATTTAATCACTATGTCTTTCGTGGAGCGACAAATCTTGCGAGTTCGCTTGTCCACCACGAAAACCGACACCATTCTCTTTGAGAACACATTGAGCTCTTGGACGTCTTCAATGAGCCCATCTTTATTTACAAGATGAGCATATCCCTTCACCTTTTCCAAGAAATCCGCCATGTTCAAAATGCAACTTGGGGGGGACTTCCAACAAGAGGACAATTCCTCGGCTGTCTTAGTTTGTGCCTCCTTCGGCACCTCATTATTTTGGTTGGTCTCTCCTTTTTTTGTGCTACTAGCACGTTCTTCTAAATTTTGGGCAGCATTAGCCCGCTTCTTTGCGGATTTTACTTTATCCGGCGGGTCGGCCTTAGCAGCCGCCCCGAAAAAGTCTTTCTTAACTCCTGACCGACTGGCTTCGTTGGCCATATTGATTAAGCGTGGAGACTTCCACCTGCGGGTCTCTAAATTTATGTCCAAATTTGGGAAAAGGAGTTGGGAGAAGGTAACACAGACACAAAAAAAGAAATTAAACAAATAAAGAAAAGCCTGGATACACCAGTAAATTAAAAAAAGCAAAGACAATAAACTTTTAAAAATAAACTGGTAAAACTAAAAGTAAAGTAAAATAAAGGACAAACTAGATCAACTGAAATAAATAAATAAACAGGTAAGACTCTTTTTTAAAAAAAATAAAAATGGTGCCCAAAGGCAACCGAAAATAAAAAGAAAAAACAGAAAACTCCGCTCTTTTTTTTTTTGTCAAAAAATTCAATTAAAATGTACCAGAAAGAAAAAGAAAAGAAATAAAAAATTCTGGTTTGCAACCAAAAAAAAAAAAGGGGGGGTTGGTGCGGCCGAAGCCGCTAAAGAAAATAAATTAAACGCAAAGGAAATACAAACTAGTTAAAACAAAAGAAAGAAGGCGACCGAAGTGGCTAATTAAATAAATAAGAAGGAGGGTATAAAATAAAAAAAATAAATAAAAACAAAGCTTTTTTTTTTTTTTTTCTTAAAAGGTACTAAATATATTCAAAATAAAGACTGAAAAGAAATAAACAGAAATAAAAAAAAAAGCAGTCGTCCGGTAAGACTTTGTCAAACCGGACTAAAATAAAAATAAAATATGAGGTCCGAAGCCCAGAAAAAAAATAAAACAAACAAAAGAAATTGAAAAAAATAAAACTTAAGCAAAAACTTAACAGAAAAGACTTGGTGGGCCGAATAAAGTTCGTCGATTTAAGCAAGAAAGTTCGTGAAGTACTCGAAGGAAATCCTCGTGGGTCAAACAAGCTCGTCACACCGCAAAACAAAAAACACGATCACAAACACTCAACCGGCCAGAAAAAAGTCAGAAAAAGACTTTGGGCTGAACGATATTTATTTATACAAATAGTATAAAATGTGGGGTTGGGGAAGGACGGTCTTCTTCTGTCTTAATTCTAAACTTAGCTATTCCCAGACACGGACCCAAACATACCAACAATGTCCCAATCACCAAAACAACGCATTCACTCCTACCTTTCTTACTGCGTCCACCATAATACCTCAAATTCTCTATGCAATCCTAACTAGTCCCCTTATGTACAGATATTGTTCGTAGGGGGAGGGGCATAAAACAACAATTTTTAAAAAGATCCCCAAATGAAGACTTTGGGCTGAACTCCCCGCTTCCTCTTGAAGTGCAGTATTTGTGACGTATGAAATAGTCCATTATGTTATTATGGGTAACGTTCCAAACACTAATCCGAATGATTCATTTTTAGTATTACTTGTTATCTCTACTTTGTATTAACTGAGGAATCATAAGTATTAATCGTTGACATCTATTTATTCTATATTTATTCTTTTTCCTTAGAGGAAATATTCACACCATTATTATTTATTTTTAGGTAGAGTTCATCTTCATCATAGGCTTTCATTCGAAAAGATTTCAGTCATTATTATATTTTTTGGATGATTGTTTAACTTAACGATTAGTTTTATTCAATGGAGCCTTGTCAGGAATTATAAATGATATGTCCTGGAAAGGGATATATTCGTTCGAAGTAGCAAAGTGGTTGGTGACTACTGTAACGGGTAGGACAATCTAGCAGGTAACCGTAATGGACTGGTCCTCGTCTTAGTGGTAGGCAATAGGTGTAGGCAATAGGCGAAGACGATAGGCGTAGTCAATAAGCGTCCTCAATCAGTCAATCATATTAATGTGAGGGGGAACCCAGGTATATGCATATTCATTGCATCAATAAATTTCAAACATCTATTTACTCTCGTCAGGATCTATTAAATAAGGTACGGTTAGCTATTATTATAAATTTTAAAGTAGCATTTTCTCATATATATATTATTTAAGTATTAAAAAGTATTATCATTTTTGAATATTTTTTACCTACATGAGCATTTTTATTTAATGATGCATTTTCAGCCATATATCATAAATATTTGATATTCTGGTAATGTTTTAATTAAAGCATCATCAACCATTATTCTTAATGTTCTACCATTGTTTTTGTAATAGAACCTACAGAACTTTTTTTCTCGAATTTCGTATATAAGCCAAAAAGATGAAAAATCACTCTAAATAACCGACAAATCAGTAGATTTCCTAGGTATCGTATAACACATCTCTACAACTCTGTATCTGTAAAAAGAATACCCGCTCGGCCCGGTGGCTAGGATCAAAGTGTAGTATCTGCGCTTTGTGAGCTGCCGGGTCGGGTGTCTGTCGAACTCTCTGCTTGCAGAGAGGAACCCGGACGAAGCTCCGCCGAAGGGTAGGGTTTCGTTGGGGCAGGTTGACGGAACTGGCCCGCCTCGGCGGGTTTGGATGGTTATTTATTTTTGGCTGGGTATACGGGCTTGGTGATACCCACATTAAAAAGGCCTTGTGCCACATTCGGTCCCCGTGGGTGGATTGATAAATACCATCTCTACAACGATATTTGTATATTTTACTTTGTATATATATATATATATATATATATATATATATATATATATATATACAAACACACACACACAGCTTGTATTTTTCTTTGATTCGAAAACGTTCCCAACTCTCTCAGTTCCTGTTCGCTGGATTTATTTTGAGCTGAGCACAACAACGATAAGTTTATTAACAGGAGAATCAGAAACTGGAGCTCACTAATCTTATACAACACAATTATAATTTTGAAAAGCAATCATTTGATTTCAAGATTATTATGACGGAAATGAAAGAGATATTAGAAGGTTTAGCTGTAAACAAATGAAAATATTATTGGCTTAAATATATTAAAATTGTAATGATTTTTTTTCAAAAAATATTTTTGCTTGTTTATCAAAGCACAGTAAAAATGAATGTTCCTAAGAAGGAAGCATTCAAGTACTGATCTTATCAAAAAACCGGATTGGGAAAATTACTGTTTTCTGGTTCTTTAAAAAGATAAATTCATAGATTACGTTGCGTATTTCTGTGTTGTTTCGTAAAGGGAAATACCACAGTGGGGAGAGGGAGAATGAATGTTGGGAAATAAAAATCATTTTTAATAACTGAGATTAAAACAAAGCATAAAAAGGGATTACAGTAAAGCTAAGTAAATCAATTTTTAGAAAGGAATCTAGTACAAGGCAAAAATATAAACATCACTTTTAAAAACTGATATATGCCGAAACATAAATTTAGTGAATTTTCTATTTCGAAACAACTTAATATTACATCGACAAAATCATTAGATGGATATACATGAATAGTCCTGATCTGGCATCCCGTCGACAGTCACTATCTCACAGATGTACTCTGTCCCACCTTTGTGTTTTCTACAAGTAAATCTCATGGCAACTGTTCCAACTCTCTACTTTCACTGATTTCCAAATTACATGAAGTTAAGCGCGCTACATTGTTGGCATCACAGTTCCCACATTTCACTGTCGAAAAGGCTAAATGCAGTCATTTCTTCTACTGCAACAGCTTCTTATCTCGCATCTACCGTTACTTGAACTCCCTTCCTATCATTTGCTTCCCTGATAGCTATAATCTACAAATATTCAAATGTAATGTCAATCGATATCTTCTGATACCTTGAGCTTGATCCCTGTCTTTCTCTTTATATTTTTCTCAAATACTCCTCTTTACTCTTACTATCACTTTCTGTAACCGCTTGCGTGCTAGGGACACTTCCGACTTGCTTTGGTTGATTTGCTTAAAAAGAAAAACGTTTCGTAATAAGATTGAGTTCTCGCTTGCAAACATTCATTGTTTTGTTTTTAATTCAATAATAAATTGATTTTAATACGAAATTATTCTATTTTTGAAAGTTTACTCCTAGTTTTTTGTAACGTATAAAAAGCATATTTTTTAAACATTTCTCTGCATAGAACCCCAAATACACAAACTGATGCTGACCTTTGGCAGAGGAATGAAATATATTATCTGTTGTATAAAAAGAAATTTAATCTCTGGAATCCAGACTAATAGAAATATAGCGACAAACCTCTTTCTGAGTTTTATCGTCTTTCTTGTGTATATTGCACTGTATTTCATTAGCAATTCGGACATATTGTATTACATTAAAATCTAAGTAAAATATATTTTTCCATACAAAATATGCTTTTCGCCCGATTTTCTTTTGTTGCTTTTTACTTTTACCATTTTCTCCTACAATATGCGTATTTATCCTGTTTATAATTACTAGTCTTCTTATTGGACGAAAATAACGCATTATGTATAATACTGTTTTAGTATACCTACGGACGATAATGGGTATTGACCAGCACAGCTGTATTTATGTGAATGGGGACCATTCACATAAATACAGCTGTGCTGGTCAAACTCTTTCCCTCCGGGCATAAAGGATCTCCAGACGAGCCTATGTCGAAAGGTAGAGACCTCACATTAAATTCGGCCTTGTGCACAACTGACAGCGTGGGGCGGTTGATAGATATACTGCAGTTCGGGATTCATTGTGGAATTCGCTTGACTCACTTCTGGCAGTTGACTACTTCTTCTAAGCGCTGCTGGCGAATCTTATATTCGTTGTTCTTCACCTAAGTATTATCGTTCATTACCAACCTCCGTGTGAGTATTCTGTTCAGTATCCTTCCCTAGATTACAACATTTTCTCAGTACGAATGCTACAAAATATAGCATAATTATTTTACAGGGTGTCGCAAAGAAATTGCCATCATTTAAAATTTGAATACCTGAATAACTACATATTCCAGGAAAAACGAAATTAAATAGGCTTCATATTAAACAATAAAATATTTATCTATCAAAATACGCTCAATATATACAAAGGGATGTAGAGTTCATAACCGGTTTCAAAAAATCATCTGTGACACGACACACGTCAAGCCGGTAGTCCAGCTCCTGCCAAACATGCTGTAGCATGACTTGCGTAACGTTCTCTATTGTCTGGGTGATTCTTTGTTTAATTTCCTCTAGGATTGTGAAAAAGGAGGGTATAGATCTGTCTTTTCACATAGCCCACAAAAAAGAAATCACAATGTGCCAAATCAGGTGTGCATGCTGGCCATTTCAAGAGCGCCTTGTTATTAACACTGGGACGTTCGTTCCATTTTCCAGGTAGATTCTTATTTAAGATAGTTCGCACAGTCAACTTTATAAGTTTTATATATTTCGTTAAAATTTGAGGTCATATGAGCGAGAATTGGCTATATTATTAGACTACAGACTTTTCGAATTTTGGATGAGCTTTGTACTGACTCGTCACTGTGAGAATAACCTTGTGTCTGGCAAGGCCGAGATGTCTTGCTTATAATGGGTAATTTAGTAAGACGAAAGAAATAATCGAGTCTTTCACATTGAGTATAGGGATAAAGCGACCGTCCACGGTTTTGTTGATATTCTGGCTTTTGTATCTGTTGTGACGTCCACTCTCTAAAGAGTCTATCTTGGACTGTTCCGCCTACTATAAGATTAGTAGGAGAGAAGGCCTTGAGAGAACAGTCTACTATATTGTTCTAACGAGGCTGTGACTTTTCGCAGCAGCTGTCGAACTCTCTGCCTTCGGGCACAGAGGAACTCGGACGAGGCTGTGCCAAAGGACAGAGTCTCGTCCGAGGAGGTAGACATATCCGAACCAGTATATGTGGGTTCTACGGGGAATTTTTGGCCGAGATTACGGGGTCGGATGACTCACGTTAAACTCTGCCTTGTGCCACATTTACCTTGGCGGAGGGGTGCTACTAAATATCAAAACTTGAATAGACTGAACGCTTTGTCAACCGACACACACTCACTAGACGTGTAATATACTTCTCTTGTACTTATGTTTAATATATGTTAGATCCGTAACACTTGTTTAATTTCTAGACTTGGTCACAACAGTATCAAGTAAACGTTTTACAGGGTTGAATAGCCATCCCATACGCTCAGTCGGTTTTGAATTCAGATTTGTCCTTCCGCTAGAATATTTACCATAGCTAAGGGCGTGGAGAAACAGACAAACTCGTAAACACAATGATCTCGCCTGGAATTTCAACTCAGCATGACGATTACCATTTCCTTGCTACGTGCACAATTTGGGCTGATCGCCTCAATATTCAAAGCTTCCTAGCGTATTTTCTTTGATTCTCCTATTTCATTTAGCACATTCACGCCGTCATCTTTAAATACACTCTTGACATTGTGAAATCTAAAATGAATATGGTAATGGTTGACAATCTCTTATGGGTGAATGTAACATGTCCTATTAATGTGTATTAACTGTTAAATATTCTCAATGAAGAGATCAAATGGATCAAAACCTATGTACAGCAATCGCCTATTTCATGCGGCTAATGTCTACATCGGTTACTATAAAAATCAATTTTAATCTACCATGGTTAAATTGAAGAATCTTTTACCGCACTAATCGAGTATTATGTATGACCTAATCGACTTTTCTTAAAAAATATTAGCGCACTAATCGAAAACGTACCAATGGTATGCACATTAATTCTTTGAGCCCTGACCTACTGCCTTATCGGTGGTAGAGAAAAATGACGTAATACCCAACCACTGGTTGAACAGTGGTAGAGAAAAATGACTTAATGATCAGCTACCGGTTGAAAATTGGGTAAACACTTTTAACTATTTTTATATCTATCGCGAAACATTACATACCGATTTTTTGCAAATTTTGACTCAGGAGATCAGACAGAAGTGTTGAAATTGTTCAGTAATGCAGGACCTCAAAGCGTTAATCGAGTGATTCCTGTATAAGTATCTCCTATCTTCAATACAATGAACCGTTCATATATATATATATATATATATATATATATATATATATATATATATATATATATATATATATACATATATATATATCTTAACGGGTAGTATCAACTTCCAACACAATACTGATACTATATAGGAGGCTATTACTACAAGGGCATTGCCGAATGCCTAACTGTCTTTAATGAAATATAAACAAGTCGATTGTCATCAGAAAATAGTATTTGCTCGCCTTTGTATATGATTTCTGTCGCGAAATTTCTGAAAGTTCTTATACCATTATCAATGGATCAGCTGCAATGCTAATAACGCGAATTCTAAAGATAATGCTGTGTTATCAAAGTAAATCCTAAATAGAACACATTCAGAATATATGAAACGATTGTCGTTTTTTTTTTTTTTTTTTTTGTATCGTGGGGCAATACAGATTCGTCGGTTTGTTTAATGAAAGACAAACAAATTCTTCTAATAATTTTTCGGTTCTTGAGTTGTTCATTTCGTTTCAGAATTAACCGTAAAAGAATAACATCATATAATAAGATGAGTAATACTGTTGAAAAGATTTTGTAGTCAGTTGAAACAATGCATTTCTCCCGTCAAAGTTTACTCTGCAACCCTCACAAATCAGGACTTATAAGTAACAGAAATATCAATTAACGTGTGATTATATTTCTATTACGACGATACTTAAACGTAGTTTTCAACTGACCACTTGGAGATAATGAGTTGTAGATTAAATATCCGTATCTCTATATCATGCTTTATACCTTCTAGGAATAATTCAACCCTGTAACATCAATATATCAATTATGCTTGAATCTTTCAATTTTCAGAATGGCACGGTAACTTTATATCATCAATCATCGGAACACACATGCGTTTTGTTTTAATCTGTACCTATGTTACCCAACTAATTTTTTACTAGGTAAGACGATAAACTACATCTAGCAACAAGGCCTGTGATCGGGACATTGGAGGTTTTGAGGAGCGTAGAACCACCTCTTAATTGCTGTTGTATACTCTATCGTTGCTCTCATTAGGGCCCCTGCTATGAGAAAATAGTTAACGCCCAAACTGGGGTCAAACACTCTGAAATTATAAAAATACATTTTTATAGTGAAAATGTGTGCAATACATTTTCATATTAAAGGAAATTACTAATAATTTATTTTAAATTATCAGCAATACATTTTTTATAAAAAAAAAATAATAATTTTCGCAATATAATTACTACAACTTAAAAGAAAATGAAATTCTGGCATCAAATGACCCCTAAGCTGTTGATATGCCGCTAAACGAACAAACACACGTAACAATCATTTTGGATCAACGACTTTCACAATGAAATATGAGATTTCTTGATGAAATATTAAAGTCAGTGAGTACGCATAAAATCTCCCAGCAATTAAACGTTACTATCCGTCTTTGTGTCTATTCTCATTTTCAAAAATAATGTTCATTTTGAACAAGGCCTAAGAGTCATTCGAGGCACATAGTTAAAGAAACAGAAACAGTTTGTGGGGGAGTAAAGAGAAGATAACGGTTAAAGTTAGACTTGAACAGGCTGAGATTGGAGTGATCGGGGAAGCAAAACCTTGAAAGTTGGTTAGTGGGAAGCTACTGTTCGAGTGAAACTTACATTTCACCAATGGAATACAAAAGGGTATACATCATAATATATTTGAGTTATGGCCTTTTCTTTGCTTTTCATTCGTTTTCGGGTAAGAAAACTACTTCTTATTAACTAATAATTAATTATTAAAAATATATTCATTATTTTGAAAAGGACGACACAGGTTTTAAGTTAATACTCCACAATTTCTCGCAATTTGTTAACCATGAAGCCCAGTGGAACAATAAACCTTCTTTTCCAGTTTTTAAATGAAAACAAAGATACGTACAATTAATAATGAAAATGGTTATATTGTTGACTCATCGTTTTGTATCATGAACTGGTTTTAGAAGCAACTTAACGGGTTTATGTGTGGTCTTGTATATATCAAAATGTTCAACACAGAGCAAATAAATACACCCTATTTAAAAGGATTTCCATAAAAAGTAGACGGTAAAATGATTATGACGACCCATATTGAGAAAGAGTACCGGCTTCGAAATAGGTAATTAAAAAAAAAAAATTAGCAATTTACAAACCACACAGCATCTCAAACGCTAAAGAATTTTGAAATGGTTTTGTTTATTGTTTTCCTTTTCAGATACGACGTATATTCTGGTGTTCTCCTTTTTCAAAATTTCAGTGATATATTTTCATTTTTTCATTTTTAAGTTATTTTGTCAGTTCTTTAAAACTAACGCCTAATATATTCTTCAATGTGTTGCTAAATTCAACACATCCACTTTTGAATTGGTCTTGTTTTTGGATGATTACATCTCGGTAATTATCATAACATTGATATTAATTTAGTAAGGCTAATTTAGTAAAATGGATTTATTAAAGTGTGTGGCATGGTGGGTCTTAGCCGTAAAGGTCCAAACTAGTGAAAGTAAAGTATGTAGTTCGTCTGAATACTTTCCATAGAAATAGCGACAGACCAGAGATAGGCTTGCAACGTTTCGTCTATGATAAAGTGGTGGTAGATTTATCTTAACTAAACCCCTTTTTGGAACCAGAATTACAAATTAATTAAGTCCGTAGGGACCGCATCATTTCTTATATTGATATCTTAAGAACACACTTTTTAATTAAAATACTGTTGCTTCTTTACGACTATGTATAAAAATTTTCCTTGATTTACCCAAAGTTAAAAATTCATCATGATAAACAGTGGAAGAAGCGTCACATATTTGTGCCATTAAGGTACCAACACAACTGTCGAAACATTTCAGATTCCTCTCTCTATAGGATTTTCCTCACCAAGTTGGGTTCCTCCACTTGTATGGTTTTCAGGCACTTGACATCAGTGTAACACGCAGGAAACCTTTCCTTTTAAGTAATCGACAATAGTGGGATTTGAACTCGAATCAAATGTACTGGGGGCTAAGCATTTGTCCACGAATAATTTCGACTCTTTTACAGAGCGGAAAACTTTATATGAAGTGTATTCTTTATAAATCATACGAACTTCAAGGTATAAAATAATTATTTTATATTATTTTTTGTTAATTTAACCTAATAAAAACAAAGATTGTAAAATAATCTGATAAAAACGTTATTGTGAAATGGGTGTTCACTAAAAAACTAGGATTTAAGGAGACAGAAGATGACGATTGACGTTTCATTTAAATTTTTGAAGATCGTATTTAAAAGGAAAGCAAAAACCTGAAGTTATTTGAAAATCGAGAAATGCGAAAAAAGAAACTCTTACCATAGAACTTACGGATTAATCCAACAATTTAAATAGTAAAATGGTGATACCCAGCTGCTAAACTAGCTCTGCGTTTAAATTCATAAATTCAAGGTACTATCCATGAAATCTCATGAAAAGAATTTCCATAAAATATTTATAGAAACGCACAATGAATTAACCGAATGTGACCGAAGCCGAGATGAATGTCAGGACCGATAATGTTGCAGATTCTTCTTTGAAATTTGCCAGGAGTTTCTAGATACTTAACAGAAAGGCCAGACCAGATGTGGCAGCAATATTCAGTCTATGGATGAATGGTATATTTATAAACCGAATTTTCTACAAGCTGACATAGTAAATGATACAATATATACATCCCAATTCAAGTGAGTGGAACACATTTGACCGGGAAGTCACAATTTTTTACCCTCTTGGAGGTTAGCATTAACCATGGAAGGCAGGAAATGATTAAAAAGAGAGCATTCTCGTTTCAGAGGCGTTAAAATCATTATACGTTAGTTATTCTTCTTAACAACAGATTGAATGTCATTTTAGAGATCAGTTTCCCATTTGACATTAGTGAACCTATATGACTTACCATTAAGACTGGAGTAAATAGTTTTGTCAACATAATAGATACATAGAGAACAGGTTAATTCGGGAAGATCGTAAAGATCGTTAATCAGTGTAGATCCGAGGATAAAGTCCTTGGGGATACTCACATTAATGTAGAAAATGTTGCAGTTTTTTGTGTATATGTATCTACTAGTGAGTTAGCCCAAATGACTTGACTCATTTTATAGTCTACCTATAGAAGGTTAACCAATCAGAAGACGTAGAACATTCAATCCGTCTACCCGAATGTCTATTCCAGCTTGTCAGGCGAAGAGATAACAGAAGGACGAACTACGCTCTGCTACTTTTACCAAAATATCCACTGCTAACCTGAACAACGCTTCCCTACTGCCTTCGAAATATTCACTGCTAACCTCTGGACTCTATACTCGAGGACGACCGTCATCATGAACGACAGAAGACAGTTCGTTGAAGATAACTTTAATTTTGCGATGGGCAAGATCGAATGAAATAATACAAAAATTCGTCCAGAAACAACATAAGTAACCAAAAAGTGACAAAGACCAACATGGCACGCCCTGTCAAGCGCTTTCGAGATATCTATGGTAACAGCTCGAGTTTCACTATTCATATCTAAGGCTAGACAGCCTCTTTCGGCAATAACCATTAAAACATCGATTGTTTACCTAAATAAGAAGGTGAGATGCTTAATCATTTCGGAGTTGATAAGAGCCTCTAGTTCAAGGTTTACAACATTTCTCTTATCTCACGACACACTTGAACCTACAGTTAAACTTCCGAAGTACATTTAAATTATGATGATCAAAAAATGAGTAAGACAAAGATTACTTTTTTATGATTTATTTATTAAAACGAACAAAACAATTTATTAGCATTGTAAAGGATACTCTCTGTATATGAAACAGAGGATGTCTCTGTGTGTGTCTGTCCGTGCGATAGCTTTTCACTCTAGATCTATCCAACTGATTTTGACCAAACTTGGCATATCCATTGAACAATGTAAGACATGGGTTCTTCGCGTGAAAATCGATATTTAAAAATCAGTAATCGATAAAGCCGATCAAATATGGATAAATTCAACTTCTTTCCATCAGTTTCCTTAAAACTTGCTATCTAGGTTACTTACATCATGACGATCTCAACGATACCTCATTTTTACTTCTACGCCACTGCGTTTAGCGAAAAACCGCGAAAAACGAAAAATCGATTTCTACAGAAATCGATTTCAACTAATTTTAGACTAAAAGCTTCCTCAATTTTCAAGCAATCTAATACAAATTTCACACACTTGTAGCCAACAATGGGTTGATTGTTAATCAGTCATTTAACTTGATAATTGAGTCCACCCATATAGTGAAAACCCGCGTAAATAGCAAAAAATGGCGATTTTTACTGTTTTTTTTTCTTATTTTCTTTGATCTTTCAGACAATTTTTCTCAAACTTAACAATTGCTTTATAAATTTATCCTCTTTAACATCCCTGGTAGCTCACTGATAAATTGAATTTCAAAAAACCCAAAATAATTGTGGTCTGAAGTGGATCTTCATGTTGCCTGTTTTACCCCTTCATGTCCTCGACTAACTTCGATTGAATAAATGCAGACTACTTCCGTTTTATCAATGACTGCATTAATTCAAAATGCTTTTAATGAAAGTACTTTAAAGTAATTGAAGAAGATAGACTCTGTTACATCTAAAGATGATACTGTTTTTGCTTCATTCTAATTGAATGCTTTTCTGATCGACCAGCTGCGTATGGCTGCTAGTAATTAATAATAACAAACTTATATTTAATTATTTTTTCGTTTATTAAGTTAACCTTTATGAGATACCTAAACTTGAATTTCTTCTTTTTTTTTGTTGTGAATACTTTCTTGGAAAAGTCGAATTATGAATAGGCATAATATTAAATCATATGGCAAGGATTCTAGACATTATCGATTTTTGTTTTTAATAATGTTTAATGCAGGCAATCTTGCTTCGCACAAATATGACGGTGAAAGCGGAAAATCTATTTCTATTGCGTTTTTGCAACAGTTGGGATAACCAAAATGATGCAATACTGGTTTGTGAATATTGTCATTTAATCAAATTTAAGGGATTCTAATTTCTATATGTACACTTAAAAATAATTTAACTAATGAACTTTAAAACTCTGCGCAGTATACCTACGACACTTTCACGGAACCTGTGGGCCGGGGCACACCGGTTGAAAATCACTATTCTAGAATTTTCCCAGAGATCTGTACAAGGCTGATAGCTCGTTAGAGTGTAGGATCAGACGGTTCGCCCGAGTTCTTAAAAAACAGGAATTACAGTATAGGTTTAATAACAAACTGGAAAGCAAGAAACACTAAGACATTTATTATAGAGTTTAAAGTAGATTAATTTAGAGAGAAATTGCATTTTCTATACACTTTAAAATGTTACATTTGTGAAAAGAACAAGTGCGATAGAAGAAACGGTGGAGAAATGGAGAGCAACAGCGAGAGAGGAATCGGAGTGTCAAGTTCGAATTCCAGTCGAATTATTACATTCACTTCCGTGCTAATATCCTTGGAAAACGTTTGAATCCTCCTCTTTTCCCCTAGCTTTGAATAAGTAGCATGACAGACCGTGTTCTATAGCCTTTGATGGAAATTGGTCTAACGCAGAAAGAAATGGCAACATAATGCGGAAAAAATCTGCTTCGTCAGTCATGTATCGAAAGATACATGATCGCTTAAGCGTGTAACACGCATGGCATATACCTGACTGATATTCTGTTCAAGAAAAATGATGCCTTGCTGTTATGGATTCCGGGCTGAAATCCGGTCTCAAATGAATGACAGAGGGAGGAATAAAATATAGCAAATAAATGTATTGACGTAATAATACAATTGGCAATACGGTTAGTATTAGGTCAGTGCAAAAATATTGGCGTTTTCTCAAATATGTTACTATGTGAGAAAACGACATTATTTTTGCACCAACCTAATAGATCCAAAAATGTGGTTAGTAGCAATAATATATATATATGTATATTTACATATATATATATATATATATATATATATATATATATATATATATATATATATATATATATATATATATATATATATATATATATATATATATATATAGTCTGTGAAATTCAGTTTCGAAGTAGGACTTCCTTCTGAGTCTACGTGCTCGCAACTGTGACTCCCACAAAGCAGTTACCTCACACTCTTACTCTCTCTATTACTCTAACTCTCGGGTATTCACCGGCAGTAGTACAAATACACACTGGTCGAGTCCAGTTGTATGAAAAAGGGGTGAACCCCATAACACTTGCCAAGAACACGTGTGGGATATTTGTCTGTTAGGAAATTGTTTTAGCTTTCCACTTAGCTACAAAATGAATCCATTCTTTTTATTTCTAACCTTAATCATTAAATATATACATATATGTCTATAATTTTACAAGAATTACCCGGGAATATTTTCACACTAGTAGTAGAAACTTGGACACAGTACTGGGAAAGAGGGCTTATAAAATTTAACTCTCTCACGTAGCATATTAACGGCAAGAGAGTTAGGATTGGACCACACCGAGGCACTTACCTGACGAGCTTCTGTGAACAGAAGAGGGAACAGCGGCCGGGTTCTTAGTAAAGGGAAGAATAGTCATATGAGCCACACGAGATAGGAAATTTTTGAGTCATGTTGACCTATCTCCTGAAGGGACGCAGCACACAAGAAGAAGAAGAAGGGGTCTTTAGTGATGATGGAATTCTGAATAAACAATATTGTTAATCGGTATCTAACTATATACTTTGGCGCGCTGCGATGCCAAACGAAAGAAAAACGCCTTGTCAGGTTTTGTTACATTGATCTTTTAATGGTAGTCTGAGTAGCAAGATGCCGTTTTAACTTTGGTTCAAATACTGACGTTTGACTATTTCAGCGAAGATAGAGCAATCAATAAAAAAATTGCGTAACCTATCATAAGCATTAGGCAACTTGTAAAATTTAAACACATTACAATTCTAATGATCCTTTACGGCCCGTTGCACTTCTCTTTATAAGCCGTGTCGCTGGAAAGTTTAATTAATCATAAACCTCGTTATTTCCATGAATATATGAATAAAGGCTTGTTAAAAGGTTATCGGACTCTTTGTCTTTCTCTACGACAGAAATAACACCATTGGAATTATAAGGAATTATAACAGTGCAAGTAAGTTTTTGTTATGTAAATACAGTGAAAACACAGCGTGTATAACTGATAGCATTTTTTAATCTAATAACTTTACCAATTCTCATTCAAATGTTCTAAAATATTAAAGCATGTATGATAACAACTTAAATTTCTGTTGTTTTTTTTTCTTTTCTTTTCAGTATAGAAATTCTATTCACTGGAAAAAAAGGGTGATTTGTGTGTAAAAGAATGAAATTACACAGCCGAAACAAGAAGATAGTGCAGTATGCATTAGTGAGAGACTGTTAACCAAGACATGATACACAGTTTTGGGCAGGGGAACGGCTACCGACTAGACGGTTACCCTGTCATAGGCTGTGGGTACATAGAAAATTTTTGAAATTGTTCATGAAATACCTTTGAAGTTCTCATTCAATAAATAAATCTTATTTTACTCGACAATGAGCCTGTTTAGTTTCATTTTCCTAAACTATGTAAACACTCAGATATTTATATCGCAAATGATATTTTTTCAAACAACTTGTATTGTCAGTCTAGGCAAACACCGTGTTGAAGGCAAATTCTGAACAAAATAAAGATGCAGCTAGATAATGAAAGCAATAAAAAAATATGCATTAGCCTAAATAAGACCTAATAAAAAGCTATGTGCAAAAAGAATAGAGTAATATATGGGTTTCATATTGGGTACTTCAAAATCAAATACAATCTTGTGCCAATTAAATTAAAACAAAACGAATAATTCCGTTATCTAATTCTTTCGTACCGTTCTATTGGAATATGACATAGTGCACATATTAGTAACACCAATTCCACGAAGTCGTTCTTTGCAGATTGACCATAAATTCATGATTGTATTCAAATCAGGACAGTTTGCAGGCCAGTCTAGTACTTTGATTTGCTCACTGGTTAGGCTTGCCAGTGTGCTCGTGCAGCATTACAATTTTTGTACGCTTACTTGAAGTAACGAACATCGCAGACAATCGCTGTAGGACAACTAATCGACAATCGAATCAATAGTGTCTGGGCGAGATAAAAATCTGATGCATTCACAGATGACGCATTATTTTTCAAGGCAAAAATAAATTTCATCATACACTCCGAAAATAGATTCATATTACTGCCCAATACTGCAAATGACCTGATCTGAGGAAAAATAGAAATCGATTACATCCTGTAACTTCAGTGGGTCTAAGTTTGACCGTATGGTGAAAGAAAGGAAACTAAAGCAGTTGTTTCGATTAATTTGCACAAGGGTGTATTTACAGAAATCGAACAATCTGGTTCTTGTAATAACAGTTTGGCACTCAAATGTCAAGGCACATAGAAATGAAGCATTTTATAACAAGGTTCTAAGGTGCTAAGGGATGGAAAATGTACTTAGAAACAAAGTAAACTGTCAATGAATGCTCACTAATGAATAATCGTCAACATGAAAAACGGTGAATATAATTTAACCCATAAATACCGAAAAAATTACTTTTCTTCCGATGAAATTTTTAAATGACATATACAAGTTATTTTAGGTTCAAAGAAATTTTCAATAAAACGGTGAACAAAAATTAAACTGTTCCCACCAACCATAAATATGAGAGAGCAGATTTCAGTTAAGTATAACGAAGAATGAAAGCGTGAAGAATTTCAGGGTATAGTGAAACCAAGAGAAGCAGAGGCAAATGGCGGGAAATGTTTGACATGTATGCGTCAAAGGATGACGGACAAAACGAACTCATTATGATGCGAATATTGCTGGAAGAAAGAGACATCTAAAGGTTGTGAAAAGATATGATCGCCCACGTCTGATGTAACAATAAAAATTGGCTTGTAAATGAACAAACCAATACCGAAGGAAAAATAAGGGATAAAAAAGAAAGAACTAAGAACGTGTAATTCAGGTCAAAACAATCGACCAGAATCCAAGCTCAGGGTCCAAAGAAAAAAACCCTCCAAAACGAGTAAAAATAACAAAGTCAATACACTAAGTAGAGCAAATCTAACTACGAACGTAAAGAGTCAGGCAAACCTACCTAGGTTTCACCTATGCGGAAAGTTACACACACACACACACACACACACACACACATATATATATATATAGATATATATAAATATACATACATAAACACACATATATATATAATAAATAAATTGATATAAAATATGTTTTTTCGCTACAAAGTTCTAACAATGTTTCAAAAATAGAAAGCTGAAATTTTGTAACTAAATTAAAAGATATTAGTATATATATATATATATATATATATATATATATATATATATATATATATATATATATATATTTTATGTACACACACACGCTGATGTTGAATAATATTGATTTAATTTTCGTCGATTGAAATAAATATTTAACGACCCCCCCATATTAGGTGAGTTTTGATTTTGGTGTGTAATTTATATGCCTCGTTATAATAAATACATTGAGCTCTTTTTGTGCATCAGTTTTAATATTTGATATTACTAGGATCCACTTACATTATATACAAATGGATTTATTACTTGTAGCATATATATATATATATATATATATATATATATGTTGCGAAAATGAAAAATAATTTTACGTAAATAAATAAATGATATGTATATTTTCTATATTCTTTTATAGCAGACGACGCTGCGCCAAATTAATTTATGATCTATATTCCACTGCGTAGATTTTAACGCGCTCAAGTATGCCGAAGCACGCAGCCTTCGGAAAGAAAAAGGGGGAGAAAAATAAAAGAAAAGGAGAAATGGAATAGCGACATGAAAATAAATAAGGCGAAATTTGTGATGGAAAAGGGCGATATAAGAAAGTTTTTGTTTCTGTTGTTGTTGTTGTTTTACGAATATATTTTTCCATCATAATTCTCATCAAATTTTTCAACTATATTCAGCACGTGGGTACGCACACTGACGAGCGTCACGATACAAAATCATAAACGGTCGAACAAGCGCATGCAGAATAATCAAAAACGCTAGTTCACACATTTTTGCCTGACCTTATGTATAAATATAAGCATCAAAATTAATGCAAAAGTCGATGCATACATCCACACCTAGACACGAGTATACAAACGAACACGTGCATTCCATATATATACAGACACTATTCCTTGAAAATGAGGTTTCAACCAAAAAAATGAGCTTGTACAGAAGGATGCTGAGAATACCATGAGCCGAACATATTAGCAACGATAAAATTTTAGAGAAAATGAAAACCAAAGGGCTATTTATAATTAGATTAGGAACGAGATAATTGAAATTTCAAGAGCGCATGATGGGAAATTGTAATTGTTAGGGCACACAGTGATGACGACTGAAGTTTCTAAATCATGAAATGAAATTACTTGTGCACATAACGAGCTATTTTGAATTTCTGTTATACATAATGAAGCAATTTCTAAGGCAAATGAGACAATTGAAATTTCTTTGGCTCGTAACGAGGCAATTGACATTTGTTGGGTACATAATCAGACATTTGAAATTTCTTTGACTCCTAACGAGATAATTGACATTTGTTGGGTACATAATGAGACATTTGAAATTTCTTTGACTCCTAACGAGACAATTGACATTTGTTGGGTACATAATGAGACATTTGAAATTTCTTTTTATCGTAACGAGACAATTGACATTTGTTGGGTACATAATGAGATATTTGGAATTTCTGTTATACATAATGAAGCTTTTTAAATTTCAAAGGTAAATGAAAGAATTAAACTTTCTTTGACTCGTAACAACACAATTGACATTTGTTGGGTACATAATGAGACATTTTGAATTTCTGTTATACATAATGAAGCATTTTAAATTTCTAAGGCAAATGAGACAACTGACATTTCTTTGACTCGTAACGAGACAATTGACATTTGTTAGGTACATAATAAGACATTTGGAATTTCTGTTATACATAATGAAGGATTTTAAATTTTTAAGGAAAATGAGACAATTGAAATTTCTTTGGCTCGTATCGAGACAATTGACATTTGTTGGGTACATAATGAGACATTTGGAATTTATGTCATACATAATGAAGCATTTTAAATTTCTAAGGCAAATGAGACAATTGAAATTTGTTTGACTCGTAACTCAACAATTGACATTTGCTGGGTACATAATGAGATATTTGTATTTTTTTTTTGGCTTGTAACGAGACAATTGACATTTGTTGGGTACATATTGAGACATTTGAAATTTCTGTTATACAAAATAAAGCTTTTTAAATTTCTAATGCAAATGAGAGAATTGTAATTTCTTTGGCTCGTAACGAGGCAATTGACATTTGTTGGGTACATAATCAGACATTTGGAATGTATGTTATACATAATGAAGCATTTTAAATTTCTAAGCCAAATGAGACAATTGAAATTTCTTTGACCCGAAAGGAAACAATTGACATTTGTTCGGTACATAATGAGACATTTGAAATTTCTGTTATACAAAATAAAGCTTTTTAAATTTCTAATGCAAATGAGAGAATTGAAATTTCTTTGGCTCGTAACGAGACAATTGACATTTATTGGTACATAATAAGACATTTGGAAATTCTGTTATACGTAAGGAAGCATTTTAAATTTCTAAGGCAAATGAGAGAATTGAAATTTCTTTGACTCGTAACGAGACACTTGACATTTGTTGGGTACATAACGAGACATTTGCAATTTCTTTTATACATAATGAAGCATTTTAAATTTCTAAGGCAAATGAAACAATTGAAATATCTTTGGGTCGTAACGAGACAATTGACATTTGTTGGGTACATAATGAGACATTTGAAATTTATAGAGAACATAAAGAGTCAACTAAATTTTCTGGGGTGCATAATGAAAGAATTGAATTTTCAAGAGCGCACAATGAGACAATTGAAATTTCTGGCTTACGTAATGAGGGGATACTTTTGGCCGAACCCACGGGCTCGGAGATCCCACGTTAAACCGGCCTTATGCCATATGATGCACTCGTGGTGGGTGACTAAATACCGTTCAGTCTGAAGTCGGACGACCTGCTGACTAGCTGATCGGTTGAACTCTCTGCCTTCAGGCGGGGAGGAACCCGAACTAGGCTACGCCGAAGGGCGAAGTCTCTTTCGGGGAGGTAAACTGACCCTGAACCCGTTTATACGGGTTCAAAGGGCATATTTTTGGCCGAGCCTACGGGCTCGGAGATCACACTTTAAAACAGCCTTGTGCCACATGTTGCCCTCGTGGTGGGGCGGAGGTGACTAAATACCGAATGAGCCATTGCTAGGACACATAATGATCCGATTAACATTTCAAGGGCTCATAATGGAACAATTGACATTTCTACGACACAACAATGAAAGAGGAATTAGAAAATCTAAGACGCACAGGGCATATATAAGGCAAAGGCCACAAAAGAAAACAACGTTTGTTGTAAATGGGTGTCAGTAGATTTTAGAAATGACAGAAAAAAAAAAGTTGCTGAGGGTTTCAAATGATATGAAGTTGTGGAGAATCATAATCGCCCACGACCTGAAAGAACACTTCGTATTAAAATAAATACAGACATATATTCAAAGAGGGCTATGCCTACGTGCATGTATATTCATGGACACTCATATACAGAGATCTCAATTTTAATTTCACTGTCGTGATGATCTTCCCTCGTGAGAGCTATTTTCACTATCGCTGTAAATACTATATAGTATTTAGTATCTGCCTAATATCTGTATAATCGTAAAATAATATCGGAAAAGGGAATAACTATCTTACTATTCTATTTCTTGTTTCTTCCTGTTCATGGCTCTCCACAATTTCCTGCTTTTCCTGTTGAAAACATAACATCTGAAAATCACTATCTCTCATTGTACGTATTTTGCAATTTACTCGCTAAAACTAGTTAAGTTGGTTACTGAGTGCCTCCAGTGGATGTGCAATGGTGTAAATGATAGCTGATCGGAATAAGAACTCCGAGTGCCAGGTTCGATTTCCAGTCAGTTTCATTACATTAACTTACGCTCAAATATATTGGGAAAGATATGAATATTTCACCTGTCCCCAGAATCAAGTTTGTTAAATATTGAGATCTGAATATCTTGAAAAATAAGTGTTATTCTCAAAGAAAGTGTTAATGTAATATTTACTAGCAAATAATAGCGTAGCTTAGATGAGGCACAAGATCGTAAATATGGAGCACTCAATGAGAATCGGACTCAATACACAGTCGGGATTCATCTAGCGAGATAAACTTACTAACAATTATATTACGCCAAAGCGCCAAGTTTGGATTTAAATAACACAGAAAAAGTTGATAAGCCGTAAATAAAACAAATCAATTATTAATCAACAATTACTGATTCACCTGTCTTCTCTTGCATCCATCATTTCCTCTTATGTAATTATGTCTTACAGAAAGTTAAACATTAATTTATTGGTTATAAGTATTACTTTTCTTAGAGTTCCAACCTTCATGAAAACTTCCTCGTTACTCATATTTTCTGTCCATAATATTCTTATAATCTATCAGTAGAACCACAATTCTGTTCTTTAAATTGTTTTCTTTATCTTCGAGGACATCCTAAATGTTATATAGGAGATATGAGATTACATACCAGTTGAGGACGCTGTTTCTGAGGACATTTTCTATATCTTAATTCTTCTATGTGGTGCCTTCTTTCAGGGCGTAGACGACCACTCTATACATTGAGGCGCTTAGCAGTTTTTTTCTACATTTGATAATTCTCCTGTTGCAGAATTTATTGACACATGCTCCATTCATGGTGTACGTCATTATCTTCAAACTACACCCCAAAAGGTTTGTATATTCGACGTTATCCCTAAAATTGTCCTATAGAAACGTGTTCTTGAACTGGTTCCTGTTTCGGCTAAACTCTGCAATAAATGCCTCACTTATTCTTGCTTTCCAGCTTATCTGGAAACATTTGTAGTTCGTAAATTTAAGAGCTCTGGAAAACCTTCTGAACTCTCCATTGCCATATTAATATTGTACCATTTTTTGGCAAAGTGCCAGAGGCATTGGGATAAGCAATGTGGCTTCTGTTTCTCCTGATCTATTGCCCAGGTGTGAACGGCTACCACTGAGTTTCTTTATCGGAGTTTAGATTAGAACGCGCAAGCTTGGGCCGTGCCTTTAGATATCTCGAAGCCGTTCGGCAATGCTTGACATGCTGCTCTTTTCCACAATCACAGGGACTGCGACATTTTTGAACGGATAATTCGCTTAATCAAACCCTTCCTAACAAATCGTCTAATGTAGGTTGTGTTGATCGAATATACGTCTAGTTCATTTCATACCTATGCGATGGTCCCTCAAGGGCTATATCCTTGAACCTACGTTGTATCTTATCTTCATCTCCAATCTTATTGATGTCATCATTTTCCAACTAGGTATCTATTTAAACTTGTTTTCCCAACAAAGTAAAACTGTCAACTGTTCTTAAAAAGAACCCTCAATCAGTAGTTAACTGGACAAGCAATATTAAAATTTTCTGACGCCATCATCATGACTTATGTGAACCTTCAGGGGTACAAGCCACTTCGTCTATTTGGCAGTACGTTTTCCACTGACATGAAGTGGAATAACTATACTGAATAAACTGTGAGGTCTACTACTAGGAAATCTGGTTCAATATGTCCTACCAGAGAATTTGTCTCATCAGAATTCAATTGCACATTCATAAATCTACTATTTGTTCGTGCATTAGATATTGATGCCATATGTGATTTTGTGCTCTAGGTTCTAGAGATTCAATAAAGGGTTTGTAGTGTAATCGGTCCTGACCTGACATCTCGACTCCAACCACAGTCTCATCATTCTGATGTGGTTTCTCTCTGCCTTTTCTGGAAATATTTTTTTCTGGAAATATTATTTTCTGGAAATATTATTTTCTGGAAATATTTTTTTCTGGAAATATTATTTTCTGGAAATATTTTTTTCTGGAAAAATTTATTTCTGGAAATATTTTTTTCTGGAAATTGTTCTTATGAGTTTTGTAATTCCCCTGCATGAGATTTGAGCGTGATACTAGATTGACAAGATCTTATCATTTTACTGTTGAACTAACTAGATGGAACCGTATGGTCTGTTCCTTTATCGCACTTCTCAACTGTGAAAGTATCTTGTAATGCCTTCTCCCTCTAAACCATTTTTCTGTAATCTGTTTTTTATTGCCCTATCTCTTCACGAAAATATTCTCATTCTCTTCACTCCAAGTAGACCCTCTTGCGTCTTAGTGGCATTATCGTCTTGTTTGGGGTGAACTAATACAAATAAATAACAGAATAACAAGGTCAAAAAATTGTGGAGAGTCATGACTCCCACCTTCTGGAGGGATTTTATAAAAAAATTGAATTTCATTATAAATTTTAAATGTTTTATAATAAGTATTTGGTACTTGTGTGATTTATCTTAATTTCTCTTTTTGTGTCGTTTTCCTTTAGAGCCTTGGCGATCGTGGCCCTCCAAACTTCCATTGATACTCTCAGCAATACCTACCCATTTATGAATCCTATTTGTCAACGTGAAGCGAGGGAAACAGCAGGGTCTCTGGCAACCAGCAGGTAAAACAGAAATGTCTAGACGATCCTTATAATATTTCTTTTCTTTTTTTATGTGCCATGTCCATTTAAGAATTTGTTAATTATGGCTCTCCAAACTATTCCATCCTTTTCTGTCCTTAGATTTTTAAATAGATTCCACTCCATTTTTCAGCAGACATATACAGTCCCTTGTTACGGATGTTACTCGCAGTTTCCTTCTGTCTTTCCCTTCAGTATTCCTTGTAAGTGTCATATTTTTTCAGCCTTTTTTCCTTATTGTGTATCCTAGAAAATTCAGTTGGAACTTTCAGATTTCAAATACGAGCTTTCTTATTGTTTCCATATTCTTTAAAGCTTCCCCATTTATCACATCATCCGGACATCGTATTCTCAACATTCTTTAGTAGAAACAAAACCGTTTTGCATAAAATCCTCGATCCACCTGTGAGGTCTTGAATACCGTCTGTATTTTTCGCTGTTCCACTACGGCTTTGGACTTAAGAAGCACAGTTTGGTATCACCAATCTGTTAAATTACTTTACAGATCATTGGATTTCTCTACTTGCTTGATTTTGACATTACCAATTCTTAGCGAGCATCCTGGGGACTTTCTCTTACCGATAATTATATTCTGTCTTTTGACTCTTGTGACTTAATCTTTCTCGCATCATTTAATCCCATATCTTGGAATTTCTGGTTTTATTTCTATGCCTACTATCAAGATGGCGTTGCCTGCATATGTTGTTAAAATTGTACCCACGAAAAAATAAATACCGATAGAAATCTTAGTTATGTTAAAGTTGGCTAGATGTATAGATGTATCTTCTCATATAGAATGACACCGTCGGGGGACGGAGTGAACAAGTAGGGAGTTAGAGATATAATTTATCTGCTTACTACTTATTTCAGCAAGACTACGTATTCTCCAAGCCACGTAATACATCTTGATTGAGTTAAATGCATTCACTGAAATGAAGGCATAACTGTTGTGACAAGAATTCGAATTTATACAGAAAAACATTTTTCCATCTCGCTTAATATAAATAGTTGGCGAAATTCAAAATTCATAGAAAAAATGTTGTGGAGTTCGTGTAATTCATAGCGCGACGTGGAAGTCGATAAACTTCAAGGCTATATGATATATGCCTAATAGGAAAAACACTTTGCTTCTCAGTTAAGGACTACTGCTACGAACTAAATATACTATGGAATAATGAAAGATATTTATTCATCAACTATTACAATATATGGAATAGCAGCGAATTGAATATCAAGAACAGAAAATATCAATCCTGGGAAACGGAAGAAAAGACAATAAGTTAATTTCGTTTTTTCCCCAATGCTGTCACTAACACAAGTAGTGAATTTTGCTAAGGACCAGAAGAAAACATTATATTCCTTTCGTACTTCAGAAGGTACGAGGCCAATGTCAGAGAAAAATGTCAATGATGTTCGTATGAAAAGAAGATACGTCTTCTGTTACAAAAAGTGTGCCCCGTTGAACGTAAAAAAATATATGAATTAAATCTTGCCGAATATTCCAGTAAAAGTGTCATTTCACGAAACAGTCGATTTTATCAAAAATCATTGGTGAAAAGAATTCACTGTTTTATACATGATGGCAGTGCATGAAGCTTACTAAGGACATATATGAAGATTCTGTTATATATGCCGGTAAAGTCAATCGTGTTTGTGAGAAATTAAACTAGATGAATTATCCACAGAAAGATTTAAATGGCTAATTTTCGTTAACAGTATAACATCAATCAACGAAGCGACAATAGGCTCTCGAATCCTTACAAAAACTTGAACAGTTCTCAAATTTAACAGTAGAGACTATTGAGGAAAAGTGCCAAGAAATTATCAATTTAAGGCATGATGCATCGAAAAACATCAAGAACAAAAGTTACAAACGAATCTACTACAAGTCCAAAAGCAAAAGAAATACACAAGCTAATTTAGAATGTATGTACCAACTAAAAAACGGGACATTTCAGATAATTGAAAATTTGTGACAGTATAATTTAATAATGCTACGGTGGGATTTCAGTTAGACACTGGTAGAAATATTACAATTACTGATGAACAAACTTGGAACCCAATTGACAAGCCTATCTTGGGAAAACACTGCCAAAGTTTCAAGAGGATTATCGAGCAAGAAATTAATTTTTCTTGGGAAAAATCACGTGTAACATTGCTCCTGTGGTTAAAACAAAGAAGGAGATGTTTACGTATTTAAAAGAAATCCAGCTTGAATTTACTAGACGTCGATTTAGCTTGAATTATTTCAACAATATTATTGACCGATTAATTCAGTCTGGAAAAATTGATTGTTAGTCGGAGAAAAAGATTACAGCCAAAGAAACGCTGAGTAAGCAAAAAAAGAAATTCACGTATATTTTCTCTGAGGTGTTGAGCAAATTTACAATGTAAAAGGCATTCTTTAAATTGAAAGAAAATGTGATAGTAGTCTTTAAGCTTAATAGGAAGATACTTTTGTTACGGTGAAGGCTATTAACACCAAATTCTATAGGTTAGAAAATCGCGACTTATGGAAAAAAAATTGATTATTCACAATAGGTCAGGCCAGTGGTTTATATTAGAAAGAAAAAATAACAAGATTCGGTTATGCGCAATTTTTTTTACGGACTGAATGATTACCTCCTACCACAGACACATCCTCTACAAATTCCAGAAGACATATTTGCCAAATTAAATGGTGTTTTTTTTTTTGTATTTTTTTCAAACTTGTCCGAGGCATATATTCAAAATTGAATTGGTTGAGGAATGCCATAAGATTTTGACTATTAATACGCATAAAGAACACTACAAGTTTAAAATTTTACCTTTTGGTGTATTTTCCAACAGATTCCAAGTTGTCTAGACTTGACGGTGTTGGTAGATGATGTACTTATTAAGAATGCTACGAAAATACGGAACGTAAAACTGATTCATGATGTATTTCAGAGACAACATGATTACGGTTTCAAAATCAATGAACAAATATATCAGTTCTTTCTGGATAAGCTTAAATACTTAGGTCAAATAATCAATGAAAAAAAAAAGATCAGATCCCCCTCGAGCAAGTACCATTAAAGACATGCCTCCACGTACATGTTTGGTAACCCTGCATTCATTTCTCAGATTAGTAAATTATTATATGTTTGCACAATTATTATATGTTTGTACAAATTGCGAGCAACACTGAATAATGTAATTAAAAGGGGTATGAAATGGAATTGGTCGTCGGGATGTGAAAAAGCTTTTAAAAGAGTTACAAACCTACTAAATTCAGAGTTATCATTGACAGATTACGACCCGCAGATAATCGTAGCATCGGAGGACAGCAAACGAGGCACAGGAACGGTAAAATTCGAAGAAGGTGCAGTGAAAAGCAGTCGGTCACATTTCAAGAAGCTGTCATTTGCAGAGAACCTGGTTGATAGAAAAGTTGGATTCATTTCTGACAAATTACTGCAAGGTAATAAGAAGAAATACGAATAATGCTCGACAATTTCAACCTTTGAAAATTTCAAGATCGGCAATAACGTTTTATTTTTTAAGATTTAAGGCTGAAAAAGAAAATTGGCAGCAAGGAAAAATTATTCAGCGTTTTGGTAGTAAGATGTAGATTGTCGAAGGTGCAGGATTGCGTCATAAGAGGCATATAAATCGATTGAGGTCTAGATATACACAGAATAAGCAACTAGTGCAGTTTAATATACTGGTAGACACGCTTTACAATGCTTTTGAAGTACGTATTCATAAAATTGAAATTACAATCCAACGTCAGGGTAAGCGAAAACGTAATCCGATTGAAACGCTGGACGTGGGCCTATGTCAGAAAAAAATTATCGACTAAGAGAAGTGCGTAACTAAAAGGTGAGGGTGTTGTTGAGAAGATGAACACACCTCTCCAGAAGAGGACTTGGACTCGTTCAAATACATATAGAATAACGTCTAGAATTGTCAGAGGAAGGGGTAAACAAGTAGAGATTTCGAGGTCTAGCTTATGGGCGTACTACCTATTTCAGAAAGACTACGTCCCATCGCAAACGACATGATACTTCTTGATTGAGTTCATTCGGTGCAATGAAGATATAACATATCACTCAATACAATTGCAGAATGATAACAAGCTTTAAATTTCTAACACACTGTTAAACGGACTTCCATCATCTCTCTAATGTTATTTTAAATAAAACTACATGAATAGTTGCCTTACACTAATATATCTTATATAATGGCTGACAGAGTGTTGTCGAATATAATAATCGAAAGTTATCATTTCATTATTTCGTTGTGACTCATAAGATGAAGCAATACATAAGTATGAGATTTTGAAAATAGAGGAAGAATTTGTACTGGATCAATAAGCAAGAACTGTAAGTACCCTGCCCCCCCTCAAAAAATCAATAGATGCTGTATTTCTTCCTGTATTTCTGTCTCTATTTACATTATTATCCTCATCTTTGTTGCCATATTTATCACAAAGGCCTTCTTCTGGTGGTTGGAATTTCGAAATGAACACTTTATTTGGCTCACTGAGGTAGGCTGTTCTAGTTCCACGTGCCATGTCTAATGGATGTCAGTTATCAGTTATCTCCTGGTAAATCACTTCTGCAAGTTCTCCACTGCCTTAATCAAGTATTGAACTCACAACTCTTTGGGTTCTGTCACTGGATCTAACCAACGACTTTGTCCACTGTGTCCTAAAGATATCTCTGTATGAATTCCTGGGACTTATTAACTTTAATGTCTTTACCAAATATTTTTTTAACAGTAAGCGTATTTTTTGCTGTTATCATTGCATGTTTTCGTCAGAGTTCATATTGCAATTTTCTTTGTTATTGTTGCTTTTTTTCTGAAACTTCTTATTACTAGATCCCATATTATATTTTTTTCTATGCTTGGTCGGCTCAGTATATTTATGTGGCCTAGCATATGTGCTGATTCCTTAAGTTTACGAAGTTTCCACATCTGTTCTTTGTCTATGATTTCAACCTGATTCCACAGAGGGCGTTGATCTCTCTTTTCTCTCCATATGTGGTCAGTCAGGCCTGATTTTTCAACTTCCATTTGTGTTACAGCTTTTTGGTACTCTTCAAACTTTACCTTAAGGTCAGGGGCTGTCTCCTCATTTCTTTCCGCGACTGCACGGGATGGAAAACACACAGTCTTTAGTCATGTACTCCTCAATGAGGGGTCTTAATTGAGAGAGGTATCTGTAAAGTTTTGTCCAGCTTTTGAAGGCTGACCTGATGTTATATGAACCGCGGATCCTTTGCCTTTTCTCTGATAGCCCTTTAACATAAGGCAGACAGAAAGTTTTCTGAGTGTTGGTGTACTCCTCTTGTACCCGTCTATCCCAGTTTATTGGGGCTGCTGCTATACAGTCAGGGTAGTTGTTACGTTGTATGGTACTGCTTATACTGACCAATTCTTTATCTAATATCTCTGCGTCACCACTTATTACTTTTGCTCGGTGTTGTAGGCAGCCGACAATCTCTTTCTTTATGCTGTATTGATGGGGGGTTTGAAATTCAGGTACTGTCCAGTGAATGTCGGTTTGTGATATACGGATATCTTGAACCCATGCTCTGTTCGAGTTATTAGAACATCTAGGAATGGGAGTGTATTATTACTCTTTCTCCATCGTGAACTGTATCTTATTGAGTTTACATGGTCCAGTAGAATCTAGACATCTTCCTGGTGTAGCCAGAGTATGAATGTGTCATCTATGTATCTTAACCATAGAGTTGGCCTTAGAGATATAGATTCTAATGCCATTTCTTCAAGTAGTCCATGTATATATTAGCCATTGCTGGTGATAAAGTCCTCATCCTGTCGGAATATGTCATCCCATTTCGAAGTGTGTTGTTTGTGTACAGAAAGCCAACATCCCCATCAGATTATCTGTTGGAATACTGGTCCGTTCTCCTAGGAATGAGTCAGGGGTCAATCTTTAACTACTGAGAGTACCTCATTTATGGTACTTGGTGAACAAACTCACCATGACCATGCTTACCATCTGGTTGGATAGGATGTAGGCATCTTTGATTATTTCCACTAAGTAGGTTTCGGACATATGAAGGTAACTTTCCGATCAATTGGTCAATTATATCTAGAAGGAAGCGACTCAGAGGGTGTCACACAGATCTTTGGCAACTAGCAATACCGTCTTTGAGAATCTTAGGGAGACCGTATATGTGACGTAGCTGGGTGTAACGTTGAGACAATTGCCTATACGTCATAGGTGCGAAGTGATCCACGTTTTTGATCAATATCTGTGACAGTTCGAGTTCCGTTTTCACAGTAGGATCATTTTCTACTTTGCTCTAGCTATCATTTCTAATGAGGTTTTCCAGCTTTTCTGTATAATCTGATTTGTCCATCACTACAGTTGCATTGCCTTTGTCAGCCGGTGATATTTTCGTTCCTGTGTAGGGATCTGATTGCCAGCCTCTCCAGTTTCATGGTGCTTGACTTAGGCGGCTTGGCTTTCTCCAATGTCTCTCTCACTTTCCATCTTAGTTCATCCGCCTGAGCCTGAGGGAAGTTCAAGGTCACTTCCTCGATTCTGGCAAAGATGCCCAAGTATGGAACTCGCATGATGATTGTGGTGAAGTTGAGACCCTTATTTAATACTGACTCCTCAGAGGCACTCAACTGATATTGTCTGATGTTGATTACTGCTTTCACTGGTGGGTGATGGAACTTGTGCGTCATCTTCTGATCTTTCAATCTATTTAATTTTTGTATTTGGTGAGCCTTGCCTACATTGAATTTATGCCGGAAGGATTTATCCAGGCCATTTTGGATCCTTCTTCGGTCTTCTTCATTGGTAATTCTGCGATAAGCAATAAGGAGTGCCAGAGAAAAGTAATAATAACAAAGAAAATTGCAATATGAGCTGTGTTAAAAATATACAATTGATAAAAGCAAAAATTGCAAGATGAGCACTGGTAAAAAATGTTTGCTGAAGACATTCAGGTTATAAGTACCAGAAATTCATACACAGATGTCCTTAAGGACACTTGACACAGTGGATAAAGTCGTTGGTTAGATCCAGTGACAGGACCCAAAGAGATGTCAGTTCTGTACCTGGTTAAATCAGTGGAGAACTTGGAGAGCTGAATTAACAGGAGATAACTGATAACTGACATCCATTAGACACGGCACGTGGAACTAGAACAGTCTACTTCAGCGAGCAAAAATAAAGTGTTTAGTTCGACATTCTAACCACCTGAAGAAGACCGGAGTGTACAACGGCCGAAACATTGTGATGAATATGGTAAAAAAGATGATGACAATAGTCCGAATCATGTAAATAGTGTACATAATACCTCATCTCAGAAATATAGACAGATTCAATGTTTCTGTCAAAGAGTGTACGTGTAATTGGTGTCGCTAAGATGCCAATGATTATTTATTCAATGTCCGTTAGATGATATGTAACTTTTATGAATGAAAAAAAATGATAAATGTATAATTATTTTACATCATTATAAACTAGGAATTGTTGCTTGTCGCGGGTCATTAATGTTTAATATCAAAGACTAATGGAATTCCATACAAAAAAAATCGCTACCTTTATAAATCAGAAGCAATCTTCTTAAGTATCCGCTGACAGTTCAGTAAATCATGTTACATATGTTCCACCAATAAAAAAAAAATCCGATGGAATAAATTGTGGTAAAACCAATATGTACACCATTGCTATTTCATCGAGGTACCCCTTCCCGATGTGGTAGGGTTATGTTAAAAGACAGTTCATATGGATAGCAGGGAAAATAATGATTAACCCTACACTTGAATAATTTAAGATTATAGTGATCGAGAAAGCATCCTTTTGGGAGTCGCTTCCACAGAGCAGTTGTCTGAGGGAAGAAGTGAAACTCAAAACTCACCGATGGAATACAGAAAGAAACGTGGATGTTTTTCTACATTATAAGTGGCATGGCGCGTCGTAGCCATGAAGCTTAGATCTGCCAACATTTCATGGTAATAACGACAGTCAGAGAGATGCTCTCCCCATCCTGCCTTTGTAAGAGAAGTAGAAAATGATTTACAAATATAACTTTCCTACTGCCACACTTGAAACTACGATTTTCACTCGACTTTTTAATTCATGTCTCACAAGCTAGATGTGATTGGAGACAAAAATTTAAGTTTCCAGACAGCGTTATTCTTTTAGAGGTATTTGGACACCCACGATCTTCCAAAATGATGCTGTTTTTCTTGTTTATTCCTTAGGGAATTGTGTTAAATATCAAGGATATATTAAAGTTCGCCCATAGTAATCAATACTGATTGGTTACGGAGAGTTTTAAACCATAAACGATCATCAGATCATAGCCTGTTCACATATACTCACGAAGTAATTTAATCTCAATCTCTACATACAGGGTGTTCATAAAGTTCGTGTACACTTTAAAAAAATTATAACTTCATTTGTATTTGCAATAGAAATAATCTGTAAAAAATATTATCAAGTTTAATTTACCTTGTTTTAAGTATAGCTAAAATAACTAATGTGATTTCAGGTATTACTGTAAATCAGTTGGCAAATGTTTTCCGTGAACTGGGAAATCGTATTACCCTTTGTATTACTAATGATGAAGGACATGTGGAAACTTAAATAAAATTTCAATAAAACCTTAAAAAACATAGATTTACTTCTTTCGAATCCTTATTACAAATTATTTCTATCGCAAATACAAATAAAGGTATAAATTTTTTAAAGTGCACAATAACTTTATAGACACGCTGTATATCTGTAGCAAGAATTTACCCAAATTCGTTTTATTAAATTGAATTAAAAAGTTATATCTGTTTCATTGCTAAGATTAGTTTACAAATTTCTAATATGTACATAGAAAATTGTTCAAAATTTAGGCTTAACTACGTTTTTATTCAATTACTTTCAGGCGCTTCAATCATTATCAAGAACTGCTTAGTCAGTAGTTTTTACAACTAACGACAATTATGCGATACACATTTATCAAAACTAATTTGAATTCTCGCGTTACCAAATTTCCAGAATATACTTAATAAAATCAATACGAAATAGAAAGTTTGGAAAGTTTGTCCGCAGCAATTGTTATTCTTCTGTGAAATATTGTATTCGAGAATTTAATAAATACAATTAATCTGATGGATACGTACTCTCTTTATTTTATTTAACTAATCGGGATTATATATATATATATATATATATATATATATATATATATATATACACTCACAGAGTCCACAAAGTTCGTGTGCACTTTACGAAAATTATAACTTTATTTGTATTTGCGATAGAAATAATTTGTAAAAAGGATTAGAAAGAAGTATATTTATATCTTTTATGGTTTTAATGAAATTTTAAGTTTCCACATGTCCTCCATCATTAGCAATAAAAAGGGTAATACGATTTTGAAGTTCACGGAAAACATTTGCCAACTGATTTACCGAAATGCCTAAAATCACATTAGTTATTTTAGCTATACTTAAAACTCGGTACATTAAACTTTATAACATTTTTTACAGATAATTTCTATCGCAAATACAAGTTTTTGAGTGCACACGAACTTTAAGTATGTACTTTAATATTTAGAATTAGGTACCTTTAGTAAATGACCATTTTCGCTAACGAATTTTAATTTTAAATTTTAATTGGATACCTCTTGGCAGGTGAGTTAAAGTAAATTTGCTCTGTTTATTGAAAATAAACATGGAGCGCTCATTTTTTTGAGTTAGTTTTAACATATTTCAAATTCTATTTTGTGTTAACAGGACTCGCCTGGATTATACCAACTGATTACTATATATATATATATATATATATATATATATAGATATAGATAGAGAGAGAGAGAGGGGGGGAGAGGGAGGATGCATTGTGTAAATTATCGCAGTTATGTATTTTTAATTTCGCACATGCGTGTATTTGTTTTTTCATTTTTTCGACTGAAGCTTATGGTAGGGTCAGTTGTACACTTACTGTGAGAAAAAGAGCACCATGACGCATTTTACACCGCCAGAAATTTGGAAATGGCATGCAGCACTGGTTGATATTCGCACATCCGAACATTTCAGCGTGTTTAGATGCCAATCTGAGGAAAGTTCAGAATATTCGGAAAGGGTTGGATGAGTCAAATGGTGATTACGAACGTACGGCGGCTCGGAAAATCTCATTCTGATCGTTCTGATAAGAAACTCCCGAATTTTCTGATCACTGACTCAACACGGAGGTCTACATCAAGTGCTTTGAGGACGAATTGCTGCCCTGAGTAAAGAGAGAGGCTGCTGAAAGACTATGTCTGGCATCAGGACTCTTCTCCATGCGACACATGCTGGAGAATCCCGTCATTGATATCATACAGTTTCTGCGACACACATCACCCCTTACATCTGACTGCCCTGACTGCAATGCCCTTGATTGTTATGTGTGGGACACAGTTAAGTAGCAAATCAACAAAACTCCTTGTAACACCAAAAATGAAATGAACACAAGTTTTATGGGAGCATTCATTAACTAATAAGTAAATATTTGATCGTCAAAGATAACCTGTCACATTTTGGTGAATCCATTTGAAAATACAGTTTCACTTTCACACCGAAGCTTCCCTGTATCCGTTTAAAAATATTTTCATGGGAATTATTATACTGCGCTTTCCTCTTTCGTAACTTGACTTCTCAAATAAAAGCTAAGTAATACACTGGTAGTTAGATTTAAACATTTCAAAGTTGACACTGCTATATATAACTCACAACAACATAACCTCCAGGTATTTGCACTTAAGTGAATAAAACGAACCCGACTGGAATTAGAACTCGGTTATTCGACTTCCAATTCCGAGCATGTATCTACCACAAAATACGCGCACCAAAGCTGACAACATTCTTAGCCAAGTGAAGCAAAAAATCGAAGGTATGATAAAATGCTTGGGTGATATTGGACTCATATAACAGTGTGTCATCGACGATCTTGATTTTATGGGGATTTCCTTTCTTATCTCATCTTATCTGCGTCTGTACGCGTCTCAAGATGCAAGATAGCCTTGAGGCATTCTGAGGTACATAAATTTTCCACATTTTAGCAATTCCTGAACGGCTGGTCGGTAAAACACAGATTATCATCCGTTATAGGCAATCTAATACCCGAGCAGAGCTAGCTGTCAAATCTGCTAAAAGGATAGTACATAGCAACACAATAACTCAAGGATCCCTGTATAATAACAGAGAAGCATGGTCTATCCTTCAATACAGGAACACACCGATTCAGTCCATTGGGCTATCCCCAGCATAACGTCTACTCCACCGTCGGCAACGGGATTTTATACCATCTCAACACGTGCTACACAAGCCGCATGCGAAATGGATAGGTGCAGCTGAAAATCGTGAGAAAGCCTGTCTCAACGTAATGCCCGTCTTATAGAAAGGGCCCATACGCTGCTTCCGCTTTAGAAATGGGACATAGTATCTATACAATGTCCAACCAATCACCGGTGGAACATAACAGGCAGATTTGTCAACACACTACCTAAGAGTGGATGGATCGGGCAGGATCATCTTGCGGAACCGCCGATTTCTCAGGAAGCTTCAAACACCTGCACTCCCCACCCAATCCCTAGTGCTTTACCTGATCCCCCTGAGCCACGTATCAGGGATGCCCAGGAGCCCAATAGGCATGTCCTACATGGAAAAGAAAATGAGACATCACCCAGCTTCGCCCAACCACAAAAAATCTTCCGAGCAGATTACACCCATACAATCAGCCAAGTGATAGGGGAGGGAGAGAGATGAACAATTAAGAGTGTGAGACTCTCCTTCGCAAGGAGGTTTCCAACTAGCGTCAATTTGACTGACAAAATAAACAGGGTTTTAGCACAATACATTTCCATCTCTTGTATGCTGGATATTTATTGAGCACACTACCCACAGTGGAATCATCAGCCAATCAGAACTTACAGAATAGACGTGCCCGGGTAACAGAATGGAATCTCCCAGGCTGTTATATAAACCACCTACCAATATGCCCAGCAGATGAGCTCATTCATTCAACTTCTACTACTGTTGAGTACTCTGTGCTATTATCAAAACCTGCAGTATTCCCAAGCTACCATAGATCTAGGTACATATCAGGTTCAACGATGATTAACTGGTATTCGTAAAAGAATATGTGATTTTTATCGTAAGCCCATAATATATGGTTACACATAGATTTATCTATAGACATTATAAATTTCACCTATAGACACATCTCTAATTTAAGAAAGAGTTTTCGTGATTAAACAAGTGAAGAACGATTGATATGTCGTACAATTAACCAAGCGTGATGGAAAAAAAAACAACCGTTTTAGGGGATTTAAATTAAGCTCAAAATATACTGTGAAAAATACTGAAGAAATTTATTTGTTGACTATTCGTTCAAACTTTATTTACCTTCATACGAAGTTCCCCCCCGCTCCGCATTTTCCCAGACAGCCAGCTGGACAATTGATATCTGTTTGTCCTTTTTGTCTGCAAAGAGAACAACACGAAGCTAGTCATGAAGAAAAGTGAAGGTTTGAAAATGTCTTACGTCTAGACTCTAAACTAATTGATGTATGTAAGTCGCTGTTAAACATCTGACGAACTTATGTTACGCAAAAAGATTACAGTGACACAGCGATATAACAAAATCAACGGAGACACACACACACGCACAGACACACACGCACACACACACACGCAGACACACACGCACACACACACACACACACACATATATATATATATATATATATATATATATATATATATATATATATATATATATATATACACACACACACATGTAATAACAATCTGCATTCGAAGTGATTTCATTATATGCAGTGTTCTCTCTCCTAAACGTCTTTCTATTCTAGCAACGTTATCATTCAGTTTAAAATTATACGAAAAACTGGCATGTTGAATTATCTTTACTTGAATTTCACGCTCGTTTCTGTGAACCCTTTTAAACTTGAAGGAGTAACCTGAACCCAAATTGTTGGTTAGAGACACTTTCGAGAGAAATCAAAATTATTATTTTTTTCTTATTTCACTCCAAGCAATTCAATAAAGCAAACTAATACACCATAGCTTACTGAGTGTTGCAGAATATGCGTGAAACAAAACAGTATTAACTAGAGAGAACATTAAAAGACCAATAATGAAGGAAACAATAGATAACGATTGGCATTGCTTTTAAATTTTGAACATTGAACTTGAAAGGAAATAAGGAGAGGAAGTACAGTTCCACAAACAAGAATTGTGCGAGAAGAAACTGTAAACATAGGAATTACGCTTATTTCTAGCTATTTCAACATATAATACATAGTTGCCAAATCTCGTATTGAACTTGATTTTGGAAAGTCGGGGTAACAAACCACATTAGAAAATATTTATAGAAAATGTACAGAGAAGCTCTATTACAATACAGATAAATAATAATCGCATTTTATTTGGATATATATTTATACAATTTACATTTATATTAGATATATAGATTTGGATATATATATAAATAGTTGACATTGTCCACACTCGAAACTATAGGGTAATAGTGATACTTGAGTCAACTGGTATACAGTGATTGTGTTTATAGTAGAGTCTATTGAAAAATACTGCTCAGATTTATATTTGTATCAGTAGCAAAAAATTAATCCTGTCCATACTCATATTTGCGTGTGTAGGTTAACAGTTGCTGAGTTTATACTTGAGCCTATAATTAAACATTAATAGCATTTTGATGTAATCAATATGCATACACCTGGGTTCCCCCTCACAGTAATATGATTGCCTGGTGTCAGCCATAAATACAGACTGATGTAGAGACACATGGCTACGATAATCATCTACGCCTATTGGTCTACGCCTGTTGGTCTACGCCTATAGTCTACGGCTATTTGCCTACGCATATTGCCTACGCCTACCAGTAGTAGTATATTACGGCTACCTGCTAGATTGTCCTACCCGGTTAGAGCAGCCAAAACCACTTAGTTACTTCGAACAAATATATCCATTTCCAGGACATATTACATTTATATTTGATTCTATTCGCAAATATTTGTCGCCCAAACCGTAGACTATATGTATAACTCCGACGTATTTTGGGTACCGTTGATTGCGCAGTTGCCTCTTCGTTCCCAGAATTCATAGTTCCAGCCAAGCAAGAAACCCTGCTGATTATAGTCTGATTCTACTCAGATAAATGCACGTAATTTTTATTTTTATTTTTATATACCAACTTAAAATAGATTTAGCAAAGGACCCCTTTTATTTAAATACATTGATGGCAGAAAGAATTTTTGCATTAACATGACATCTACCCAGTCGTTATACAAGGATAACTATCAACATATTTCACAGGGATTATGTTGCCCTTTCTCCAATTTCTAGAACATTAATGGTCTTTCGCTATTTTTTTATAGTCACGTACGCATGCTACAAGGACATTCAGATTCAGAAAGACTTTATCCAATGCTAGGAACAAGTCATGATTATTAGAGATTTCATTAACTACACCCGAATACAGAAGGCTGGTAAGAGATTGTAAGAGATTTTAATATTACAATAAATATATATATATATATATATATATATATATATATATATATATATATATATATATATATATATGGTTTTAAGGTGTGCTATATTTATTGGATAAAGGCATCTTGATGACTGCGTCTAGCTTAAAACAACCTTTCGCCTATGAGTGTTGACTTAAATGTCATTATATATATATATATATATATATATATATATATATATATATATATATATATATATGACCATCTAAAATTAGACAACTTCAAATACCTTGCTAGCTATATTGCCTCAACTGAGAATGATGTTAACATCAGACCTGGGTAGCGCTTAATGAAATGAACAAAATCTGGAAATAATATCTTCAAGAGAAACTGAAGAGAAACTTTTCCAGAGCTACGATAGAGGCCGTCCTTGTATATGGCTCCATGATGTAGACACTAACAGGCAAACTTGAAAAGACCCGCTGCTTATACACAAATACTGCGGGCAGCACTAAACAAATCCTAGAAATAACAGCCAACAAAGAAAGAATGTTATGGTTACATACATCCCATAAGCCCATCAATATGCAAGCAAAGACTAAAATTTGTTGGTCACTGTAGCGCAGCAAAAAAGAACTAGCTGATTACGTTCAACTCTTGATACCATCCCATGGATAAAGAACGCAAGGTCCACCAAAAAAGATGTACATTGAACATCTGATTGTAGACATGGGATGCAGACTGGAGGAGATTTCAAATGCAATGAACGACATCAATGGATGGAAACAGCGTGTCATGCAATTTCGATCTTGCTCGACGTGATATATATATATATATATATATATATATATATATATATATATATATATATATATATATATATATATATATATATACTCGAGTATCCCGTTGAATTTGAGGTATGAGGATCAAGATCAGTTCCCAGGAAACCGACAGCCCGACAACAGCGCATGAGATATGATTATAGTGGTGAAGGTTTCGTGCAGGGCCATCCGCACTTCTTCTCCTAGACCAATTGTCATCAAAGGGTATAGAACCCAGTCTGTCCTGCTATTTACCCATAGCTAGAGGGAGACGAAGCGGATCCACACCGAAGGATATTAGCACGTAAGTGAATGTAATGTATTCAACTGGAATTCGAACTGGGCTCTCGTAATATTCGATCTCTGGTTTAAAACTTCGTATTTTTTCGTCTGTAAATGATATTATAGTTTATATTGGTATGATTGTTGTAAGGTCTTGCTTTTTAAAAATAATCAGTTTAAAATGGGATCTTTTTAATGTTTATCCTTTAAATTCTCCACATGGTTTAGTCGATTTTCTAAAGCTTCCTATATATATATATATATATATATATATATATATATATATATATATATATATATTAATTTAAATAGAAAACATATAGCCTTAAGGATCCATTGATTATAATTTATTTCCTCACGTGTATGATTTTTACCTGGTTCATCCGACCGCACTTCCAAGGGTGAAAAATGTGTTTCAAATTTACATATAGTTTTTATTCACTTTTTAGGGGTAGTTTTAAGTCGATGGAATGTGATATAGAGAGAGGGTAGTAGGAGTTTGACAGACATGGTCGAAATTAGAGAGGGAAGAGAGACATAGAAATAATCTAAATCTATTTTTATTAAGATATTTGAGAGTAAGGGAGTGGGGTTGGAGCAAACATTGGTCTGTTTAATAAATTGTCTCACAGGAAACGAGATAAAGAGAGACAATGGGAGTAGAGAAGAAGAAAGTAGAGAGGTAAGTGGGGTTTGAGAAAGAAATAGAAAATAAAGTTTGTAAAAGATGAAGAAAAGGAAAAACAAAGGGTAAATTAACATAAATTGATATATTACAACAGATTTTTACATTTGGCTGTTAATATTTTAAAAGTTTTTCAACAAATTAAACTAGGAAATATAGTGTGAATATGATATAAATAAAAATTATTACTATTAATAACATTATTAATATTATGAATAACAATTAAGCAGTACACATTTTTTAATTACAATTACATTTTTTAATTACATGTTTGGAATTTTAAATTCTGTTTTAATATATATATATATATATATATATATATATATATATATATATATATATATATATATATGAACATTTCTCAGAGTTAATCTGTAGAAAAGACAATATTTATAAATATGATAATAGGAAAACTAGTTATTGCTGACGCGTTTCGTCCAATGTGGAATTCATTAAAGCAAAAGAACGAAATGAATTTTATTATAGAACGTAGCTAATAATAACAAAAAAACAGAATGTTCTTAGCAACTGGAGGAATGTAGAGAACTCTATTTTCATATTGTTTAACAAAATAGCTGCTCTCCCAAACAAACGTACACAATATCGTAAAATCAAAAGAAAATGTTTGAATCCGCCAGCACAGTTATAAGGACAATATTATCCACACGTGACAATATTTCCAGTTAAAAATATGAAAATAGCCTTCTCTAAATTCCTCCAGTTGCTAAGAACATTCTGTTTTTTTTTTTATTCTTAGTTACGTTCTTTAATTAAATTAATTTCGATTTTTGCTTTGATAAAGTCCAGATTGGACCAAACGCGTCAGCAATAACTACAGTTTTCCTATTGTCATATATATATATATATATATATATATATATATATATATATATATATATATATATATATATATATGAAAATTTGTCAGAGTTAACCTGTAGAAAAGAAAATATTTATAAATATAAATAACAATAAAAAAACTGAAATATTTGCCGACGCGTTTCGTCCAATGTGGACTTTCTCAAGGCAAAAGAAAAAAACAAACACGGAATGAATTTATTTAAACAAAGTAACTAATAATAGCAAAAGCAAAATATCCTTAGCAACTGGAAAACTTTAGAGAAACGCTCTTTTCAAAATGTTAACTGAAAATTACGTCAATTTCTCTCACGTGTTTGTGATATTGTTATTATTGCTGGGTTGATGGATTCAACCATGTTCTTTTGATTTCACGATATTGTTGTTTTTGTTTATTATTAGTTATGTGACGATAAGGAAGTGACTACTTTCTGTCCCAAAGATGGGACAAGGAAAAGAATAGTTTTCTGAAATTAATCATATCGAGTTTGGTTTACTTTATTTCGTTTGGTTTATTCCGTTTTACGTTATATTACGTTGGTGCAAAAAATAATGTCGTTTTTTGACGTTCAACTTTAAAAGAAAAACGACATTATTTTCGCACCAACCTAATATAAACCTCAATTGGTTACTCAATAAGTTCGTATGAATAGAATATGTATTCTCTGTAAGCGAACAGTTTGTAGATCAGTTTTCATTGACGTATTTTTACAAAGAGGGTTTTTATCGAGAGTCAACTGTATTGATAATAATATTCTTTTTAAATGTGTACTGGTATTTTTATACTTTCATATTGATTGCCCTCCGTCTGGGAGTTAACTATCTGCTCATAGCTTTGGAGCCTAACAGGCAATACCACCCCAGGAACAACAGCCTTTAAGCGGTGGTTCTTCGCTCTCAAAACTTTCCTATCAGAGGTCTTGCGGCAGGAAGTAGTTTATTGTAATACCAAAGACAGACGAATGTTTCTAATGGTGAAACAAATTCTATAGTAAGCAAAGCTTCGGTGTAATGTTCACATTATACTGGGATAGCTCGTCTGATGAAATAATGTGTTATCTATAATAACCCAATCACGATGATTGAATATTTAGCCCATAGCAAATTCCTTCCTAAAGAGTAAGCTCCTGAAAGTAGATGTTAACGGCCATTCTTCCAGGGCCCTAGCAGTCAACGCAGACGTTCATAAGGTATCAGTTCGCGGAATAACCCTCTTTTTACATTAAATAGATGATGTACTTAAGAGTATTCTTCAATCATTTGTGAGTATCTTACGTTTATAATACAACGATAAATAGGTAGACATACAAAACTTGTGATAACCACAGATTGACAACTGATCTCGTGTTCGATCTATCTCTAACATCTCCCTGAGTGTTAAAAAAATATCTGATTAATTTCCATATCTCGAAAACCAAAGTAATTATTTTTCATAATCGCCGATCGGACCCTAATCAACCACCAGTCTCGTTGAACGGATATTCCCTAGGGGAGGTTCCGTGTCTTGAGAGTCTATTGGGCATCAAATGTAACTCATTCATGCAATACATCGATCAAGATACAGGAAAAATGGTTGGTTCTCTGTACTGCCCCAGCAACCTCGTAACTCCTCGTGATATACTCTATCTTTACAAGAGACAGATCAGGTCTAAAATCGTCTACTGTTCTCCTATTTGGACATGAGCTGCCCAGTTCTCAATTTCGTCTCGCTATAGACCGAAAGAGTCTTCGCATCCTCGTGGGTGAAAAATTCATTTCCATCCTGCAACTCCTCTCTCACAGATGATTTAATCTTACTTTTCAGACAAATTACATTCTTTATTTCCACCTATCACTTTCATGGCTAGGAATCCCCAAGCTAAGCACATTGTAGTGAACCATCCTCATTCCCCCCATAACATAATGTTGAGACGCAAGTTCCACGCACGCAGCTTCTTCTCCTTAAGGATTGCACTGTGGAAGTGTTATGTAGTGGTTTCACAGTGGAGGCTTGTATTTGTACTAAGTCAGTCCTAAAATAGATTCGACGTACAAAACGTTAGGAACTTGATATAATAGGTAATGACGCAGTAGTGGTGCCTGATACTTTAATATCCTACTAACGGTCGTCCGACATCGACTGACTGACCAACTCGCTGCCAACCTACTTGTTACTCTTACTACTCCTACTTATTATAGTTGGGAGAGTCTATTAACTATAGAATAGGGGTGTTCCACTATAACAGGAACAGACTTCCAAGTGGATGATTTCCTGAACACTCCAATCTGTACAAGCCAAGAATTAACCGTTATCTTCTCTATTATCTGTCTATATTTCTGACATGCTGTATTATGTACACCATTTACATTATTCGGACTTTGTCGCCATAATTATTACAACGTTTCGGCTGTCATACGCTCCGGCCTTCTTCAGGTGGTTGGAATTTATTTCGCTCACTGGGTTAGAGTGTTCTAGTTCTCCGTACCACAACACCTTTATCCACTGTGTCATGTGTCCTTGAGGACACATGACACAGTGGATAAAGGTGTTAGTTAGATCCAGTGACAGGATACAAAGAGTGTGAGTTCAATACCCGGTTAAGGCGGTGGAGAACTTGGAGAGGGGATTAAGCAGGAGATAACTGATAACTGACATATATTAGTCATAGAACTAGAACAGTCTACACCAGTGAGCGAAATAAACGCTTCAGTTCGACATTTCAGCAACCTGATGAAGGCTGGAGTGTACAATGGCCGAAACGTTGTAGTAAATATGGCGACAAAGATGAGGACAATAATCCGAATAATGTAAATTATGTATCTTCTCCATCTATCGATACAATCTGTGACCCTCACTTTATAAGCCTCTATCTCGAGTGACTCCTGAGCCTTCAGGGTGAAATTGAAAGTAAAAATTGTTACAGATTGCGACTGGGTTTTCAATATCCTAAACGAGGTGAATAGGATATTTAATGGAAAGAAATAAAATTTTTAAATGGGTCATTTTATTCTGAAATCATTTCTATCCCATTATTGTTAATATATTTTGATTTGCGATGTAAATATTCTTAGATGTCGAGACAGGGTTTATGCCATTTTTATGCCGTTTTTAAGTAATACGACCAGGTTCTTCCTCGATTATGCTATGAATTAAAAGATGTTGTAAAATATATATCGAAAGCGATTTTCTGAAATAATAAAACACACAAGCCAGTGTAAAAGTCCTTTTATAATGTTCGCATAAAAAGAAACGAAATCATTTATATAGGTCCCTTGTTGTCATATATTTCTGTCAGTTTCCGCTTCTGTCTGTATCCGGTTACAGTCACAAGGAAGCTTTGCACGATAAAAAAAAACCTTCGATCAATATCACTTTTTTTAACATTCAGAACACAAACAACACCGAAGAGGAAGACAAAATGAAATAGTTCAATTTTCTCCTGTTTATCCGTCAGACGTCAGGTTTGCTGATGAAATAGCAAACAGCTGATGGTGACCTAAATAATGTTTGATATCTTTTCAAAAAGTGATTTATTTACATCTACACATCAAGGAAAATATAACGATTTATTAAATATAATAAAGTAACTTCAGCTTACACTTGCACCAGAGCAACATTTAGTTCCTATGTGCAAGTTGTTATTTTATCGGAACGTCATGATCTTTGACTCATGTTCGTTTAAAAAATAAATATATATTTCTTTAAATCTGTTTACATAACATTTTCCATCTGTTTGATTTTTGAGCGCTTATAACTTCTATTTAATATATTTTTAATCTCTCTTATTTTTCGACGATTACAATTCCTAGATATATTAATCTATCTTGTTTTTGGACGCTTATAATTAATAGATAATATTTTTTAATCTGTCTGATTTTCTAGGATGGCAAATTATTATTTATTTATGATTTTTTACATTCGGACTATTGTCGATCCATTTGTTTCAGCGGTTGTGCCCTCCTGTCTTTGTCAGGTTCATGTCGATCCGGAAAAAAAATCAGTGAATTTCAAACTTTAACTTTTATTTAATTTACTGTTGTTCTGAAGCCGCTACCCATATGTCGTCAATATCGCGTCTAGTTCATAATTTAATATGTCTCAGTTATTGCTCGCCCTGTTTTTCCTGGGTCTAATTCAACACTACTTGGTCCGCGGATTGAACTTCGACATACGTCATCACCATCACTATAAGGCAGGAACCTGCATTTCTCTAGCTTATATTAATATTGCACATGAGCACAGTATGTTTCATTGCGAAGCAAACGATCTCAATCTACGAATCGAATTGATTTACAACATGAGCGCCATCACCGTCATATAGTGTTTTATTAATAAATATATTCATTTTTATATTTCTTTGCAGTATCATTTTCTTTTATGTTTGGCGCAAAGTTAAACAAATTTAAACTAAACTGATCACTTGAAGTAGGCTATTAGATTGTGTATGAACGTCCGCTTATTTTTCATTTTAACTGTTTCCCTTCAGAATGAGAGCAATCAAGGCTCTCCACAACCTCCTATATGCTAGAACCTTTAACATAGATGTTTGACTAATACATGGTTGAGTGGCGACATTAGGTTATTTGTAATTGCATAGCGAATACTAAAACAAGCTGCATCAAAATCTCATAAATAATTATTTACCTGCATAAGTCATTTGCTACTTAGAATTTAAAAAAAAACTTGTTAAATAAGAAACTAATCTTAAAGTTTCTGTGTTAATGATTTTTTAATTTGATAGAGAAAAATATTATTGTATGAATTAGACTTGTAGAGTTAAAGTCTCTAAGACTTTAACTCTACAAGTCTAATCCATACAATAGATTTTATCAAATAGGTTAGTTGACATTCCTTCCCATTGATATTAACGCATTTCAGATTTTATTTTAAATCGATTTTCTTCGAACTAGTACGTTAGGGCTCTGCATTCAGTAGGTATATTTCAAAAATTGATTTCTCAGACATACCAAAGAAGTGAAAACCAACTGGATTGAGAATCGAATGCCAAATTTTGTTTTTAATTATCTTTTGTTCAAGTAGAGGTAAGGAGAAATTGTCAAAACTTAAAAACTCAATCCTTTTTTTGTCGTTCAGTGAGACGGTTACCGGGTTTTAACCAAGGCGATGGTTTTAAGTAGAAGAAGGTCACGAGCTTTTATGAGTTCTAAATCTGAGAAAAAAAGCAATCTTAAGGTTGTTGAAGCGAAAATCGCAAAGCAATTTACGTTTTCATATCACGCACAAAATATATTACATATATATCTTTTATTTTTAGAGTTTCATCAGTTCTATAATGAAAATCAAACGATGAGTTTAATTAAGTTTGCAAAATTAAATTCCCTGAGATCAGTTGAATTTCAATATAGCTGGCTTTTTTGAGTTGATTTGAAATTAATAATGACATTGTATTGTACGAATAAAAACGCCATTTCTTACTTTTATCAGCTATTAATTAAATTAGTTATTTGTAGTATCACCTTATTCTTTGCCATTGTTGTACAGAAAAGAGGTAAACAAGGTGATTCTGTTCTCTGAATCAATGCGCGTAGTGATTGCAATAAGTGTCCATTTGAAAAGACTGGATTCTATAAATATAAATCTATAGATATAGTGCTTTATTTTTTAAATTTTCATTGGCTTTTATTTACTTTATCAACGTTTAGCTGAATTTGAATATCGTGTGTCGAACGGGAAATAATTTTTATGACTACTTATTTTTCAAACTGTCGTCAAAAGAAAAAAACTGTCAAAATAAAACCTTTTTTTAGATGTTATTCTTAAAGGAACCCCGGCATATGAAATTTCATTCCCGATCTGAAGTACAATTCTTCTGTTGTTCTGTGCTCTTTCAGAACGTGAGAAGTCTTTCTACAAATTAATATGACTTGTATCTCTACGTACTGTTCCCCCATCACTCCATTCCGTTATCCATTGACACAAATTGGTCAGAGAGTGGCCCACTTTCTCTCCTTTGAACTCCTTTAACTTCAATATGACCTGGCAGCGTTAAATTCTTCAATCCCTCATTTTTCATTATATGTTGAAGACATTTCGAACTATATCTTTCTTATTCTTATTAGAGAACTAGCAGCATAGCCCGGCGTTTCCCGTGCTTGATTCAAAAATCGTACGACTCATACAGCAAACTTTATCACTTGACTTAAAATATGTTTGCCCTTCCTTGCCTTTAAATGAGTGCTCTTTGCTGTGCTGATGTTGCTACATGCCTTACTTCTTGCCTATCTTACACTGCGAATATTTTATATGCTCTATACTAAACATTAAATCTGTTACGAAAAAAGAACTAACAAAATGAACACAAAACGATCAGCTTTAAAAAAAGATTCGTAACTGGAAAAACCGAATGAAAAAAGAATGTTAACAACAGATACTTTTTCACATCCAACCCTGTTCTGCGGAATCAGAATCAACGTTGAATTTAAGCAAGCGAATGAGACAATTGGAGTAAAGTGCCATGCTGATTTAAATTTTTCTCACTTGTAACGAATGCAGCTATCGATTTTTATTCATGCTAGTTAACATTCGTGTCAGTCAGCTGTTGGCTCTTATGCTGGCCAATAGAATCTTCCTGCTTATTCATGGCAGCCAGCTATTGGCTCTCAATCTGGGCAGTACAAAATGGCAGCAAACTACATGAAAACTGCCGTAGAAGCATGAAAAAATCGATTACTTCCACTATCGATGGGAGTTGAGAAATCCAAAGACGGTCTTGGCCTTCCAGCTAACTTGGAGCAAGTGCATGTAAATTTTGGCGCAAATCCGTCGATAATTGCGGTCGTGCATTCGTTACACACACACACATACACACACACACACACACACACACAATCCTGCCTTTTATCGATAGAGATTTTTGTTTCGATATTCATTAAATGATCATCGTTGCTCACTGCTCCATTCATTCATCCTTCTTGTATGAGGACGTAGAAGAATGGTTAGAACATTCGTTTTCTTGACATGAAACCCAGGTTCGAATCTCACCATGGTCGATTTGCCAGGAAGCTGACTTCTTGAGGTCATCGGTCTACGTCCGTCACCTTTGAAAATCAAACCACGAGTTGACATAAACTTTGTGATTGAAATTCGGTAGACGGAATTCTTTGGGAGCCATCAATAATTGTGATAGCTCGCATTCATAAGTCATCCTGACCGAGAGATTAAACGTGCTGGCCTTGTTCAGACTGTTAATCACACTAGATAGAGCGCTCTCTCCCAGATACTCTAAATTCCATTCAGCATAGTTGGGCTCCGTGTGTGTTGAACAAACACAAAAGTACCTGAACAGGCGTCTACAATAGGTAGTAACTAGCCGATCTAAAAATGATACGAATGGACAGTCATTTTTTTTTTTTTTTTTGTATAACCAAATTTCATTTGTCTCTTCGTTTCGTCGGTAAGTAAATTGTCCAGCATCCACTCCTCTGTAGTAGGACTGACATTAAGTAGAAATTCATAATTCTTTCCTTTGTTTCTAGCATATTTTCCTGTTTCCTAATACTTTGTTTTTTGAAAGGCGTCTTTTACAATACAAATAAGCATTCAGATTTAGATTTCGCTTTTCCCGTCTATTGTTAAAACATTTCTTAGATATTTACTACTAAACTTTACCTGAGAGATTATTGAGAATACAACATTTATCATGAAATATGATTTCTGTGAATTTAATTATAAGCGTGCTATATATATATATATTTAACATTATCAATTCAACATGACAAAGTCTTTGTCATGTTGAATTGATAATTATATTTTATTTTTGTTTGTTTTTCCGTATATTTTTCTTCATACTGTCGGATCTATATCCATATATTTGCTTATATATATATATATATATATATATATATATATATATATATATATATATATATATATATATATATATATTGATTGATTTAAATAAACATAATTTTATGTTGTTTTTTTTAAATGCGGGACTAGGCTGCCTTTCGGCCAAGGCATCATCAGGGACCAATCGTTGCCAACTTTTAACTCATTTGAATTGATAAAAAATAATACTGGGACACGCTTAAAATTACGAGATACGTAAAATTAAGAAAAAACAAATAAATTTACGATTAAAATACGTAATAAAAGAAAAAATTATTTTTGATCCAGTGGATATTTTAAGTACATAAAATTATGTTTATTTAAATCAATATTCCCCTTTCTGTGGTATCAGGTCTTTGTTTCAATATAAATAAATATATATATATATATATATATATATATATATATATATATATATATATATATATATATATATATATATATATATATAAAATCTGTCTCTTCTTTACTAATTAAATGAGATCGTAAACTCTAAATTGTAGATTCTATAAATATCCATTCGCTAGTGAATCTATATAATACCAAACATGTGTGATTGCGTGCTTGTGGGACGAAACAGTACGGCATATTATGATTTACGAGTTGTTTATACAGTAATTATTTTTATTTTGACTTTCTTCAAACAGACAATTGTTTTAATTAAAATATGATTAGTTTTAAGACAGACACAGAGAGATCCAGCTTTTTTGTTTCGTACAGTTGTTTTTAGAGTATTTTTTTTTTATATTTCACTTTTCTTTAAACAAACAAGACTTTACTTATTTAAAAAAAAAATTTGGCATATAAAAAATATTTTCAGGTGAATATAATTATAAAATATTCTTTGGCATATTAAAACTATGTTAAGTTACTGTAATTTTAAGATATTTTAAGTGAATGAAATTTAAAAATACGAGTCTTTATAGAGTAAATAATTCTATTTCAACTTTCTACAAACAGACAAATTTAATGTTGAAATCGGCTGCAATGTCTTATAACCTGAACTGACAGTGACCCGAGAGGATACGGGTTGTCTAGTAAGTAAGTTATTAAAAATTGGTCTTTAAATCTGCCTGGAAATTACGTTTTTTTTTTCGTTTCTAACATAGAAATACACATTCCTATCATTTCTACCATTCTTAGCGCCATACTGTCTGTATTAATTACCATTCGATGGTTCGTGTATATATATATATATATATATATATATATATATATATATATATATATATATATATATATATATATATATATATAAATAAATATATATATATATATGTATGTGTGTGTGTGTGTGTGTGTGTGTGTCGGAAAGAAAAGAGTTATAATTGAGGTATAAAAATGAAGGCTACTCTTTTGACCCAGAACCCAAATTATGAAATATATTTAAAATTCATCCTTGCATTTAGACATATTTTTTGCAATAAGTGATCCATCAGACATGTAAACGAATTGATAGTTTGATAAAACTTTTTATGAAGCTTGACAAAGTAATATAATATTGTTTCCAAGCAAGATCTACTAAAACGTTACTCTTGAAATTGCTTCACTATTTTGACTTTAGTTCCGATGTCATCTGAACGATAACAATTGTCCTTCGGATTTTCTCCTTCAAATCTTATACACTGATTTACACAATCAAATAACCCAATAAGGGTTTGATAATTCTTGTGCAGTTTATTTTGCGTTTTTCTCAACTAGGGTTCACTGAAGCTAAATATTAACAGAACTTGAACCTAGACAGAAAAGAATTTTCGAGGTCAAAAGTAATTCCGATCGATATTATCCAAACCGTAGTTAGCATGTCCGGACGTTTACAACTTATGTTCCTTGCTCTTTTAATTCATACAGCATGCAGAAACTGACATCAGTATGAGATCGAAACACATTTTAAAAGAAGAAAACGTCTGATACAAATCTACACACTCTGATATTTCACAATGTGTAAAAGAAAATTCTTTAGAACGTAAAATTTAATGATTAAATTGGCGTACTCATAGAAATTTTTTCAACTTAATACTTGTCGCAATTAATCACAATTACTTATTTTAATCTATTAATTTTGACAAACACATTTTTTACCAAAAGAACAAATGTTTTTTTTTATGTCCTATAGCAGCATTTTCTTCTTTTTCTTTTTTTTTTACTTCATTCAGGGCAATTATTCGAAGAATAGGAATTTGCATTCCATTTCAATGTTATTTGTGAAAAAACAGTAACGATTTCAGATTATTAATCCAAGAGAAAATCGGCTAAAATCATTTTCACATAAGATTTGAAAACTGATGATATTGATCTCAGATCTTCAAAAAAATTAAGATTATTGATTAATATAAATCCAAATAAAGCGAGTGACAAGCATTTAAAAGCTCGTAAAATGTATTTAAATGGACTACTGAGCAGAAAATGTCAGTTTTATATAGAGGCTTGAGATATTTACAAAATCGATTTTGTATTGTATGATATTTTTGCATTGTATCAATGTTCTTGTGATAAATGGAATTTTGAACAGAAATACAGAATCGATCGACATCATTCCTGGATGCAAATGAAAAATTTAAATATCAGCGAAAAATACGCTGGAACGGTACAAGGTACCAAATCTTTTTCGAATCTTTTTAGCTATGGATCGAAAATATGAGTTTCACTTGATACCTGAGCTTAACTGTTGTCTAGAGTAAAAAGGTTCGCCATAACAGAAAATTCTGTGAAGGACAAACAATTTAGATATGAGTTTTCCTCATCTGGCCCAACAAATACTAAACATGTACATCATAGTTTTCTTCAAATGGACACGCGCCCTTAATGCCTATAGAGACGCAGCTCAATTTAAAAAGAATGTATATAGAACAGCAGCCAGCTTGGTTGAAAATGAGTTTCTTGAATTATAACGTTGGCCATGATTTTGCGAATAGGGCATTTGAGATGAACAATTTGAAGTTAAGAACACCACTACACTGACCGCTTCGAAATATTTTATATTACCATATACATACAAGAGAGGCTGTGGTAGAAATTAGAGAAGAATAGTGAGCTCCATAATCAAGTCATTAGCTGGATATAAAAGGGGTTTCGTTAAGATGGAGTATATATATATATAAGGGTGTTTCATTAAAACGGATCAAAGTCAGCAGTAAATAAATCTGTGTTATTGGTGAAAACTTATTTATTTCTCTATTGGATCATGATATTTTAGTCATGTGTAAAAAATAATATGGTCCAAATATCCGCCAAATCTGAAAGAAAAAGAAATAAAACAATTAGAAACTTAAACTTAATTCACATTTAAAATCGGTCAAAATTATTAGAACACCATTTAATATTTCTGGTTCCTCCATATTGTTCGCATTACAAATTTTCTACTTTCAACTTGCAAATGTTCCTCTGGTCATTCTCTTCATAATTGAAATATTTAAAAAAAAATTCATCATTCATGCTTTTGATTTTATGCATGTTAATGGACTAATGGAACGTTTATTTTCACACGGGTAACATACAAAAAAAAAACAACAACAAAAAAAAAATAAAAAAATAAACGAAAGGGAGTTCTCGCATGAGGCACTAGTGAATAGAGATGTCTTCATTCGACACTCCATGCAAATGAACCCTGTAAAGAAAAAAAGATTACATTCTCTAATCAGAATCTTATAATTATTCCCATGGAAATTATTATCGAATATGTGTTGTAACCTAGGGAAGGTTACTGAATAGAATAATCAAATGGAGTTTAGTAATGAACGATAATATTTAGGACAAGAACAAAATATATAAGATTCACCAGCGGCGCGTTGAAGAAGTAGTCAACTGCTAGAAGTGAGTCAAGGGAATTCCACAATGATTCTCCATCTACAGGATAACTACTAACCGCCGCACAAGGCCGAAATTAATGTGGGATATCCGAGCCCGTAAACTTGTACAAAAATTCCCCGTAGACCCCATTTAAAATAGTGTCGGGTAGCTGTCTGCCGAGACCAGAGTCTAAATTCAGGCCGGTAAATGTTGTTTAATACTGTTTATTATAAACAGAGCATTTACTTAAATATTTGTATCTATAAAAAGAATGTATAAACACAAAAATGTCTTAATATATATGTGTGTGTGAATACATATATATATATATATATATATATATATATATATATATATATATATATATATATATATGTGTGTGTGTGTGTGTGTGTGTAAATGTATTTATTAATATATGTATTATATATACATATATTAAGTAAAATATATCTGTCATATATATTGTTTGATTAAAGATGTGTATACGAAAGATTACAGCCTATGTATACTTTGAATATTTGAGTAAATATATATATATATATGTATATATATATATATGTGTGTGTGTCTGTGTGTGTGTGTGTGTGTGTGTGTGTGTGTGTGTTTACATGTATATACAGGCTTTTATTCGATTCACTGTGACCTGTCTTGAATTTCTTCTTTATCCAAAGTATGTCTGGTCTTGGATAGCACCAACATAATCAGCTTATCGTTTGCTTTAAATCAAACGATTTTGTTGCTGAGGATTGTCGGCTGGAATTATATGACAACTCGTTGAAATAATCTTCATTGATTTCGTTTGGTCTTACTGTTTTATTACCATTGCGATTAAGCAAACAATGACGACATTTATTTTAGCCTTTACATAATACCCATTCCTTTCATCAAATTATATTAACTTTTGTCTCCTGGAATCAGCACAAAAACATTATTAAAATAAAATATTATTTTTAACATCTAACCGTAATACCCGTACACATTCATGTCGAAGTTTTGCCATGGAGATTGAGATACTTATGCTATGACACGTTTTTGTACACATGGTAATGTTTCACGTCAAGTCTTAAGAATACTCAGAGAGAATATAATAACAGATGTGTTTCTCTGTTTGATAAATACGTATAATGGATCATCCTCAGGTTCTGAGCGGGGTAGCGATTTCATCTTCAATGTAAGTCATGCGCATGTGCGAAACTTTAGAACGTCACAGAGGAACAATCGTAATACGCATGACATCATTTCCGAATTGAAGAACAAGTAAGAAAAATAGGAAAAGGAATAAGATTCTATCAATCAAACACAAACGTAGTTAATCAGAGAAGTATAAGCTCATCCAGAAGAAGTGAATAAAAGTCACGTGATAAGTTGCCTTCTTCTTTCTAATTCGTTGCAAATGAGGTTTACACAAAAGTCAATCACCAGTTCATTCAATTCTGTTTCTTTCTTTTTTTGCTTCTAATTTTTTCGCTTTCATCTTATTCAATCAAATCTGATGTAATCAAATGTGAATAATCGTTGTCAAATCCGGTTGAGCAGAATGAGAAGACATATATACATATAAAGAATCGAATTAACTTGAAAAGAAAATAAGAATATAAACGAAAGATGTGTTTTGCATTGTGAACACAAACATAAAAGAGTGCTATGGCAAAAGCGATTGAATAGAGACGAATTTGTGTTTCGTGCAATCAATCATATTTTCGTCTGTTATGTTGTATTGAAGACAAAGGTCAAGATGTTTTGTTGCCTGGTTGACTTAACCGGAAGAAAATATTAAAATAAATACAAAATTAAATCACATATTGATGGAGAAGAATTTTGAAAACAAAAGCAACATGCCAAACGAACAAGGCAAGGAAATTACCAACTAAAATTATATTATAAATTTAAATACTGCCTTTCTTAGTAGTCATTGGCTGTTTTTAAATAATTATCATTTATTTCGATTTTGAATTTGAACTTTATGATAATTTTGTCTATCAATTTTACTTTTACTATTCTTCTAGATTATTTTATCGTTTCTGTTTTCGAAGAAGATACAACATTCGAAATCTAATTCCACGACCCGAATATCCACGTTGTCATATCTTCGAGAATTGTCGCATTCTTCGGAGGAGCGTGCCACGGACGGCAGCCAATCGATGCGCTGTTGTCGACCTCTCCGACGGCCGCTGCTTTTCCTCAAATCATCTGAAGTAAAATATTTCAAATTTGAGTACTGTCCAAGTCACAGGAATCAAATATTTGCGGAAAAGTAAGTAATGGATTTCATGCCATAGGATAAACATACAGAAGCCATGAAACTAAACAAAGTAAATACAATAAACAAAAATAACAAACATATAATTCTAGCAAGAAAGATTTTGTGGGCTGAATTCCTCTAATATTGAAATATTAAAGGAAAGCGAGAAAAGAGGACTAAAGACCAATTGGAAGAAAACTGATTGCATGGTTGTTAACAAAAGGAATAATAGAACGTGCACTTACCGATTGAAGATACTGAAATCAAGCAGATGTGAAAATATAGATGCCGTGAAAGACGGAATGTGAAACACGGAAACCAGAGTTCACTTTGGAATAATGAAATATGTCTTCTGAACACTAAGCAGAGTATTAAGAACTAGAAAATATCGTTAGAACCTGAGAAAAGGGTAAAGAAAACTTACGTAGTATCAGTCCTCCTATATGGCACTGAATGCTGGCCAATCTCCTCACAGATGAAGAAGACTTAAAATGTGATTCTACAGAAAGAGACTTGAAATGTGATTCTACAGAAAGAGACTTGAAATGTGATTCTACAGAAAGAGACTTGAAATGTGATACTTAGAATACCATTGACCAGATATGTGAGCAACGACGATGTCCAGTAGATAATGGTAAGAAAAAGAATATGTATACTTAACATCAGAAAGCGATAGCTAAAATTTTGCGACACATATTGCGGAAAGATGACTTGCAAAATGTATACACTGGAAATGGATTGAACGTAGGAGAAATAAAGAAAAGCTATTCATAGCCTATATGACGATCTTGAATAATAAACGTCGGAGCAGGGTTTAGGAGAAATGTCAAAAAATCGGGAAATCGTGGAGAGTCATGATCTCCAACGTCCTGAATGGGCACGGTACAAAGAAGATCCCAATGTCAAAATATATAACCACTGGATCGAAGAAAATAAGAGAAAGAATGTCTTCATAAATTTAACATATGACAGTATTTAACATCATTCGATATTTTTAATGTTTTATTATATTTTATTTTATAAAAATCTATGTTATATTTATTCTTAATTGTTGTATCGATATTACGTGTATGTTGCTGTTGCTGTTATACATCTTTCAATTTTTAAATGTTATATGTTTCGATTTACTTGGTTGTATGGAGTGTCAAATGTATATCAAATGTGGATTGTGGGCATGTATATTTTTTCAAAAGGTTAGTTCCGTGTAACCGTGTATTGAAAAATTGGTTATAACATGTATGTCGGAATTGAAAAGTATAATATCATCTGTACATTCTGAGCCGTTATCCGTTACCCCAGCCGTACATCGAAGCTTATATCATCTGGTATTCTCAAGGGGTCAACCATATTGGTTTCGACCTGGTTCGACGTTGATTAAAATCGGTGTTCGTACGTGAACCGGAGTTTCAACGTGATGTCGTCATAAGTCTTCTGACTCTGGAAAAACAAAGAATTATAAAAGCAGATAAGTATAAATAGTCCTGATTAGAATTCAATGAATTTCAGTACGGATTTAAATCATGATGAAAGTTCGAATATCAAAGAAGAAAAGAGTTATAAATGAGAAAATAAATTTGATTGTTTTTAATGACGTTTTGCTTTAGTATAGCAAAACAAAATTCTTTACAAATGTTCGGCGTAATTCATTTGAAAAAAGAATTCTGTCTCTATAACGTCGTGAAAATCAACTCGAGGTGGTGTAATGGTTAGCAAACCTATCACGAAAGTTCAATTCGGTCTTCCTATATGGCAGTGAATGTGAATAATATCCTCAAAAATGAAGACGAGACTTGAAGCAGTATAAATGTGATTCTACAGAAAGATGCCGAGGGTATCATGGACCGAACATGTGAGCAACAACAAGGTTTTGGAGAGAAAATGGAAACACAAAGGAAACATAAGAGGCAGTTGACATTTCTAGGGTACGTAATGAGTAGGGATGACAAGCAAGAATTGCTACTCACAGGATAGACTGAAGGAAAAGAGGAACGAGGAAAACAACACGTGACATACTCGATGACATTAGGTAAATGCATAGTGTAGTTGATTGGAAGTAGTATTTGAAGACAAACTGTTTAAAAATCAAAGCATGGTACACTGTTTGTTAATCAAAAACACTCTAAAATCCAGGGTGGGTGCTATGCAGAAGAAAATATTGCAATGAAGAATCGTACGTCCAATAGCAATAAAGCACAGTACACGCCTTTCTGCTATAAATCCACTGCACAGTTCAAACCGTCCAATTCCAAAAAAAAAAAAAAAAAAACGGAAAATACGCCCTTTTTTCGGTGTAGGGCAACAGCCAGCTATTATGTATCCAACTCTGAAGTTTGGTTTCATAGCTCCTTCTGACACGGTTGTGAATTCTGTACTCCGGTATTTTATGGTGCAGTCCAACAATTCTGTGTTTGGTCGAACTCCAAACGAAAATCTGGCTCAACAAGACAGATTGCTGCGCACACAGTCGTCTTTTTCCTGGCAAAGCTCACTACTCTTTCTGACGTGATGGTAACGCCACCCGCCGCCCTTATAGCGCCAATCCCAAGTATGAGGTTAAACCCTAACACTCGTGTGCCCACGACCACGACCTCAACGTATATTGGCCCTGAGCCATTTATAACCAACTGAATCCGACCTCGCTCACACCATTCTAGTGTTTTTTTACGTCAGCTGTCAGCAGGCTCGACACTGCAGGCATCCAAGATTGGCACACAAATCTGATGCAACTGTGGAATTAGTTCGACATCCGTTCTCTTACAAAGGTCACATATCATCTGGACGTGCTGAAACCACTGTATAACCGGTTCGTCTATAGCGGCATCAACAAACTCCGGAATTAGTCGATAATCAAACAGCCTATCCATGATAAACAAAATGGTAGAAAATCAATTAGTCGAAATAGCTTGTATCTGATATGAAGTATTTCACGGTCAAAGCAAGATAAACTGTTTAATAGTCAATGAAAAATAAAATCAAAGTTCAAAGCAAGACAAATTATTTGATAAAGAAAACACTGTAAAATCCAAGTTCAAACCAAGACAAACTGATACTCAAAAACACTGTAAAATCCAGGGTGGACGCTATGCAGAAGGAAATGTTGCAATGAAGAATCGTACGTCTAATATCAAGAAATCCCAGTACCCGCCCTTCTGCCATATATCTACTGCACAGTTCAAACCGACCGATTCAGCTCCCGCCAGAAAAAAAACTGCGTCCAGATAAAAACGTTCTTTTTTATTATATTAGGTTGGTGCAAAAATAATGTCGTTTTCTCACATAGTAACATATGTGAGAAAACCTAATATCAGTTAGTTGCTCGCGCATGCAAATCAACAACAGTTTTTTTTTTAAGTCTTTGTCTCGCACAAGCGCAATGATCGAATTACAAATGGCGACCATGACTGACCCTTGGTCTCACTTCATTACAAATAGCAGAAAAGAGTTTGGGAGAAATAACAAAAATAGAAAAAAATTATTAAGAGTTACGAGAGACACGAAGATGTGGAGGGGCATGATCGTCAAAGGACCTGAAGAGACATGGTAACTAAAGAAGAACTGAATTCAACTCTTATTGCCTTGTGTCACATGCAATCTACGCTTCGTAAATTGTTATAACGACGGAAATTATATATCAGGTATTTTGTACCAACTTCATCAGAATAAATAAACACAAAGGTCATCATGAATTATTAAAAAAATATTTGTATATCTATCTGGAACTGATTTAAATAAATGATAAAACTCATTCAAATAAGGAATAGAATTTCAATATGTTCAGTTTTATATATATATATATATATATATATATATATATACGTAAGTTTTGTCTGTCTCTTATACTAATGACCTTACAAGTCTATAGTGCAGTCTTCCACATGATTTTTATCTACAACTGAAAACGGAGAGAGTATGACTTCATAAGTCGCAGAAAGATTAAAGGAACTTTTTTCATTGTCTTCACATTCATATTTTTTTCTTTATAGAAACTTGATCATTATTGTCCTTTTCAGTAAACCTTTTTGGGACTCCTGCACACAATATGGGGTGACTCATGTGAGACCAGGAAAAAAAACTAAAATATAATTTATATAAAAAACAAGTGTTAACAAATATATTACAATACATGTCTTGTCTTTGGCAATGATGTTGGCATCTCACTGTAACAAAATTCCTGTAGCTGTATTATCTTCCTGCAGTCGCGACAATAGCACATTATATCCATTGATTAATGAAAGTGATTAAGCTGTGAAGTGTCCGTAAATACCACGGGGAATAGACGTTGTAGCAGTCTACCATAACTATACATACGTGTTACTGTGAGACGTAAACAAAACGTACGGAACTAATATAATATGCTTTTTCAAAGTGTCATTTTTTAAATATATATCCAGAACATCACATTAGTCGGTCAACACTTTGTTGCGGAACTCAACGCTTTTGTCGCGAAGTGCAGACATTTTCCTGTAAATGTTTGTGGGCTCATGGCACATTTGTCACGCAAACAATATCTGCGGACTTCTGGGAGTCTGTACAAAAGTAAGAGAGAAACATGGGATTTAAAGAAACTTGTATTAATAAATATCTTAAACGGACAATTGACAAAAGGGAGAAATGAAGAATGAATTGTTGAGGACATGAAAGAGATATTCAGTATATGTGGCGGAGGTACAGAATGGGAAAATATCCGCAAATTTTAATGTTTATAAAAATTAACCAATCACATAATGATGTTATTTATTCGCCATATCCGTAGATATTTTTTTTCTTTGCCACTCCCTTAGGGAGAGATCTTCTTGATTTTGTCCAACGGGCTCTCCTTTTTTGAAGGTTAGACGGGCCTTACTAATATTAGTCATGTTTAGTTTACTTTGTGTTTATGTTTAGTTTGTTACTAGGTTAATCTCCCTTCCCTCTCATTTTCCATCTTTACAATTGTATTCGGTTGGTCCAAAAATAATGACGTAATAATGTCGTTTTTTGACGTATTTTTTAACGTCAAAAAACGACATCATTACGTCCTTATTTTTGCACCAACCTAATATATATAAGTTATTATCATTAAATTTTTTGGCATGAGTTGCGTTTTGTAGATCTCCCTTGAGTTGATGTGGTATTATGGTGTAAGGAGGATTGGTTGGCGACGGACGAGTTTTGGTGGTAAATGTGTAAGTTGTAATGAGTGAATGGGTCGTGAATCTGATTAGCTAGGTAGAAGAAAGATAGTGAAGACCAGACTCAACCCCCATTTTTCGGCCTTGTGCCATACTTGTATGTTTATGCAATAAATATCCATTCACAGAAAAATATATTAAAGCATAGATTAGACAGTCGAATGTAGCTAATGAATCTATATTATGTTAATCAGAAAAGTGCTGCAGTAAGTGTGAGAGATTATAAAACAAGGAACAGTTAAAAACTGGAACCTTTGCCTCTAGCAACAATTATTCGCATGATAGGAAACTTTGAAAAAACAAAGAGTCTGTATGATATTTCTTCATGTGGGAGATATTCATAAGAAGCTGAGCGCGCACTTCCTAATTTATGGATAGTCTGTCAATGATTTGATAATGTGCAAAATTGCTTATAAGTCAAAATTGAGAAACAATTGAAATTTGTTTTGTAATTTTGTAAATCTCATTTCATACCTTTGTTTCATAATAATATGTTGTTGTTTTCACAATTGCTTACTTTGTATTGTAAAGGTTTCAAAACTTCCGTTCACCTATTTTCACCCTGTACTTACCTGACGGCAGAGTAAGAAAAGACGTCATTGTCGAAGAAAAAAAGGAAAGAGGAAAAGATTTTCAATTCTCACGCTGACCGTGATTATCGTCAGGAGGCGGTAATTCAATATCGCTCTGCCTGTGATTATCATCAGTACATTGTAATCCAACAGTATATATACGGTCTGACTGAAGTTATTATAGAAATCACAAATACCCCTTTCGCGAATTTTCTTTGTTTAGATTTTGTCAATTTTTAAACGATTAATTTAGATGTAAAAAAAAGCTTGAGTTAAACTTTAGGTAGTTTCAGCCTATTTTATTAAAATGATTTGATTTTAATGTAATCTGAAATTATTCTACAAAAACAGGAAACCGCGCTTTATTTCAATAACATACTAATAAAATCATCAGCAATTGATCGATACATATAATAGAACATATTACATACATTTTGATAAGATTTGCAATCATTTACATCTTAATATAACATTTACATCTTAATATATTAATCTTTTTCTCAATAACAACCAGAAATCTATTATCCATTGACTTTATTAATTCTTTTAATTCGGTAGGTTCAATTTCCGACATGCTGGTTTTAATTGTTTTCCATGTACTTCACCAACGTCATACAATTTTATTTTAAAAATGACCATTTATTTTGGATCTTCTCTTCTGTAAACGTTTTAAACGCAAATAATTTACAGTAACTTTAAATACATCAGATGAAGTATTGCCGTGCATAAATACACACTTCACACTGAAACTGCAGCACTAGGGCTTGTACCGTTCAAAGAAATGATTATCCTTCAAATCGTAATAGTTATCATTGATCAGTTTAAATGCTTCATTAAATGGTGTAATATTGTTTTGGTCAAAAATTCCAACTCATATCGTCACACTGCCGACCTCTGCCTGCTTTTACAACATACATCTTTTGGTCCATCCATCAGGTTCATCGAGTTTCCGCCGAATTTTACCGTGAAAAGTACCTTAGCAAAATCAATTTACATGTAGTTTCTTGTCAAATTACACTTCCTATAATGAGAGGAGGTTGCCTGTAAGCTTTCTTGATAGATCCCAAACTGCTAAGTATTCTAGAATCCCGTCCTTCTTGATGCTATCAAATACAACCTGTTCAAAGTTTTAAGCACCGGCCAAAGTTGTTGTTTCGGTATTAGTCGTTTTGGTTTCCGTTTCTCTCGAGGAAAGTTGTTCTTAAAATATTTCCTTTGTCTCTAATTCACAACTTATTTATCCTAAAAACAGTTGTCGTTATTCTTTGAAGAACTTTGTGCAGATCTATTCCGTTGGTGCAAAAATAATGACGTAATAATGTCGTTTTTGACGTAAAAAAGAATACGTCAAAAAACGACATTATTACGTCATTATTTTGCACCAACCTAATAATATGAAAATTCCATCATAAGGAAAACTATTATTAGCCGACGTGTTTCATTCAATATGTATGTTTTCAATGTAAAAAAATGAATTTATTAAAAACAAAGTAGCTATTAACAACAAACAAAATGTCCTTAGAAACTAGAAGAATTTAGAAAACACTATTTTATTCATATTGACAACTGAACTTGACATAATTTTTGTAGACAATATTAATACAGTAGCGTTTTAAACATTCTTCTAGTTGCTCAATACACTTTGTTTGTTGTTAGTAGTTACTTTGTTTTCAATAAATTCATTCCTTCATAAAAAAACAAAAACATTGTTATTTTCTGCTTTTCAGTATCTGTTAGATCCTTTATATTACGCATGTCTCAACATATATTATGGAAAAAATGTATACTTTTTTTATTAGATATCAAAAATCTTAAACTAATATTCGTATTCAGGCTGCATTTTTCAAAAATAAATCCAATAACTTTAATAAAAACATATTGAAACGACCTAAACATTTAATTCAAGCTTTGTTTTGACATAAAAATTAATCGCTTAAGATTTGACAAAAACTGTTCAAAGTAAATTCCTCTCATTGAAGTTTATGTTATTTTCATAACTTCAAACGGATTATATATATATATATATATATATATATATATATATATATATATATATGTATGTATGTATGTATGTATGTATGTATATATATATATATATATATATATATATATATATATATGGAGAGATAAATAGATAGATTGATAAATAGATAGAATGCATTGCGTATTAGCGCATTTATCTTCTTCGAAATTCTTTTGGAACATCACACGCTCATCCGAGCGCCTTTCCCACCTTACAAATGAGCCTCCAATGTCCTTCGTGTAGATGGGGAATATTACAATCTCTTTAATCATGTCGACAACTCGGAGCATTATTTTTACAGTGCCTTCAGCTTTGAGGGCAGACAAATTTCCCATTGTGCTAAATCTGGATTGTAGAGAACGATTGATATGAGAACGAAGCAATGTTTTTAAAAAGAATCTCTACAGGGGAGATGATGACGAATTCACAGCTGTAATATCCAAAATGGCTTCATAATTATCTGCACTATATAGGGCTTGCTTAGATCTCTTAAATATTGCCTCGTCAATTGCGAACTTCTGGAAGGAATCCGCACGTGTTCATTTTGTTCTTTACTCAATTTCTCAAAAACTTTCGAGAATGTGTTACTTTCAACGGATTTTCTCCGAAGGTAAATATATAAGTGATATTTGTTCTAGGTTCCGATGTTGATTTTAATGATTCATGCGAATATTTCAAACAAAATGTTATATATCATAATAACAAAATAACAACATATATCTTCTCAGTAACAATCAGCAATAAGGAATGCAAATTTATGGAATGATATATTAATACATCTTGCGTAATCTCATGGGAGAATGTATGTTTAAACATGCGCTGTAAATACATTCCTGGGTGGTTGTCAGTTAAAAACATGGCTACACTTTCGATTCACGAATTATTAAGTGTGTCTACATACTTGCTAGATATGAGTGTAAGTTTAGCAATTAATGATTTTAAAGTGTAAAATAGTGTTTGAAATCAACGGTCTGTCTTCAATTATTATGATCAGAAATATGGTTATTCTAAATTATTTGTGTTTTTTTCTTTTCCTTTTTTGTTAAATATTTCATCACAAGCAAGGCAATAAAGTCACTAAGGCGAAAAGGGGGTGTTAGAGAATATGAGACAACAAAACACTATTAAAGAGAGAGAACAATAAAAGACGTGTAATTAAGAAACCAGAAGATAATGATTGACATAGCATTTAAATTTAAACTCAACGACGCCGACTCAACTCCAGGACAACTATCGACAATCATGAAACTTTCTTTTCTTCTTTCTGGAATGTAAATTTTCTATTGGTGCGGCAATTTGAACACTTGAAGATATACAGGATCTGGAGGGGGAGTGCTTAGCGTTTACGTTTAATCTTTTTCCTCATAGCTGAAGCTTCTAGCAATGATCCCAGTGTAACATGAGATAATAATTTGCTAATATTTCACTAAGTACTGCATTCGGCTTTTCAGCGGTGTCTTCAAGTTTCAGGTCTGTTTGCACGTTAGCCATTTCTACATTTGCCGCTGACGAATTGGGGAATGTTTGTTTTCTTGATTGATAACTGCTCCAAACTTTGTATGATCTGTTGCATGCATTTAGAGCCTTGGTCACAAAACAACATTTTATGTTGCTGTCTCTTTTATTAAAGTTGTCAAATATAAGTAAATGCTCTTCATGCGAAAATTTTTCTTTGCCTCGGTGTAATGAAAAGTATGAAAATAAAACACAGGTGCTAAGTCGGCGGTGATGAAATACCGCCTAACTACCGGGTATAATATTTTATAACATTAGCCATAATGTTCTTCATGTTTCCTATGCTGATTCAGTAGCCTTGATGTCGAGCTTTGAACCCCCCTCTCTTTGCCGCTGAAGTATATTGTATAGCACTCGGGGTCACCATATGTAGCGGTTAGTTATTAAGAATGAGCCATCTGTAGCTGTCTATTTATGGTTGCGTGAATAACATGACCACACAATTTATATTTAACCTAAAATACCACAAAACATGAAATACAAGAAGGAACAAAATGGTTTTAAAACAATAACATTTGTATTTATTTGTGTATATTGATGTACATGCGTAGAAGTTAAAGTTCTGTTGGTGTTATGTCCCTTAGACACTAAATATTTTTATTTGAACTCACAAAAGTTGAATTAATTACAAAGCTGAGAAACTGTAGCTTTAGAAGAATATTTCAAAGAGAAAAGTTCTTGTTCCTTGTTTGGAAATTTCCTGTGTGTTTGTAATGTAGGATGGAAAGGGCTGTACGTAAGTGCATGCGTGAATTTGCTTTTAATGTCTGACCGCCCATGGTCTAGACGAGAAACCTTAAGGTCACATCTTCACTGGAAATGATAAGAGTAGAGAAGAGAAAGCAGCAAACTTGTGTCTGCTATTTATAATTAATGTAATCACGTGACAGGCTCAAAGAAAATAGCGGCTAAAACTTGACTTGCTCACGCGCTGGAAAATATTTGTACGTGGGTGGATTGCAACGCCCACTTGTGTGTTCATTGGCCAATTAGAAGCTGATATTTACTGAAAACATTTACTAAGCTGAGTAGGCTCTCTGATCCACCTTTTGCACAAAAATGTACAAAATTCAACATTGATAAGATAGTGGTAGCGGGATATTACAATATGCTTGACTGTCTCCTTACGTGATCTCTTTCTGAATGGATTCTATAGAGTATTTAAATAAATGAACTCTTATATGACCAGCTTCATTCAGAAATCGGATTGCCCAGTATTCGTGCCTGTATAGTATTTCACTTCCTTAATATTTACACGCAGACTATTGTCTTCATCTTTGTTGTTGTTATCACAATTCGGCTGTTGCGGCCTCCATCAGGTTTATGCCTGTCCAGTTAAACAACAGGGCGTAGATTATTCTCCTTCTAAATTTAAAGATAGCTGGTATTGTTCTTATTTTAGTATTGCTCAGTTACTGAGCACTCTGTTTACACTGACTCCAAACACACTGCCCAGTCCAGGGATCGAATTAAACAAATGAACCAACCAACACTTTCATCCACTAGCCTAATGTCTCATGGTAGAATTCTTTGCGAAGAACTTTGTGGATTTGTTGTTGCTTGTAACATTGACTGCACCCAGGAATGCTTCTCTTTTGTTAAAAATGCTGTTGTTTCTACTGCAGTTGAACATCTGCTCTCACTTGTCTATCTGTATTCAATGCACCTTCCCCATATCACATTTATTTCTCTCGAGGATCTTTATAGCCTAGCACATGCGTTGATCCTCCATTGTTATTCCTCGTTTAGTAAATTCCCTTCATTCCACAGATCATATACATGATCAGCCATTCCTGGTTTTGGTTTTTCAATGTTCCTCCAGCCTTACTTTTACGGGGTGGCTTTTTTCTCACCGTTTTAGTATTTGCCACGAGTAGAGTACACAAAGTTCTTGGTCATGTTCTTTCTCTATGTTGGGCTTTACTCGCTAGTGTTTTTTTTTTGGGGGGGGGTTCGTAGAGAGCAGTTGGAATAATGTCCTGATGTATTATGGACATATGATCTTCTGATTTTTCTCCGATAAGCTCATGACGTAAAGCGGACAGCCTGTTGCAACATTTTGGTTCGACTGATTCATTCTTCTGTCCCGACCTGCAGACACTGGTGCTATATTTGCAGTGTAGTTTGCTTTTTGTTTATCTGAAGGGTACACTTGATGCTGATCATTTCCTGTTGATCTTTGCCTGGCTCCTCATGTAGGATGTTTCACGGTGTTGTCAGCACCGGAGATACCTATCTTTTCACTTAATTTATGGGAACAATTGAAGGGTGAAGGCTGGCTGGGGATATATGGATACTTTGAATATCATTCACTGTACGAGTTGCCACTACGTAAACGAGTATTTAATTTATTGAAAAAGTTACTTTTTCGCTTCCACAGTTGTATTCTAATTTTCTGTCTTCCATGACAGGATTACCCGTAACAGGATTATGTCAGGATAATTCCAGACAGAAGGATTGGACAGAAAGAGAGAGAGAGAGAGACAGAAGTAGAAAAAATAAGTATAACGGAAACGATTCTTAAGGGAAACTGATAACATATGTAGATGTCAGTGTGTGGATGTTAGACTTAAATAGAAAAAACTAAAATCGAACGAAGACTTGTGAACGAAAGAGGAAACCTAACTATCGAACTACATACTGGGCTCTTAAAAAGCATGTAATAACGGATATTTCTCTTTTAGGTTAGCTTTATAATAAACTATGGAAAATGTGACTTGGAAATACGAAGGACAATCGGGATAGCGGGAGATGCCTTTAAAAATCATGAAGAATATTGTAACGTATACGACAATAACAATATAAGAATTTAAACATTTCCCAGAGGAATAAATATCCATAATAATTTATACCGAACAAGATCAGCACCGAAACAAAAGATCGGCGTTAATACTAAATACAAACACGAACCCAAATTCCTACCTCGCTATCTAAAAACAAAATAAAATCCCCTAACCTAAGTATATCAATAATTATTTCTAATGATAGAATTTAAATTCAATGATTAATATATGAATGGAAGATACACACATCTATTCAAATAAACAATCTAAAAATTATAACGATGAATAAGACAATGTGCTATCACTAACTAAACAATAACCTTCGATGGACCTGTTTCTATTATTCAATCAGTCGGCAGATATGTGAAGACCAGTAAAGGCAATTTTTTGTAACATATCTGAATATCGTGTTTAAGCATTACATAGGATATATCTCTAAAAAATGAAGCACTTTAACCCATAAATATAACATGCCTTGAAATTATATTTTTATCATATATATATATATATATATATATATATATATATGTATGTATACTGTTATGGTAATTTACCCACGCACGCATGGGCACTCCCAGATATAAATAGGAGTAGGTACTGCCTTTTGGAGGTTGAAGTTTCCAACAGTCAGCTGTAACATTTGGACCGAACATTTTCGCTGTAACACGCTCGTTTGCATATTTGTTCAACTCAATTCCTCTCGCGTGTCTTTATTTCTGGCCCTAACAAAGCCACAACATATATATATAATAATAATAATATATATATATATATATATATATATATATATATAATAATAATAATATATATATATATATATATATATATATGTGTGTGTGTGTGTAAAAGTGAACATTGAATTCAACACTCAGTGGCTTCAGGTTGTGTCATGCTAGACAAAATCGTCTAGCATGAAACAGCCTGTCGCCTCTTAGTGTTGACTTCATGTTTACTTTTACATTTATATTTACGCTCTATCTCTGATATTGAGAACTTTATCCCATAAATATAGCACATCTTAAAACTAAATTTCTTCATATATTAGTAATGAAAGATCAATGACAGCAGGTCTTCAGCAAGAAAAACCTTAGCAGCCACCGTCATAACAGAAAAGCTCCGTTGTGAATAATCAAGCATGACAAATAGAAACGCCATCACTCAACAGAGGGCTACAACTTTTTTCGCACAGAATTATCGCACGGGATAACGCAGTGGATTAAAAAATCGTTTTATGAATTTGGTGACATAATAATTGTGCGTTCAATCTCTGGACTGGGAAGTAACTCCAAACGGAATTTTCCTATCTCTTATAACTTTGCTTAATTTGCTTACTTTGCTTAATATTTGAAAAACAGATGTCGCTATTTCCACACACCATTCTATGTCACACTTCTGGTCGGCAGTTGCTACAATAGTAAAATAATGCATTTTCTCTACCTGATGTTTTTGATGTTACTGATACTCTTTTGTCCTTAAGTGTCATCTGGAATAATTTATAAAATAAGGGTAGCCCTCCAAATAAACCTTCCGTCAGGTAAGATTTATATAAATCTGATATACTTGGTTCAAAATGATTGGTTCTCTGAGAAATGCATTTTTAAAACACCCTGTTGAATAAGCACATTCATGGGGTTCGCTAGAATTGAAAGGAAAATTGTAGTCGTGCCGGCACTGGTATAGTGATTTTCTAAGCACAGCTTAGATATGGCACAAGGCCGAAAGTATGGGACACCCAATGAGGATTTAACTCATTACTCAGTCGTAATTGATCTAGCAAGACATGCTTTTAAACCATTACACCACGTCGAGGTGCCCCCGAAACTGGTATATGTTACCAAAACGAAATAGTTCGCAGCTTGGAGTGTCTATTTTAAAGACAACCAATCCCACACGACATTCAAATTGTAGAATAGGGAGGGAAAAAATGAAAAAAAATAACGGATAGTAAATAAAAAAAAATAAAGAAAGAAGGCACTGACGCGATAAAACAATTAGTTTTTGGCAGATGCAAAATATAGTTTACTTAGTCATCGAGCTTATGTCTACGCGTGGGTTTCCCAATGAGGATTTAATTCTCCACAGTAGTAAATGACCTGAACGGGTAATTCAGTAACCATTATTCTACGCCAAACGTCCAATCAGAAAATAACTTTGAATAAAATATTGTCTTCTAATAGCGATTGCTTTTGTACATAGGCTGTTCGAGAACTTATTTTAAGAAGATACATTTTGGGCTGGCTCTCACCAAGACTGGTAGAAAGATATTGCCATGGGGCCATAAGTTTAGAGATCAGTAGTCTGGTTCGTTAAGCGACTCGTAGGAGCCAAACTTTCCTTCGAAGACAGTCAATCCAAAAATCAAATTGCGCAAGTAGCACTACGACACAGGCGCTAATGGAATTCTACCTCGCAAAATCCTTACTTAGGACATCGTCACTTGGCAACGTTTCAACTAACTACTTGTGCCAGGGGAGTGTCTTACCGAGTTAGGTTTTACTTTTTCATTCATCACCCAATTCTTCCCTAGCCAAATAACATACACTCAAACTGATCAATAATTCGGTTGTTAATTTTTAGAAACTCCTCGAAGTGTTCTATTCCTTCTTTGAGATGTATGGTGACATGTTAATTTTATTTTTTTTATTTATTTTATAATAAAAAGTTTTATTTCTGGGAATATATTCATACTTCTAGACATATAAAGGACGTAAGTATTTTTTTTCTCTCTCTTTTGAAAGTCTGGCTTCCGCTTCGTTTGAATTTTTTTTCTTTTAAATTTTCGTTTTCAGCTAATGTTATTTTTTAGCTTCTAGTGCATAAAACTTGTTCTTTATTCGTCTACGTTTAACTAACGAGAAAAGTAATATATGTACAGAATCGTAAGAAATTATTCTAGTCAGCTTTTATACATTTAACAAGTCCAAAATTTAAATAGTTGAGTATTTGGTAACGCTTAGCATCCAACCTTTCCTGCTGTATCTGAAAGAGAATTCAATATTTAAAACATTGATATGTTTTAATTCTAATGAAACCAAACTAGTGCACAGGAAAAATAATTATCTAACAGTGAAGTATTAAAAGTATTTTTCTTTTGACAATTGCAATCTTTAAGAATGATGTACAAGGTTGTCTAAAAGTCTTGTCATCAATGCATAACATATTTTTTTTTATTTCATATGGCTGACCTAATAATCATTGTGTCCGTACACGTCTTCTCGGTGTGTGACAGTGCCAGTGAAAGTGAATAAACTGAATCCAGTATATGTGCTTTGTATTACTGTATTACTTCTTTTGTTCTCATTAGTTTTTTGTTGGGATGACAAGGCTTTCTGGCCACCCTGTATATCGTCACCCTGTATATCGCTACCCTATCACAAGAAAATATTTGTATATTTTTGTGTCAGAATTTGACAAATTCACAAACTTAAAAACAACTAGATAACTACTGAATACCTTATGCTTGATGAGACAAACCTGAATAAAGTGACGGGTAAACATCGTCTGGAATCTTCTTTGGTGCTGGAGTGTTTCTGCGGTTGTCTATACTGACATACTCCGGATCTATCTATCTATCTATCTATATATATATATATATATATATATATATATATATATATAATTTTTTTAAGCATTCAACCCCAAACAAGCCAATAGCACGCAAAGGGTTTCACAGTATGAGCGAGAACAAAGAGGAGTGATAGAGGAAAGGATGAAGAAAAGGTTTTTGGATAGATCAGGGCATCTGTAAAATTCGATTGACATTACATTTGAATAGTTGCAGATTATAGCTATCAGGAAAACAAAAAATAGGGAGGTAGTTTAACAAGCGAGAAGTGCGAGATATGAAGCTATTGGAGTAGAAGAGACGGCTACATTTAACAGTTTCGACAGTGAAAGGGTGTGAGTGAGATGCCAGCCTAGTTGAACGCTTAAATTCATGCAGTCTGGGAACCAGCGAAAGCAGCTTACCGGAGAAGTAACCGTGAAAGTATTTGTAAAAAAGAGGGAGGCAGGCAGCGGCACGTCTGTTAGAGAGCGACTGCATACGAAATGCCAGATAATGGCCAATTACATTAACTGTGGTCTTGTTTTAGTCATTCTGGATATGACGATAAACAACATCTGGACTCTGATGGAGAAATTGGTGGTTTTGAGGAGCGTGGAATTGTCTCTTAATTGAAGTCGTTCCCAGGTCTATCCTGTTCCGGGTGTTAGCACATGTTAGAATCTCAGCTATAGGTAAATATTACCCAACCCCACCAAAAAATCAACAGTAGATTTTTATAATAAAATAAGCAACAATACATTTTTTATAGTAAAATGGCAATCATTGCAGCATAAAATATAAACAATACATCTTTAGAGTAAAACTACGAACAATGAATTATATCATCTACAAAATATATATCTAAACAAGACGCCTTTACTCTGAAATGAAAAAACTTTTTCCTGTAGTTGAAAGCATGAAATTAAGTAAAAATATTTAGATTTTAACAATAAATAACCTATAGAGGTTGATAAGCTGCCAAAAGAAAAAAAATAAACCAAAGAACTTTCATGACGTTGTCCATATAATATCCTACAATTTCTTAAATCAAACGGTATTAAAAATATAACTTCAACAATGCTACAAGATAAAACACACCCATAACGGCATCACTTAATTATGTCCAGCATACATGTATATGTAGAAAAGCTGAGTATTATCTACCATGTATTCAGTTGTGAAAAGATAATAACGTATATCATATTTTTATTAATTTAAAGCTCCCCAGAAAATTAAATTTCCGCATAAAATCACCCATAAGGAATTGACAATTCTTGTTTTAGTTTAGGAAAATTCTGTGAAATATGAGATTTATATCAAACGTATGGAGCACAATGCTTTTAGCTAGAGGTAAAGGGCATTTTTTTTATTTTTATACTTGTGTGTGTGTGTGTGTGTGTGTGTAACGAGTTTCATTTAAGCTGCGAACGATGGCTACTAAGTCATGTTTCCAGAAAACACTCGGACCCACGGACAAAGACAGCAAGCATAAAATGATGCAAGGTGCTTGCGCATGGCCGAGTGAAAACCACGTTTGAAACTCACAGAGGTCGATTTGTCAGGAAAGAAATTCATGAAATTATCGGTCTTTGAGAAGTGATCGTAACGCGTTGTACCCTTGGAAAGTCGGCGGAAACCATGCCATGATTTTACGCGAGGCTTGCAAGCAAAATTACTTAACCTGAGCTGTTCGGATTTCGTCGAGGGTATTAATAGCATGTTCTCACATGCCATCGTGACAGAGTGTTTGAGCGTACTGACATTGTTCAAACTGTTGATCACGCCACGTGGTAATCTTTCCCAGATACTCTAACTAAAGTTCACTCAGTTGTTGCATTACAAACAAAATGTGTGCTCTGTTGACGGGAAACATATGTGATTGAGCAAGCGTCATATACAGAGGCTGACTAACCCAGCAAACAATTTGACAGTCATTATTATTATATTTGACATGTTGAAACATATGTGGCTTCTGAACAATCCAAAAACTCACTAATAAAGAACAAATATAAACTTCCACCCAAGCACGAACTGTTATACGAAGGAGCTGGAAATTTGACTCTTTGGGGCTTACGGCTATATCAGGTTCAAACCAACGATTCCCGTACGATCACCGAGGTTAAGTCTGGTCAGTATATAATTGGTTGACCGGTTGTTGGTAACAGTGAGTGTGGCATACTGGTTAATGGTTCAGAATTGTTGATGTGAGAAAAGAAAACCGAGTTCCACTTCTCGTTGAATTTCTTATATTCATTTACGCGCAAATACCATTGAAGAAGGCATGAATCCACATCTCCCACCAGCTATGGTATTATTAGTAAGACTTTTATCAATAATCATTATTATCTCAAAACACGTCTTAAACTGTAAATATATTTCTAGCTTTTAATTAACCTACAAAGAGTGGATGATCCGTAGAAGACGAATCAATGAATTAATTGACATGTCTTGCCAGGCTATAATAGGCTTTTCTTTCAAGATTCATCGGCGAAATGACGTAATGTATTTTGAAATCTCATAGAATGCAATTTATTCTATGAGTGAAGCATGTGTTGAGTGGCACAAGTTCCGTTGAAACTTTCTTCAATGTTCTCCTTCCTTTGGTAGTTACCAATTGTTACCAATCTTCTCAGTAATCTGTGGAGTGATTTTTGCATATGTCTAGAATTGCTCACGTGCTTTTTTATTTATTTTACCAAAGATCGCAATCAACTGCTCTATCTTTCTAGTCCCAATAATCATTTTGTTATCTTGCTTCGGATAAAATTTTTACGTCTTGCATCATATAACATCATCCACTTTCCTTTCTAGCGGATGTTGAAAAAGGGTCATTATTTGGATCGCAGTTGTAAATATTGAATATATAAGACCACATTTTTCTCTATAGTTGTATGAAGGCCTTGAAGACTTGAGAATATTATATTAAATTGACTGCGAGTGCGTGCGCGTGTATAGGGTTAAATTATTTCATATGTAATTTAATAAAGGGAATCAAAGTAATAATTCTATAACTGAAATGCAATGCTATTAAATTTAGATTATTTTGTAGTATAAATTTGAAACACCCGTAGCATTTTGAATCCATCATTGGATTATTCGGAATAAACAAAGTATAAAGGGAGGTAAGCCATGTATAAATTGAGGTAAGCGATGTTACCATTTTCAGGGTATACTTTGAATATGTTAAAAATCAATAATTACATTTCATAAATATATTTTTCAGGTTTCGTTCAAAAAATGTTATAATATATTGTAGAGTAGAAATTGAAGGTCTCTTTAGATAATGGGAGATTTCCACAGGAAGACACGAGAAGACAGATTTTACCTCATTCGTTGTACATAAACACCTGTGTGACGAGTGGCCAAGTGTATTTTGTATTTTATCTCGATGTAAAGAATAAGATAATTCACAATTTCTACTACCGTTGAAGTTTTTTTTGCTTTTTTTTTAATATGTTAAAGGTATTTTACAATTTTGTATTCATTTATTTGTCTTCAAGTTATTTAAACTAATTTCAAACATTTTATCGCAAATAATCAAGCATAGCAACAAATGAACTAAAAGTTGAATTTTCTAAATTTTATTTTTATGAAACTTAGTTTTCTACTCAGCAACTCACTTTTAATTAGTCTTTTGAATAACGTATTGAGTCTTTATATAAAAAATTTGCAATTGTCGTAAAGTTTTAGTAGCAAAACATATGATTAATGCAGCAGTTTGATAAATACAAATATATTGGTAGTCGTTAATTTCATATACTATATATAAATTGAACAATAGCATATTAATCGAATTGTAGCAATTTCTAGTTCCAGTCAGGGATTCTCTGGGATGAAAAATAATTTAGAGGCATTCAAGAACAAAAGAATGGGAACTCAGTCCTGTAACGCCAAGTATTATTTAAAGTTGAATATGGAAAACATAAATTTCAGGGTCTATATTATGCATAAAAAAAATCAATGACGTAGTTTCATGATAAGTGATTTTATGAAGGAAACTTTCGAAGAAAGTGAGGAATTAATTTATTCAGACCTAATTTACTTACATAATATCTTCTGAAAAGCGTGAAAAAACTAATGTGCTTTGCAGTTTTATAATTATTCATGATCACCTGCTCATTCTTCAGAGGTTTTAATCTTGTTTGCGTGCTAAAACATGGCGTGTTTGTGTTTCCCTGTTTTTCCGTTGGCGCCGAAGAGATGGTTGCAAGTCTAATCAGATCTCAGCAAAGTAGAAAACAAAAAACGAAAAGAAATAAAATATTTTTGAAAGAATTTAAATAAAATCGAACCAAAAGAAATATGGAAATCAGCGTTATCTAGATTGAAATAAGTCAGACACAAGGTTTGAGCGTTAGATTTCCACTGAGATAAGAAAAGAGGCAGCGCTTTGACTGACATAACAAATCCAAGTTGAGAAAATACAGTGCGACCAAAGTTGAAAATCTTTATTTAATACATGTTAAAGAAGATTAAAAATTTGGTGCCGCCAGTATGAATAAAAATTCATGATATACCAATCTGTATGGCATTGTTCTAGTCTCACACATTTAGTATATGAGATAAGAAAATAGATCATTTGATAGGTTACCATAGGGTTGTATTTGTTGAATATTAACCCAAACATATTAACCTAGAAATTCGAGTTATTTTTCTAAAATGTCTCATCAGATCTAGAAACTCATATGGATATCACGGATGGCATTCACATCGTTAAGAAACGTCTAAAATATCAACTATAAACAGTTTCTCAGATCAATGATTAAAAATGAGTTCACCTGAATGAACCATCCAAATCTTGAGAAGGACAATCCTAGATTTGTCTCTATAGAATGGCGCTAAAGAATTATAAAAGCAGAAGATAACAAAATTTGAAAAAGAATATCAATAAACGACACCTAATTAATCTATAAAGGAAAATAATGATATAATTACGATATAGACATTTCACAATGTCTAACGTTATTGGGCTTGCTTTGGCAATTAGATGGAGATTGGTCTCCAGCTAAGCTGGTCGAACTCTCTACCTTCGGGCACTGAGAAATCCACACAAGACTATGCCGAAGGGCAGAGTCTCGTAATGGGTCGTAGACAGCTATCCGACCCCGTTTTTTTACGGGGTCTACGGGGAATTGTTGCCCGAGCTTTAGGGCTCGGATACCCATGTTAAAATTGTACTTGTGCCACATCTGACCGTGTGGGGAGGTTGGCATATATTCTAACGTTTATGAAGGAAACTCTCATCAATACTAAAATGAACGGAAAACTCCTGGTATACATTTTAAAAGTCTCAAGGTAATTCTTCTCTCAATGAACGCATAATGTTTTCTATATGGAAACACAAACTATCACCATTACATAACTTACACTGCTCGGACTGATGCATTAATCTTTATTGTCATATTCACGTTGGCCAGTGGATAAAGCATTGATTGCTCCAAAAGTAAGTTGACACAAAGTTTTGTAAATTCAAACCCCGATAACAACAGAAAGATCAAAGCTTGGAGAGTTATCAGAGGGAATTAACTAAAATTGAGCTATCTAACGGCCTGGTACATGGAATAAGAACAATATGCACCTGGGGACTAAATAAATGGTTCGCTTCCAAATTGCAACAAATATCGTCTCGAGAAGGCCGGAGCTTTCAACGACCGAAATGTGAATATAGCACTAGAGATGAAGACAACAGTCCGAAAATTGAAAACTGTGTAAATAGTTGCAATACATCATATTAGAAATATGGAAAACATCTCACTTTACGATCACCGTTTTATTAGTGATAGACTGATTAGGATATATAACTACTATTTTTCAAGTGTGAGTTAAGAAAAAAATATATTTTCATCGGGCATAATGAAAAGCAGCCAATGGCACATAACACAGGATATATATATCCGTCACGAAAATATGGATGCAATCAGAAAAAAAAGCTTTTAGAAATGTGTTATTCATTAAGAAATGAGCAAAGTCCGACAATTTATTTATTAAAGACATTTTTATGTTTAACGTTCTTTTTATAGATACAAGTATTTAAGTAAATGCTCTGTTTATAATAAACAGTATTAAATAACATTTACCGGCCTGAATGTCCGAGAAATTTTCATCGAAAATATTCTTCCTTTGACAGGATTTCGAACCTGCATCCTATACGGAACCGCCTTCATCCCGGCGTGCCTAACCGCTCGGCCACAAGGGATCGTTCGGTTGGCAATGTCGAATTTGAAGGCTATAAGCAGTAAATTCGTAAAGTCTCATGAATTGGATCGTGATTACGATTCCAAACCAATAAATTATAACCATGGAATATTAGTGTTTGAGCTTTTTATATTATATTGTTTTTACTCTGTCCTGCATATTGAGTTCTACATGGAATCTATCCTCTTGGGAATTTATATATATATATATATATATATATATATATATATATATATATATATATTGACCACAAATATTATCTATATATGTGCGTATATATTAGGTTGGTTAAAAATAATGTCGTTTTCTCACATATGTTACTATGTGAGAAAACGACATTATTTTTGCACCAATCTAATATATATATATATATATATATATATATATGTAGTGTGTGCGTGTGCGTCTATATATATATAGAGAGAGAGAGACAGACAGACAGACAGAAAAAATGAGGCTACAAATTTTAAATGGCAGTATCTTGGATTATGAAAATAACATAGAATCCAAAATATATTTATTACGTAACTGATATGCAAGAATCCAACATATCTAAGATTTGAGTATTACATCCCAGAGATTTTCATCGCGACGAAAAGAACATGCACGATCTCGCACTCTTATTGCAAACACAGACATTATGAGGCCCCACCGTAACAAAAAAAAAACTATCAGATAGCTGTAGTAGATAGCAAAATCTGAGATAACATGTTGAACTATTGTATATCAGTTATGTAATAAATCTATTAGGTATTGACGTATTTTTTAACGTCAAAAACCGACATTATTTTGGCACCAACCTAATATATCACTTTTAATATATCACTTTTTTGGATCAGTCAAAACGTCTGAACGCGTTCTGCACATTACCTCACATATGCAAGACATCTGTATTTAAATTTAAAATGTAGCTCTATTCATTGTGACTATCCTTCGAGATCTGGGTCTGTTTGCCTCAGTCAACAAGGGTTTGTAGACTCTGAGCTGGATAATGAGACGCTATTTAGCTTGAAAGCTTTTCGACATTGAGAAGAGGTTGGTCCAGATTGTGGATTATGCCTTGGTTGTCATTGTCTTTCTTTTTGACGACTTCTTATGGTCCTCTAGTTCGGCTGATTGTTTGGATTCGAAGATTATTGTTCTGTCTCTGACAATGGATCTCCAGAGATTCCTCTCCATTGCACTGGATTCCCAGCTGTCGATTTTCCATTTCTTCATAGTTCGCTTTAGAGCATCCTTGACTCTCTTCTTTTGACCTCATCTTTTCCGATTTCCTTCTTTGAGTTGGGAGTAAAAGATTTTCTTTGGTAGGTGGGTGTCCTCAAGTTGCACCAGATGTCCACTACGTCGAAGATGGTTGTTTTATGCCAATGGCTTCCATGCTGGTTATTTTAGCATGTTCCAGTACGCTGACGTCAGTTCTTCTGTTTTCCCAACTGATGTTCAAGTTACTTCGAAGATAACGCCAGTAAAATTTTTTCAAGGAATTTCAGATGTCATCGATATATTTTCCAGGTTTTACACGATGGGATCAATACTACCTTGTACACTTAGTGTTAGTAAAAATAGTATATATATTGAAAATAAAAACATTTTTCGTTCTTTAGACTGTTCCGCTTTTATTAAATCTGTAAATGTGCCTATCTGCTCATGGCGTATCTAAATGTAAACAAATGACGTCACACATTATGGAATGGAAGAACATTTAAGACATTTTTATGTTTATACATTCTTTTTATAGAAAAATATTTAAGTAAATGCACTGTTTATAATAAACAGTATTAAACAACATGAGCAGATATGAATGTACGTGAGCGAATCTAGGAAGATTGTAAAGACAGTAAAATCGACCTTGCTAACCGGATGCTCCTCTGTGGCCGAATCAAATAAGGCACGTCAGCTTATATTACGATTCCGTATAGGATACAGGTTCGATTCCTGTCGGAGAACGAATATTTTCTATGAAAATTTCTCGGACATTCAGGCCGGTAAATGTTATTTAATACTGTTTATTATAAACAGAGCATTTACTTAAATACTTGTATCTATAAAAAGAACGTTAAATATAAAAATGTCTTTAATAAATAAATTGTCGGACTTTGTCCATTTCTTAACATATATATATATATATGTATACAGAGGGAAGAAAAAAGAGGTAAAAATTGTAAGAGAAAGAGAGAATATTGAAGGGGTATGAGAAGAGTTAGATTCAAGCTACTATTTTAGATGCTTAGTGTTAAATTCATGAAAAAAGCTACAGTATCAAAATGTTGGTTATCGGTTTAATCATACATTTAAATCCAGATAAGCGATGTGAATCAGAATGCATTAAGTTAAAATGTTTTCGATATATTTTCTATATATTTTGAATATGTTATAGGTAATAGAGGTTTTAAATTCAAATGCAAAGTAGTTGATTTTAAGCTATCCAGTGCCAATGATTAAGCACTTAAATTTAACTTTTTTTAAATATATATCTAAATTAGTAAAACATCGTTTAGAAACAAATAACATTTCCATTTTAATTAATTTACATATGGTGATATAAAATGCTACACGTTTCCTTTCAAACTCCCAGAAAGCTAGACTTCATGATGCGAATGATTTTTAATGGAAATTGACACTACTTTAGGAAGTGCAATAAATGTATTGATGGTGACCCGAAGAAAATATGATATTCACTTAGACCAGTATCCTGTCTTAAACGCAAATTATACCAACGATACGAAATAAAAAAGACATTGTATAAAAGATAGCAATAAAAATGAAATATAAGCCTGTCCCATAGCCCGATTTAAACTGGTCTTCCACAAGAAATGTCTGATGCGAAACGATGAGGAGATGGTCATCACCCGGACAGGATGTAAAACAAAACGTGTCAAATGGCATCTGAACCTACTTGCAGGGACAACACACATCTCGCACATTCGGGTAAACTGGCTTCCATGCCTATGTATAAAGAACATTGTGGTGGTTACACAGCATCGCTGATCAGAGGGCTTCCTATGATTTCTGAAGTCAGCGGCCAGAGCTACGTAGTCTCCAGAAGAATTCAACATCAAATGAGAGGACATCGGCTGTAGTTTTACCTAGAGAGGGATGGGCCCTTTCAACTCTACTTCCGCCGACACTCTAGAAATTGATAGATACCGTTCCAGCTGACAACCCAGGAAGGGAACTGGCCAGGTGTTCATCTGCATAGTGACACGACAGCGTCTACCTACCGTGATGATGATGATGATGATGATGATACATCAATTTGGAAAATACTGAGTATATACTTTCAAATGCTTCCAAAGCGAAATATTATTTTAATCGCCATCTTGTTTTTTTTTTTCTTTTTTTTGGTTATTTTTTCAGTTTTTGTTTTTGTTTTGTTTTGGTAGAGGGTGCTTTTCAAAACTTTACACCACGATTCAGATCCTGTATTTTCTCCAAGTACAATGACTGTTGAACTTTCAGTGAGTTGCCATGATTTAAACGTATACAGGTTTCCAATTTTTTACAGACTTCAAGGGGAACATATACAACGCCTTGGGGCACTTTGACATGATGTAATGAAAATTACGACTGAATATGAGTTCGATCCTCACTGAATGCCCCATACTTTCGCGCTTAGATCATAAAGGGTCCACCACGACGTGTTGTAATGGTCAACAAGCTTGTCTCGCAAGATCAGTTACGATTGAATAGTGAGTTCGTTCCTCACTGGGTGCCCCATAATTTCAGCCTTGTGCCACAACTAAGCTACGCTTAGAACATAAAGCGTCCACCACGACGTGTTGCAATGGTTAACTAGCTTGTCTCGCAAGATCAATTACGATTATATAGTGAGTTCGATCCTCACTGGGTGCCCCATACTTTCAGCCTTGTGCCACATCTAACCTACACTTGGGAAAATCACCAGAGGACCTCGACGTGGTACAAAGTTTAGCAAGCTTGTTTCGCTCGATCAATTACGACTGAGTAGTGAGGCCGACCCTTACTGGGTTTCCGAAACTTTCAGCCTTGTGCCACATCTAAGCTAGGCTTAGAAAATAGCCATAAATAAAAAGCGCTGCTAAATAACGAACTGTTATACCATATATATATATATATATATATATATATATATATATATATATATATATATATATATATATATATATATATATATATGTATATGTATGAATTGTGAAGGCTAACTTTTCCCACTTTAAAATCTCTTTCGCTTAGATATAAACTTGCTCGCTTTTGGCTTACGGCCACATCACTTTAAAATACTGATTCCAGGACGATCAACGAAGATAAGCGACGTAGAGCCTGATTAGTACTTAGAAGAGTGAACATTCGGGATTAGTGTAAGCTTGGATCTGAAGGTGGCGTATTAGAAAATTTTAATCGGAGAGCCAAGTTCCAATTCCCGTTGTATTTGTTCTATTCACTTACTCAGAAATATCAACGGGAACCTCATGAGTCCTCCTTTCCCCCCTCAGCTATATGTTAATAAGTAACGCTTATATCACTCAGCCGTTATTACCATCTTCAAATGATCTGCAAAGGCTAAATAACGAATCATTCAATCAATCTCCTTTAAAGTATGAAAATAGGTTTTAATAATAGCAGTACTTTTTTTTTGAAAAATTATTACCAGAAATACTAGCAGTACATTTTTGGAAAAGAATATTACCAACAATAAATGTTTTGAAAAATTATTTCCAACTATACTTTTTAAAAAATATTACCCGCAATAAAAATCTTGTTGCCATTAAATATTAAGTTGGTGCAAAATAATGACGTAATAATGTCGTTTTTTGACATATTTTCTACGTCAAAAAACGACATTATTACGTCATTATCTTTGCACCAACCTAATAATAGGTTTATATACCGCAAAACAACCCAAAAAAGAAAAAAAAAATAACATTCTATATATAGTGGGTCTCAAATGTTGTATAGCGTTAAATTTAATTAAAATGAAGCGAATGTGACAGCAAAACAAATGAGATACAATAAAAAAAGGTTTGCTTCCAAATACAGAATGGAGAATCTTGGAATGGAAGAACGTTATTTTCTCAGACAAATTCTAACTGAAATGTCTGCAACCAACTTTAATCTGAAATGATTTAAATGCAATCGGTCGAAATTTTAACATACTCAACGACAACATCATTATGAATAGCATTTGGGCGAGAGGGAGGAAATTGTAATCATTTACTGTAATGAAATTTGCCAATTTCAAAAAATACTAATGTAAACTTGAAAAAGATATATCCGAAATATATGAATATCCGTTAATTTTTTTAAAAATTGCCTCGTGCGAGCTTTCATATGCTTCGATACCGACCATAACTAATTTAAAAGAAAACGGCCTAGTACATGAATAAAAGTCATTCACATGAAATAATTTTTAATGTACTAATGAAGAAAGAGAAAATAAGAAGACATTATTGATCACCTTTAAACTATCACGAAGATTGAGTGGGCAAATATTAATTATTATTTTTAATATATATATATATATATATATATATATATATATATATATATATATATATATATATATATATACATATATTAATGCATGTTTCATTAAATAATATAGACTAGTTTTGTCTATTTATTTTAAGTAAGTTCCTTTCATATTGTCTGAAAGTTTAATAGCATTATCATTGAAAGACGAAAGGAAATCACCATATTGAGACATGTTAAATCCAATCTAAGCTTTCGGCTTACATAAGCCATTATCAAAGATGACAATTACTTTTCAACATATCAACCAATACACGGAAGAAACAATAATGAAAATTTTCAAAGCAACGACTAAATCCTGTATAAACATGAATACAATAAACAAAAACTAAAAATTCTTGAAGTTATATGCATAAAAGAGTTGAAACCTAATCTAAATAAAATAACCTACGACATATCCACAAATATTCTTAAATGTCTATAATTGATAACAGAAGCCATTGGTTTATACCAGAGTCTTCCCATACTTAATACTTCTCGTTATTAAATCTCGTGTGGTCATGTGTGACGTCACGAGCTACGACGCGATTTTTGCTTTCCCGTCTCGTATACACGAGTTATTTTTAATCATTGTTTTACAATTGGATGAGATTTGTGTTTTCTACTTATATGTTTCGAATTGAGTCTGCTAGGTTTGTGAGTGTGTTTAAACGGGTTCTAATAGAGCTGTGGTCAGATAGGTGTACCGTAACACGTCTGGATAGGCATGTAGCTGTGTGAACGATATAATTATTATAATTTAGTTCGGTTTGATCAGAAACAGTTCCTAAAGGGACATTTTTATAGTAGATAATTTCATTTTTTTATTCGGGTCGATTGGGGTATTGTGTGTCGTTATAATATTTCTAAGTGAAGATTCATCTTGTTCGTAATTAATCTGCATTTGTTTTTTGTAGAAATATTTATGTAATTTTTTACTATATGTTCACTATCATTGTTATTTACTTTGGGGAGAAATAGTCTAATTTGGTGATCTATAAGGTGTTTAGGGAAGCCACTGTTAATTAGTGTCTAATTTGCATTATTAAGTTCTTTAAGGAAGAGTCGTCGAGAAGATGTATTCTGGTGTGTTCTTTTTAGGAAGATTTTTTTTATTACTGCTATTTTGCATCTGAGTGGGCATTCACGTTTAAAGTTAAGGTGGAAAGAGTTTCTGCTAGTGGGTTTTTTTTTATATAATGGGGTGATAAAAAAAAGTGTTATTACTATAAACTACGAGAACATCTAAGAATGGGAGATTTTTGACTAAATTCGTTGGTAAAGTTAAGGACGGAGTTATTTGCTATAATGTTTTACACACACACACACACACACACACACACACACACACACACACACACATATATATATATATATATATATATATATATATATATATATATATATATGTATATATGCTTCTAGACTCATTGCTATAAGCCTAAATCCCCCAAATTAATTACTTGTATACCTAACCAGACCCAGCTTATGCTCTACGATAGAGCGGCTAAAGGTCAAAAAGCAGTCGTGGCTCTTGGGGTACTGTTCCGAGGTTATCTGAATACTTGGATGAGTATCACTGCGGAACTGAGTGAGTAGCAGCGCTATATCGTTTCTAGTTCGTGTCTTCTTCGTCACCGAGTCCCGTGGAGAGTTGGCATGACGTTTGCGTTATATCGGGCCGGGGTTCGATTCTTGGTAGTGGATACGCACTGCTGATGAGTCCCAAATATAGGACGAAACGGCCGTCCAGTGCTTTCTGCATTCTGTTGAGGATTTTTCTAGACTCGTTGCTATAAACCTAAATCCCCAAAATTAATTAGTTTTATATATTTTTTTATTTATATTTTTTATACACACACACACACACACACACACGCATACACACTAATATATATATATATATATATATATATATATATATATATATATATATATATAAAGGAAGGAAAGTGATGATTATTATTTATTTTATTTTAATTTTATTATGCATTAATTAATATTTGTTAAAATAGGCATACCTTTAGTTTCAGTTATGTCAAAATATTTATCGATTGTTTGCTTTTAAAATAAAATACGTATTACTTAGTTTTATAACCTAGAAAGGGTTACTGAATGAGAAAATGGTAATCTTTATAACAAAATACAGTACTCGCCAGCGGCGTGAAGTAGGTAAACCACTGTTAGTTGTGGACAACTTAGACAGCATAATACTTTATTATAAATATATAACTTATTGCTTATGGCCATTTCACGTTCAACCACCTGATCTCTCATGTTCGCAGATATTAAGAAACGTCTACTCTGGTCAGTAACTATATGGGTGAACACTTGGGAATAGCATGTGCTGGAAGTTTGAATGTGCGTGGGGTCCAATGGATAACGACACGAAACTTCCTCTCGGCTTCTTTATATTGACATAAGGGCAAAGAGACTTGGAAAATGTTTAAATCCCCTTTTTCTCTCCCAGCTATGTGTTAATTACTCGTATTCTTTATCAGAAAATCATTATGTCCTCCAAAAATATTAGAATAAAAATATTTATGGCTTTAAATAACCTGAAAATGATTGATACGACGTAAAATAAAATCAATCAAATTTAGCATTACTACGATTTTTTATACCATTATGAATGTTTATTACATTGTATCTTTTTTAATTGGTATCTCTACATTCAAGGCATTAAAGCCACTAATGCACACAAAGTTACAGGGTGTGGAAGAATTAGAAACAGAAACATTAATAATGAGCGAGAAGAGAAAAGAGTAATCCGCATGACAGGAGATAGCGTTAGACATTGCATTTAAATTATTTCAGATTAAAGTTGGCTGAAAAGCATGGCGCCGAGAGGGAGTTCCACAGACGAGAAATGAGAGAAAAGGAAATGTTAGTATAGAAGTGAGATGTTGAGTGTTTCCGCGTGAGTGTATTGAAATAAGGACAAACACATACGTAGGGGAAAATACTGGTATATTCGAAGAGGTATTTACAACAGAGAGATTAGTAGTCAAACGAACGCAGGTTAGTCAGTAACAATCAGAAAGAGTATAAAGTCCAACTGTATCTTCCGGTAGAGAGACGGAAGTGTGATGGTCACCTGATCTCTCCAGAACTATATAGAACTGTCCTATTAGTAGTAGAGAAATCAGTCCATTCTGATAAGAAGGTAGGTGCGCCCCAACAAGAAGTTTACGGCTACATCTAGCTAACTGAGCTGTAAATTGATGAGACCTCGTCGTCTGTCTAGTAATGCGCTTAAATTCAAAAAGTCTAGGAACATTAGCAAAGAGCTCATCTGAGCAAAATCATTTCTTAAATTTGCATGAATGAGTGAACTTAATGAAATTGGACGTATATTTTCTCCCTTGTCGACCCACGCCAACTTAATTTTATGTCTCCGACATTGGATATAAATATGATTCAATATGGTTCCTTAATGTCAATTGAAGCTGGGCGTGGGGCAAATTAACCTCATTTCGTAAAATTAGCATAAGAAACTATAACAGATACATTTTGTGATGTTATGAATCCTATTTGCCATTCGTGTAATGCTAACGAATACTCGTTGTCACTTTCGTAAATGCACGTTGTAGTAGAGACTTTGTAATCGCAGATAAAACTATAGTAACGCTGTCGAACAATACTGGTATCAGACAACTTCGAATAGCACTCGCACTAATAGTACTTGCTCGATAATACTCGCTCGAATAGTTATCACCGTATAGTGATCGGAATAGTGGAATAGTATTGTAAATAGAGTAGAGAATAGCGGTCCCTATATTAACAGAGGATAGAGTAGAAATAGCGATCCGAATAGTATAAATGCTAGGCTAGAATATAGCGATCGTTAGTCGGCATCTACTTTCTACATTTATCCGTTTCCTCTATTGTCACGTGATCAACATAATTCAATAATGGGACCACCCGCCAGTGCTCAACGGCGATCTGTGTTTAAACTCGAGTGTCGGTAGCGACACTTTATTTTTATATAACAATACCACAAAAATCGGAGAGATTAAGCTGCTGACAGAAAGAGGCCAAATCGAAAAGTAAGTCAAAACCATCATCATTCATATCTTTCACGCCAAAAGTCTTTCATCCATACCAATATGGAACGTGCTTTATCTCTAGCAGCCTCGGAGTTTCGCAAGTGTTTCAAAATTGATATTCTTGGAGTCTATGAAATGTGATGGCCTAAGAATTGACTAATCAAATAAGAATTTTTAACTGTCTTTTCATCTAGGCATGACAACAATCTATTGCTTGGAATTGGTCTCTGCTTCAGTGTGTGTACGAAATGTACATATTGTGTAGAATCCAATTAGATGACATTTGATGATGCCACGATTTCAATCGATGTAATGTTTCAATACCTCAAGTATATAAATCTCTATTAGATTTCCAGGAAGCAGTGGAGTAATGCATAGCTCGGATTGAAGAATCGGAGAGCCCAGGTTGAATTCCAGTCGAATCCATTACATTCACTTACGTGCTAATACTTTTAGGAAAGGCATGAATCCCCTTCTTCTCCACACCCAGCAATGGGTAAATAGCAGGACAGTGTTTTATAGACTTGGATAGCAACTGGTCTACCCCATAAAGAAATGGCAACCTCCTGCAGAAAAAATTCTGCCTCGTCAGTCATGTATCGAAAGATACATGATCTCCTAAACGTATATCACTGATTAGATATTTTTGACTGGGTCGAAAAAAAATATACAAATCTCTTCATGATTCTATATATGAAATTGTCAGACACGATATAAAATCAGGGAAACTTCAATGAGCTGATTGAGGAAAACATATTTTTCAAAGCTGAAGTCATTCATAAATTAATACTGTTATATCCAGACCACCAAAAAGAGAAATTGATTTCATTTACATACAACTTAGATGAATAAAATCACTCCAAAATATAAGAGGTCGGTTAAGACTGTGATATTGAAATTCTAAAGAATCAAGAAAGCTAAAAAAGACATGGCTTATAATATAGTAGTATCTTAATAGAACGATATGAAATCGATGTACAAAACTGATTTTAACTTCTCAATAAAATTGAGGATATTGAGATACGATTGTTATATTTCAAAGATGCTGTATATTGGGCCATTGGTCACCAAAGATGCACATGAAAAGAGTAATCTGTATCCAATGAAACTTGAATTCTTATTTATACAAGAAAGAAAATCAGTTCTTAAAGAGATCAAGCCTTGTTAGTTGATAGAGCAATTGAATTTCAAAAATATACAGACTCAAAAACAAAGAACAAACTGTAAATGTGACAAGGAGGCTTTGGTTATTTCCAAGTTTCAAGAAGCAAAGCATGATGGTTCTAGAAATTTTAGTAGAACACTTTCTAAGATGGTTAGAGATTTCCTAGACCCGATTCTGTAATTCCAACAAAAGACGAAAGGTGAAACCTTCTGGTCTCCGAAATTGAACAAAATAGAAGATAGACGGAATATCTCATCAGATTTCTGAATCAGTCAATGCAAGAAACTGCTAGAGGTTAGAGATTAATTATATAATTCTGTTGACTTGGAGATATCAATAAATGACATCTAAGAAAATGAAGTCGACGAGAATCGAAAAGCTATGGCAAACAATAAAGCTGCAGTTTTAGACTTCATTGCTGTTAAGCTATTGAAATCGATGGGGAAAGTATTGAGACAAAGTTAACATAGAATGCTGGCAAAGCTCCTGGCGAATGGGAACCGGCAGCGATTGTAAGACTTTCAGCAAAAGTAAATCTGAGTAAATGAGATTTCTGGGCTGGTATTACTTATCTAGTTATCGTTCGGAAACTGCTATGTCATATTCTTTTAGTCTGCCAACAAAAGAATTTAAATCGAAAATATAGAAAAGAGCTCACACAATTCAGTGATGGGCGACCATGGAACGGGCAGATATTTTCATTGCCTAATTGTATTGACCAATCAAGAGAATTTTGCAGACATTAATTACATTGATTTTTAAAAAGGCTTTCGACTGTGTTTATCGAACAACTATGTGGAAATACTCAATATTTCTGGCACCCCACGAAAATTTATGAACATTTTTGCAGGCGCATTATACTAGTTAACCGGGCTGTGTCAAAATAGTAGCTGGCGAAAGAGATTTCTTTGAGGCTAAGATTGGATTAAAAAGAGAATGACATTCTATCGACATTTTTCTTCTTCGTAGTAATGGATAATATAACGCACTAACCAGATTTTGGTATATATTGGCAGAATAAAAGATTGCCTGCATTTGCAAATAGTTTAACTTTATTTACTGACAAATTGAACGAAATGCAAAATATGACACGCTTATTTAAGGTTATTCCAAGTTTTGATTCAGAATAAAAGGACTGCAAAATAAAATAACTAAAGATTTCGGTACTACGATTATGACATTATACAGTTACAAGGTCACAACATTGAAGAAGTTGATAACTTACATTCAATCTAATTCTGGTAACATAATAAGAAAAAGGAACTTGAAGATTGTACGGAAAAAACTAATGAGGTCTTTAAAATGTTATTTTCTATTCAAATCAGGGGTATCTTCAAACTGAAGGACAAATTATATGAGTCTATTGTCTTGTCAACTGCCTTATATTCATGCCATAACTGGAAAACCTCTGCAAAAGTTATTTACATCTTAGATATGCTCCATTTAAGATACATTCTCAAAATCAGGAAATGTTAAGACGTGCAAATCCAAGTGTAATAGTTGCTCACATGTGGATCAAGTTCAACTGTCTTTTTCCCGCGACTTCCTTATCGATGCACAGCCAAAATTGCTTTTAAATGGTTATATCAATGCTGCAAAATGAAATGATTCAAAGCTCAGAGCCTTGGTCACGTTCAATCTTAGTTGAAAGGTAGCAATATATATATATATATATATATACTCGAATCTCCCGTCGAATTTGACGTACGAGGGTCAAACAGATCAGTTCCTAGGAAACCGACAGCCTGATAACATCACATGAGATTTGATTATAGGGGTATAGGTTTCGGGCAGGACCAACCACACTTTTTGAAGAGTCGAATACAGAGACCTGGTGCACAACGGGCCACAAGTTCCCCAAACGACCCTCCGCAGGTTTTGAATTCAGAGTTGTCCTTCTACTAGACGAGTTGCCATCCAAGGCTATAGAACCCAGTCTGACCTGCTATTTACCCATAGCTGGAGAGAGAAGAGGATTCACAACTTTTCCAAGGGTATTAGCACGTAAGTGAATGCAATGGATTCGACTGGAATTCGAACTGAGCTCTCCGATTCCTCAATCCAAACCGCTATCCATTACTCCACCGTACCTGTATGTATGTATGTATGTATGTATGTATGTATGTATGTATGTATGTATGTATGTATGTATGTATGTATGTATGTATGTATGTGTGCAGTGTCTTCTGCTACCTCATATGCTTATCGATTTAAACATTCTAATCATACATAATAATAGATTTCACATGGAATATTTATACTAACATAGTCCGATAATTTATTTATTAAAGACATTTTTATGTTTAACGTTCTTTTTTATAGATACACAGTAAATTCGACCTTGCCAACCGAACGATCCTTTGTGGCCGAGCGGTTAGGCACGTCAAGTTAAATGACGGTTCCGTTTAGGATGCAGGTTCGAATATTTTCTATGAAAATTTCTCGGACATTCAGGGCGGTAAATGTTATTTAATATTGTTTATTATAAACAGAGCATTTACTTAAATACTTGTATCTATAAAAAGAACGTTAAACATAAAAATGTCTTTAATAAATAACATATGTATATTTGAAATTGTAAGTTCTATCCTACCAGTTCATTCGAATGGCATCATTCCCTTTTGGAATTGGTTTAGTTGCCTTCCAGCCATATTTCATCTTACAAAATTTAAATGAAATTTCAAAATGTATTTTGTCCTCTTGAATCATATCTATTTATTGCTCTCTCTCTCTCTCCGTCTCCCTCTCCTTAATAAGGTTTTATTCTTAGACTCTCTGAAAAACCCTAGCATTTTAGTAGCATTATCGCCTTCCATAAGGTGAAATGATAAAAAAATGGATTAATATTCTTATTTTCTATAAATCCTTTTTTATGGGAGACCCATATTTATTTTATTTTCTTTTACTGGATTACCTAACTTTACATATTTTATATATTTTCTATTTTATTTAATTATAAGAAAAGTAAAATTTCTTTAAGAATTACTTCTGCTATGATATATTTCAAACTTTGAAAATATCAGTCCAATAGACTGGGAAACAGACCCAGTAGATCAGAGCAACTTCATGCAACTTCATGCTCCAAATCTTGGCATCCAAACGTGTGAGAATAGGAAATGTGCACAGAAAATAGTGCGAAGCTGCAGCAATATCTACAGACCCGGATGTATCCTTCACATGCAGCCATCACAACAGGGTCTTCAGTTCCAAGATTACACTGTACAACCAAAGAGGCACTGCAACTCAACCACATGAAAAATTTGGTACATAATAAATGACTTAGTTAATTACTGATTTTAAGAATTAGCAGTAATATTATATTAAATTTCATGACTATTCAATGAAGAATTTTCTGTAATAGATAGTAAATGCACGTTTCAAATATGTTTACGAGTGAGTAGAAACGACTTGTAGGAAGAGCGGTGAGAGCGGAGATGTTTGGGGTCTGCGCCAGCATTTCGAAAGCCAGATGCGTCTTTCACATGCAAAATGTGTTTAAATGTCGGACTGAACAATCGATGGAATTCAAACACAAAATGAACCAACGTATTGTCTGAGACAGAAAGATGCCAACCAAATTCACCCTAATCTACGATTGAAATTGGTAATCATTATTCGCAACAAATCGTGTATTTGAGAACGTGTTTATGACTTGAAATCAACATTCGAAACTAGACGGGAATATGAACCTCCGCTAATCAAAAATATTCCTTAAAGAGGGGGTGATTATGGAAACACTGATTTCAGACCGACATATGTTAAACAAAAAAAAATTACATGGTCCTTATAAACTCTGAACATAACGGGAAGGTTAAATAAACACATATACAGGTGGTTGAAATTATCTGGGATAATGAGGAAAGAATGCCTAGAAATGTAACATTCATAAGACATATTTGAAGGCAAGTAAAGGAACAATTTGTTGTTTTATCATTTTATTCCAAGAAAGGCAGAAATGGCACTATTAAGTAGAGGGTTATAAGGAGAGAGAGAGAGAGAAAAGAAAAATGAGTATAGTGAGGATTGCGGAAAGGAAAAAATATTAAAGGGATTCAAGAAGGTAAAAGATGGCGATTGATGTTGCATTTAATTTTTTGAAGATCATAGTTGTCAAAGAAGCAAGGAAATGGAAGAAGATTTCACAGGCGGAAAGCGCCAGAAAATGAACTGCTACAGTAGAAGAGATGGTTGCATTTATATATTTTAGCAGTAAAAGGGTATGATTTAGATGCCAATCTAGTAGCAGACTTAAATTCAGGTAGATAGGGTACAAGGGAGGAATCTCGCCAGAGCAGTTGCCATGAAATTATGTGCAGACAAGAGAGAGGAAAGCCACTTCATGTCGGTGATTGAAGCGACTGAAGTCGAGATGCCATGTAAGGTTTGATTACATAACTGATCCTTCTTTGGATTTTGTCAAGAACCTCCAATTTAATAGCAGGAGCACCAGACTAGATATGACAGCATAGTATATCTTTAAATGTGCATGATGAACGAGAAGAAATCTGTCACGACACCGTGACCTAAGTTTCCTTACAGTAGATGCAGCTCAGAACAGAGGCAGTATGAGATGATAAACGGTGTAAAATGAATTAGAGCAGCATGGAAGAGGTTATTGTCTAAAGAAATAATGACCAATATCCTGAAAGGAATTCATACATAAATGTCAGATTCCTCTACATGTCTTGCCTCATTGTTTTTATTATCATGTCGAACAGAAGACATAAAAAGATACGAAGAAGAAAATAATTCTTTGTCGTGAAATTCCCCAGTTATTCATTAGATGCAGACAATATGGATTATTTGTTATTACCTTAAATATAGACACAAGACAATCTTGAATTCATCGATAAATGTGCTTTCAATTTACAGACGTTATACTTAAAGAAATATCTCCATTCACTGAATGTTATTTAAGCCGAAGACTCTAAATCCCGTTTTACGTTATTTTATTCTGAATGTTGAAGGTGCCAATGAAATTTCATTCTGAATATTTAAAAACCCTGCTTTGAATGAGGAAATTCAATTATTTTTCTAAAAACTTGTTAAGTTGTTAGCTTAACATATCCTTGCCTAGATAACACAACAAAGTGAATAATTCCATTTCAGTTTTTCCATTAAATTCGACTCTGAAGAACACGGATACATTTTCACTGGCAAAAAAAAGGTGCTTTCAAAATACATTTGAATCAATTTTATATTTCAACGTAACTTGATAAAATTAAAGTTAGTTGATTCTAAAAATTATATAGATTTGATTTATATTTCTTGTCTACCAGAATATTTATTAGAAAATCCTTAATTTAAAATATTAATCTAAAAACTCGAACCCTGCTATTAAATACGTTACCTTTCATTTGGATGGTATTCATGAAAGCAAACTTTTTCAGATATATCTAAATTATTATCTCCATAATTAAAAAAAAATGGCTTCGAAAGAATGACACTAGTAGGTTTTAGCAAGAAACAGCCTTATTAAAACATTGATCAGGTACATAATTATAAAGCAATAACTGCACCAAATAAAAGAAACCACATCATTTGAGGGCATCTGCCACCAGCAAAAATTGAAATGTATAATACCTATAAATCAAAGAGAAAATTATAGCATTCAAATGTTGATGTGCCACGCTGAGTTAAGCAAAAACGTTAGTAAGAAAACCCCAATCAGTAGTGGAAAGAGCGATAACAGTTACTAGACTTGAGGAAGCGCTTAGTGATGTTTATTTCCAAAAGCTCGCCAGAGCAGTTGCCATGAAAGTATGTACAGACAAGGCAGAGGAAAACCACTTCAAGTCGGTGATTGAAGCGACTGAAGTCGAGATGCCATGTCACGGTCGATTACAGGTCATTCTTTGGAATTTGACAAGAACCTCGAAATAATAGCAGGAGCACCAGACCAGTTACGACAGCATGGTATATGTTTAAATGTGCAAGATGTACGAGAAAAATATGGCAGGACAAAGTAAACTAAGTGATGAGGACAATAGTCCTAATAATGTAAAGAATGTACATAATAGCTCATCTCAGAAATATAGACAGATACAGTGACCTAAGTGTCCTTGCATTAGATGCAGCTCAGAACAGAGACAGAATGAAATGATAAACGGTGTAAAATGAATTAGAGCAACATGGACGAGATAATTGTCTAAAGAAACAATCGCTAATAACCAGAGAGAAAATGATTACATAAATACCATATTTCTGTAAATGTCTTGCTTCATTGCTTTTATTATTATGTCTAACATATTTCCAGTTTTTCGACGTTTCAATTCATTTTTGAATCCTGACAGAGCGTCACTGAGAATACCACTCTCAATTTGACTGGTTAAAACGCAGGTGTCTTCATGTTGATAAAGAAGCGATATTCGCTCAATTTATTGAAATGTACAAATCGTTTTCCCCACTTGCGCCGTTCCAACTGAACAGTGTCGACAATGTTTACAGTTTCTGTACTGGACTTCTACTTGTACGCAAACTAAATTCCTAATAATCTACATGTTTTCAAAATAATTTCGACAGTTGTTATCGTGTAGATTATTCTGTGTATCTGATGATACGTTTATATTCGTTTGAAGATTATTCTAACGAAATTTAATTTCAAACATATCACGACATATCATTGAAATCGCGATATTAGATAATTTTTTTTCTATTTAAATACAGGTTTCACCACGTGACTTGCATTTGTTCAGGAACATGCGAAGAAATATGGATCTCTATTTGTTTATATTGAATTCGCTTCAAAATATTTCAGAGAGCAAATCAGGAATATTTTAATCATAACTCAATAACAAATGACGATCTAACTCACATTGCTTGCGTCACTAACTGTATTAGGCGTCGAAGGAATTACAGCCTTTTAAATTAGAACTAAAATTTTGGTCGGTGAAATGATTCCAATGTAATGTCGAGAAAGAAAACGAGAGAAGAAGCGGCACAATAAGGAAGAAATATAGACAAGATTATGCACTGCAGATGAAAGCAAGAAAGGATGCAAACATTTATATAGACCAAAAATATTTCAAAATTATTTACGCATTAACCTCTCCATTCAAAGAGTGGGGAGTTATGAATCATGCAAAATTAACTATTTTTGTACGTTTTGCCTGAAATATTAACAGAATATCTATTTTTAATTACCATATCCAATACAGAACGATGTTAATCATGACTGATCGCAGATAACGTGTCCTTTATTTATTCGCCAATTATCAAATTTAGTACATTGCATTTTTAACGATGGGAAAATGTTTCCTTCTTTTATAACGGTATATAACAAGTGAGGGAAAAGAGATGGATTATGTTTTTTTTCCTAAGGTTGCAATTTCACGTGTAAATGAATTGATTGGCACAAATTGGATGACTTTACACACAATACGGACAAAGAAACACGGCGACAGTTAATAATTGTATTTATCGACAACAGACTTATACCGCCTAAAAGGCGCGTTTGCAAGCTATAATAGATTTTATAGGGTCCAACTTATCTTAATAGGAAGAATCCACTGAACTTGTATCTATGCTGGTAGTTTTTACGTCGACTAAAACAGCCCTGAGACATTCAACTAGTTTCTACTGGAACGTAAAGAGAAGCAGCAAAGAAAATTAAAGTATGTTATTTTTATCGCCAAAAGTAATTTGATTGGCTGCTAGATTGTGTAGTTTAAAAGTCAGGGTAGATAACTCTGTTTCTTTTATAATTCTAGTGCAAAACACCGCCAACGGGAATTAGACGTTCATGGCTCTCGCCAGATAGATTATCATTATTATATGGATGTACCAATTATTTTATTGAAAATTCATGTTGCTTTCTCCAGTGTTTTGAGTTCAGTGTCGATTATCTCTTAAATGGCGCCTAAACATTTTCAGACGTCCTAATATACGCCGCATTATATTGTCACAGCTTGGCTTTATAACATTTTTTATGACTCTATCTCTAACAAGTGAATGATAAATTTGTTTATAACATTCAATAACATCAAAATCAGATAGTAACATTTCATCGACATCTAGCAAAATCTGATTCTACTTTTGTCATGATAAGCAATTATATTCCTAATATAGGTGCATGCTTTAAGTGTCTAGTGGGCTTCAAGTTCACTTCGAACTTCAATAAGAACACGTATACAGACCGTTTCTAAAGACGCTAAAGAAATGGTCGGTTCCATGAACTGCTCCAGATATTGACTGACTCTACCTGCCTTCCTGTATTTTTAAGCGAAATGGGATCCAACCAAAAACGGATTAGTGCTACCCTATCTGGGATTAAAGTTTTGAACCATTATTTTTCATCTTTGCAAGACTTCCAAATTATCGACGTGGGCGAAATCTAAGGTTAAATGTTATCTACAGTGTAACCTGGATATAAGTGAGTTGTGGGGACCGGAGAAGAAGTCTCTTATATACGGGTTTCTTTTATATCAGGGATTATCTTATATCCGGGTTTGGTCTATTTTGTTTAGGTAAGTATGGTTCTAATTTGGGACCAGATAAAATCTCTCTTATATCCAAGTTTTTCTTATATATTGGTCTCTTATATCCGGGTTACACTGTATTATATATATCCCCATGATTAGCACTTATTTACTCTTCCTTGAGTACTTACAAAATAAACATTCCGTAACCCTACGCCGTGTGTCGCTCTTCGAAACTAGAGGTATGGGAACATTTCAATATAAATAGTTATATAGCAATCCTGACTTTGTCTGTTAAAAGTCAATGGTAATAAATTGATTCAGTAAAACTGCAAACAAGACGTAAGAATATGTTAGTGACATGAATTGAATGTTTTCTTCTTTATGCGCCGTATCCGCCCCAAGACGTAGGCGAGCGTAGCTTTCCACAACAACCTCTTCCTTGTCGCTTGATGATTCTGTATTTTCTCACCGAAGACGATTATTCTTAGTTGTCTGGTTTGTAAATATATGACGAAGATAAAGAAATGAAATATTCTTTTCTTTTTCTTTTTTTTGCTTGAATAGTTTTAATAGGATCAGAATTTAGATCTTGATCATTTGAAATATAATCTCTTGTCTTCTCTTAATTTCGTTAGATTCTGCTGACAAAGCTTCAGTATTCATTGTCGGAAAATTCTGTTATAGAATTTCAAGAACATGAGAAACAAAGAAGCACATATAGACTTGTAGTTGAAGATATACATAACAGTTCAGCATTCTTTTTTTTCTTTTTTCTAACAGAAACCACTTTGCAAAGTGTCTAGAAGGCATTTTCGCTATTCTGATGCCACTTCGGATTTCTGTGTCCCTTTTCCTCGCTAGCTGTTAATACAGATCCTGGAGAGTAGAATGTCATTAATACGCCAGATGATAAGTTCAAAGTTCCAATTGCAAATCGGAGATACCTAAATAAAATAAATGCTTAAATTTAAATATATAGGAAATGTATTAACAGAAGACAGGAAGTTCGACACTGAAATATGAAGGCCTATTGGGATAGCCAAAGTTACATTTCAAGTGCTAAGATGGGAACAAAAAGGAAACTCATATTTAACAGTTGAGGTTTCTGGGGCACATAATGGGGAACTAGGGCTTGGAGAATCGGATTTTCAGAGGAAAGATATAAAAGCAAATGAGACAGAGGAAAAAACGCATAAATTTGTGAGCTTGAAAATCAGTGGCAAAAGAGGGTCTAGGAGAAATAACAGAAAGACAGAATTTATTAAGAGCTTCAAGGAACAGGAAGTTGTGGAAAGCCATGATCACCTACGACCCGAAATATGTTGAATAAAAAGCTCTTACTTAGTGCGTTCTATTTTTCCCTAGCGCTTGCTTCCTGTTTTTTTTTTAAATTAACAGTCAAAATAAAAATGTAATGGTTGGAACTAAAATGAAATCGGCGATACTACGGATTCCTGGCCTTTTCAAAAACAATGGACGCTGTTGTACGATCGTTAGAAGGCAGGTACATTCTTGTGAAAATTAATTGAAATAAAACGAATAATTCCGTTAATATTTAGGTTTTCTTTTTCGTATTTTTTCAATGAAGCATGACTCAGTTCACAAGTTAGTACTTTCTATGACCATTCCCCTAAGCCTTTCCTTGCAGATTGACCAATGATTCTCGACTGGATTTAAATCAGGAGAGTTTCCAAGTCAATCGATAGAACTTTGATTTGATCACTGGTAAAGCTTGCCATTGTGTTCGTAAAGCGTTACAATTTTCGTACGCTTTCTTGGAGTAACGTCCATCGCAGACAATGATCGTAGGACAACTAATTGACAGTCTAGACAACAGTGTCTGGGCGTGATTAAAATGTGATGCAATCAAGCATGCCGCAATATTTTCCAAGGCAAAACAAATTTCATCACGCACCCCGAAAATAGATTCATATTACTGCTCACCTCTGTCAATGACATAATCTGAGGGATAAATAGAAATCGGCCACACCCTGTAACTCCACTGAGTCTAAAACTGATCGTATGGTGAAAGAAAGGAAACTAAAGCGGCTGTTTCAATTAATTTACATAAGGGTGTATCATAATTGTTCGAAATTCTTACACTATTTCTATTTTCCCTTTAAATACATGGAATCTTTTAGGTTCATTGTTCTAGCTTGGAAGCTTGTCAAGTATAATTTACTAGAATTTAAAAGCGTATTCAAATGCTGCAGAATAGCTTTGGTTTTAATCATTTTACCCAAGTAAGGCGGTATTGCAACTAGTATGCTGTTGGTTTCAGAGAGTGTAAATAAAAGAGAAGAAAAAATTAAACGGGTTCAAGAAGATAAAAATAGCGATTGAGCCTACATTTAAAGTGTTGAAGTTTGTACTTATTAGGGAAAGAAAATAAACTGATGATTGTTCCAAAGGTGGGACGTGGGAGAAACGTAACTTTTAGAGTAGAAGTGGCGATTACATTTCGCTATTTCAACAGTAAAATGGTGGGACCTATATGCCAATCTAAAAGCTCGCTTAAATTCATGTATTGGAAACAACAGCGACAAAATCACATCAGAGAAGTTGCCATGAAAATATGTGTAGTAAAGACAGAAAGAAAACCACGTCGCATCTATTAGAAAGTCAAAGAAGTCGTGATGACAAGTCAGGATCGATTACATTACAGATCATTCTTTAGATATTATTAGAATATCTAGATGTACAGCAGAAGCACTAGACCAGGTGTGGAAACATTATTCAATGCCTACCCTCCTATACAGTAATGAATGCTAATAAATCTCCTCACAAATATAAAAATTGAAGCGACAAAGGTGTGGTTTGTTTTGAGAATGCTGGCAACAAAAGTAATAAACACGAACACTTTAAAGAAAAGAGAACGAAATGGAGTCTTATAAAATATAATAGGAAACGACACTTGAAATTTCTAATGCATATGATGAGGAAAATATGTTTGGAAAATCTGGCACACACATTACATATTTAAGGCAAGATGGGCGGAGAGGACCAGCGAAATGCTTACCTGTTACTAGTTAGATAATATTGGGTTCGTGCAAAAAATAATGTCGGTTTTTGACGTATTTTTTAACGTCAAAAACCGACATTATTTTTGCAGCAACCTAATATGTTGAGGCGTGAAATAAAATTCATGTTCCACTCCGTTGTTTATCGAATATAACTGCTAAATAAAAAAAAGGTCTGTCCCAAACCTTCGATATCACTGTTTTAAGTCAAATGACGCCTGCTGAATTTGATCCTGTTAATATTTATAAAAAATGTGAACTCGCGTGAATTATAAATTTGCTTTTACATTGCAAGAAATAGCATCTCACGTGACTTATAAATTTACATATTACGATATGACATAATGAGATTGTGTAAATCGATAGCAAAACAGTAGTCGTAGTATTAGTAAAGAAACACGTTTTTTAAATATGCAAAAGATAGGAAGTTGTGGAGTGTCATGATCACGCACTTTCTGAAAAGATACGTCATAATTCTGGTGTCTACCAGGTCTTAGCTATCTAATATTTCAAAGCATTATTTATGTTGTACGTCAGAACTTCATCACCGTTCCTGTGGGCATTAGATTGTACGAAGCCACTTACAGTATCCGGTGTTTCCAAGGGGTACCCCATCGAAATAAAAAAGATAATTATGGCGCTTAACTTTCAATTTGGAAAATGTTTTATTCGCTAGAAACCATAATTTGAAATATTGGGTTGTTACTTTCCTTTCGGTGACTGACTTCTACTAATTATCGACAACACGAACAATTATAACCTTGTCATAGAGAACCAAAATTTGTGGAGTTCTTCATATGTCCATTCTAGGAAGTCTTTCCTTGCAGATTGATTAATGATACTCGATTGGATTTAAATCAGGAGAGTTTTCGAGCCAAACGATAGAACTTTGATTTGGTCACTTGCCATTGTGTTACAATTTTTTCACGCTTCCTTAACGTAACAGTCCATCGCAGAAAATGATCGTATGGCAACTAATCGACAGTCGTAACAACAGTGTCTGGGCGTGATTAAAATCTGATGCAATCACAGATAACGAAAATAGATTCATATTACTGCTCACCACTGTAAATGATATAATCTGAGGGATAAATAGAAATCGCTCACACCCTGTCACCCTCTGTATGGTGAAAGAGAGGAAACGAAAGCGTCTGATTCAATTTATTTGCACTAAGCTGTATCTTCATAGTTCGAAATTCTTACAATATTTCTGTTTTCCCGTTAAATACATGGAATTTTTAAGATGGAAGATCTTTCATTCGCTAGAAATTATAATTTGAAATATTGGGTTATTACTTACCTTTCGGTGACTGACTTCTGCTAATTATCGAAAACACGAACAATTATAACCTTGTCATAGAGAACCAAAATAGATGGTGATATTCCACAGGCTCGCCTATATGCTGAAAATTGGAATATTCCTAGTGCCAGTGTCAGAGATTTTTAATATCGTGCGCGTGAATCTTTGCCTTACCGATTTAACGTTTGAGACAAGAGCTTCTGGCCCAGTAAATGAATTGTTAGCAATAAGGTCAGTTTACATAGCTTAGTTTTCATAAAGAAAAACTTTCTATGATTTCCGTATAAGTGCTGAAGATATAAGGGTTTTAGCGATAGTCGCTTTGTATATTTTATCTTTATAAAATAATTATAGAAATATAAAAAGAAAGAGTAAAAAATGAATAAAATCATAGCCAGAAATAAAAACTAAAAAAATAGACACGAACAAGTGAAATGCAAATAAAATGAATTTAAAGGATGGAATGTGAGTGCTGATTCCCATAATTTAATCGTATTATTAAGTCATCTTACTTATTATAAAACGCAGATTGTGTGCGTGTGTGTTTCTGTACGTTTATATATTGGATCGGATTTCCTACATTTTTCAACTGATTTCAACAAAACTTCACGGGACTTTGTAAAATTACCTTGCAGTGGTTCTGACAGAGCCAAAAATTGGGAAAACACAATTGTTTTTGCAAGAAATCAATTTGAAAACACGATTAAGAGGCATTAATGAAAAGGGGACAACTCACATCGAGTTATACTTATTAATATCGTGTTATCGAGTTATACTTATTATAAAATCAAGGTTGGTTGTGTATGTGTTTGTGTGTGTATGTGTATGTGTGTGCGTGTGTTCGTTTATATATGGGATCGGATTTCCTACATTTTTCAACCGATTTCAAAAAAACTTCAGTTTTTTTTTTTTTGGCAGGTAGTGTTTCTTATTGTCTTGCAGAGTTTTTTCTTTATTTTTACATTCAGAATGCTTTAAAAATTCCATTTACAAGACAATTTTGTATCACAAAATTCTTTTCAATCGGTAGACGCATAACGATTGAAAACAATGTTTTTGTTGAGTTTGGGTTTGCCCAATTCGTAAAAAAAAAAAAACCTAATTAAGACATGCGAGTTCGTCAGCCTTAAACAATAATCTTTGTCAATTTTATTTTTCAGTCTTTATGATAGTCGATACTTGATATATGTCTTACTGTTACATCCTCGTCCAACACCCAATGCTAGTAGGAAATATATTGTGACAGATGAAGAAAACTATGAAGAATTGCTATTTCTTATGTATCCACGTATATGACAGTGGATTCTTTACCAATAAAGAAGAGATTGAAGGAACATAGATATACTTCTACAAACAATTGTTCAGAATTACAACGTTGATAAACGTGGACACATTGAAGGTTCTAAACAGAATGAAAACTAGAATAGTTTCTTATACATAAAGCAAGAAAGAAAGGGTTGAAATGTAAACATCATGAAGAAAAAGGGACTGAATTATTCAACATTCGTTATATTGAAAACAGGGTATGGGTGAGACCAAGAGATCCAACATACTGCCTAATGAACAAGGGTGAATAGATGACAGATCGTAGATAAAGAGCAATATAAAAGAAGAAAGAGAAGGTGTCATGAGGAGCTTGACCAACTTCACCCTATCAGGATATATTGAAGGAAAATGGAAAAACAATTCACTGAAACACATTTTTGGTCGGTGAATTACTAGCAAATTTGGCACAATGAATGGTAAAGAGTAAAACGTCGCCTAGAATAAATAAAAAAAAGATAAAGCAGTGAATACATATATATAAAGACTTTTTTATGTTTATAGATTCTTTTTCTAGATACAAATATTTGAGTAAATGCTCTGTTTATAATAAATAGTATTAAACAACATTTACCGGCATGAATGTCCGAAAAACTTTCACAGAAAATATTTGTTCTCCGACAGCATTCGAAACTGTGTACTATACAGAACCGAAATTTAGCTTGACGTGTTTTTACAGATTTGGCCACATAGGAGTGTTCGGTTAGCAAGGTCGAATTTACTGTATTTAAACTTCAATCTTCCATGAATCTATGACGGACATTCATATCTGCGAATGGCGAAACACATGTAAACAAATGACGTCACACATTATCAATAGATCCTTTTTATAGATACAAATGTTTAAGTAAATGCTCTGTTTATAATAAACAGCATTAAACAACAGGTTCGAATCCTGTCGGAGGACGAATATTTTCTGTGAAAATTTCTAGGACATTCAGGCCGGTAAATGTTGTTTAATACTGTTTATTATAAACAGATCATTTAATTAAATATTTGTATCTAGAAAAAGAATCTATAAACATAAAAATGTCTTAAAATAATTCTCGGACTTTTTCGATTTCATAATGTGATATATATATACATACATATATATAAAATACATACATACATACATACATATAATTTTTTGTTTAAAAATATGATTCCTTCGCTACTTTCAAAAACGATAGCCGAAACCATCCAAATAATTATTAAAATTAAGTTGAATTGATGTGTTTAGTCCCGTTTCATCCTCAAGCGAAATTATTGGGAAAATAATGAAATAATAACCAAAATACAATGAAATTATAAAAATACATTTTCATAGTAAAAATACCAGCAATACATTTTTGTATAATAAAATGGCCAACAATACATATTTCTAGTAAAACGACCAACGATACATTTTATCTGTAGTTGAAGGCATACACTTGTGTTCAAAATATACAGTGCTGTTCGACAAAAGTGACTCAACTTATCCTTTGAATTTAGCTCAACTTTCGTTTCACCGAAGAAGAGAACATCCAGTGTTCTACGGTGAAATTTTTGTACTAGTGAGCCCATTCAAGTCTCTTGGCATTTTTAGCTTTGTTTATTAGCGGCTTAAACCTTCGTATACGGGATTTGTAGCCTTGCTCTAACAGCCATCGACGGACTGTTGAAGAGACAAGACTAACACCTTGCTCTTCGCTTAGACTGGCACCAATTTCTTGGCTATTTATAGTCTTATTCTCGCAATTTCTCTCTTGATTACCCTGCCAGTTCTATCATCAATCTTTTCTTTCGTCCCCTTGTTTCCTTCTTTGGAGCAGGAGTGGCATCATTATGTGCCTTAAGAACTCGAGAGACAGTTGATTGTGAGGTTATAGCAATTTCTGCAATTCTTTCGTAGACTTGCCTGCTTTTGAGAGGCCAATAATAAATGCCTTAAGTGGTTCTGAGTGGTTATTTCAAAATGTTTTTATACTGTATGAGGCTTTTTGGAATATGTTGGAATACTCTAGATTTAATTTAAGCTGTTCTAAAATTCTCTAGAATATTGTTCTGAGTGTATTGTAAAATAGTTTTCAATATTTTGTCAAAATCTCTTTAAATTTAGCAGTTTAATCATTAGAATGCGATATCTGAGCTTCTTCCTGAATCTCATTTATATCCAAATTTATAATTATTAATAGAATACCTGAGGGTAAATAAACTCTTTTCCTATGTGGTCGGGAAGGGGTCTTTATATTAGTAAGATTAAAAATCATTTTAACCTCCAAAACAATAGACAAAAAATATTTTTAGTAAAAAAAATCAGGTGGGTTACTTTTATCGAACAGCACTGTCTTTAGTTGAAACCATAAATTTGTGTTCAAATTATTTAGATTTCGGGACTGAATAATTGATTTTGATGCTAAACAAATTCAACAAACACAACCTTGCCGCTAATCTTGTAACGTTCCATTTTCATTCAGGACGTTGGTGATCATGACCCTCGTCACCTTCCCCTCTCTTGTAGGACTTAATATGTTTTGTCTCTTAGTTATTTCTCCCAAACCTTGTTCTGCCTCACATTTGCTCAAGCTCCTCAAGTATGATACGCATTGCTTTTTCCCTGCCCCGCTTTACCTCTATCTGTCCTGTGAGTATCAGATTTTTCAAGCCCTCTTTCCTCATTTCGTGCCCCAGAAATTTCACATGCCTCTTCTTGATGTTATATATGAATTTCTCCAAAACCTCGCTGTTGCTCACATGTTTGATCCATGATATTCTCAGCATCTTTCTGTAGAACCAAATTCTGTTGCTTCAACTTTCTTCATTGTTGAGGAGATTGCCCAGTATTCGTTGTAATAGAGATATTAAAGAATTACTATTAAAAAATATAGTAGACTTATGATTAAAGTATTTTTTGGTGGCGGTACTTCAAGCTGAAACATATTTGGGGAAGGGGGGGTACGCATAATACTTGTTTATTTATTTATTTATTTTGTGGGAGGGATATTACATGAACATATCTTTGAGAGCACAAATGATTTTACCAGGGAGAATTCTTATATTTAATACATAGCTACTGGTTAAGATTATATTTATCCTTTAGCGGTACTTTTGCGTTTAAGCGAATGAAGCCAAACCAATTTGAATTCGAACTCTGGTTTCTCAATCCAAGCCGCTACCCGTTATACCATCATTGGATCATTATCATTAAAAGAATATCAACAAAGGAAAAAATGTCAATAGAATGCTTGCTTTTCTTTCCTCAATGTAATGTTATGCCCTTGTGTCTATTGTGAAGGCACTTATATATTCACTTGTTACAGCCGCGAGGTCATCTTTACTATACACTTTATTTCATTACTGTCCGAATACAGTATTTTAAAACATATATATTTTCCATCTTTTTTTTCTATTTAAAACGCCTTGTCTTTTTTTAATAGAGCCGGCAGATGTCATTCAATAATCTTTTCGCCAACGATGCCGTTTCTGTCTAGACTTAAATTGACATCAAAAACACCATTTAAGAGAAGGATGCAAATCAGCAGGTTCTCTCTTTTTTTATTATTGATCACAAATGATCGTACACAATGACAATAGGCAAGAGTTGGAATGGCGAGCTTCTGCTAATGGCTTTGCGTTGTACGGATTTTATTGATGAAATCAAGCTTCATTAGCATACCGGTTCTCACATATTTACACACATATATTTGCTTGTGCGTTTATGTTGGACATATTGCGAAATCAAGCAAAAACAAACAAACACACTCACTCATACATATATATATATATATATATATATATATATATATATATATATGCAAACACACACACATATATATATATGCAAACACACACAGACACACACACACACACATATATATATATATATATATATATGATTTTAGACACATGTGTATTAATATATATTTTCACACGCATAAGAATAAAATTTATTTTCCCAGACTGATTACAAAACACAAAGCTATAGTCATTTTGCTTCAGATAAGACTTCTTTTGTATTCTTAAATAATAAGGGAAAATTACTTTTTGATCTAGTTTAATACGCAAGGAAACAATAATAAAATCTTCTGTTTTGTTGAAAACAGTATATTCCATTAAATTCCAGCCTATATTTCTTTTTCAAAGGAATATAAATAAAATATATGCTTGCTTGAATGCATGTGAAGATTACTCGGTAAGAACGTACATTCTCATATATACAGACAGCAATATATATATATATATATATATATATATATATATATATGTATATATATATATATATATATATATATATATATATATATATATATATATATATATATATATATATATATTCATAATGGATTTGATGGAAAAGTATCAGGATTTTTGCTTCAAAAAATAAAACATCACAAAATTGTTCAAGTCTAGAGTTAACTGTTATCTTCATTTCCTATACATATAAACTAACGCTTAAATTCACCCTCTTCCTCGAGAGGCTCCGGGCCTTGTCCAGGGTGCAGCTTAATGTCAAAAAACATGAATTTGGGGTTTAATCTCCTTTGAAATAGTTAACTCCTGAAGTCACACAATTTATTCAGCTTCGTTTCCATTGATGGATGCATTTCTGGATCTCCTTTTGGGGAAAGCGAGCAGCTGCCTCGTCACATTCTCTGTGTTTCCCTGTCTTGAAGTCATGTTTCTTTTAAGTGGGAATTCCTTTTGGAATAATAAAATATCGCAAGGAGTGAGATCGATCGAATAGGCAATGTTTGGAACCTCCAAAAACTGCAGCAAAAGTTATGGAACCACTCTGGTATGATGGGACAACCACTCTCTACACTTTCATTCAAAGCCTTATAAGAGATGTAAGTGAACCAGAAGCTTAAAACCTATGGTGGATGAGAGACAGATGGTCCATCTTCGGAAAGCAGCTTCAATTGCTATAGCAATATATATATATATATATATATACATACGATATATATATATATATATACATACATATATATATATATAATGTCATCCACAGACAGACTGTTTCGCTGTATCACAGCTCATCAGTGCGGCTAGACATCCGGTTGCCTCTAGCTAGGATCGAAACCCGACTGAATTGGTATCAGGCGGATATTCTACCACTAAGCTGTCGGTTGGGATGAAGGTGGATTTATGGCGTATTTATTTTAGGAAACACGCCCAGTGACCGACAGTGACTCAATTCGGCTTGCGAAGAGTCTCGAGGTTGGTGCAAAATAATGACGTAATAATGTCGTTTTTTTGACGTTACAAAATACGTCAAAAAACGACATTATTACCTCAGTATTTTTGCACCAACCTAATACACACACACACACACACACACACACACATATATATATATATATATATATATATATATATATATAACTGTGTATGTGTCAGGAAATCTACATATATAAGTATCAAAATTACATTCTGAAGAGGCTGTTGCACATATCTATATATATATATATATATATATATATATATATATATATATATATATATATATATATATAAAATTATTAGAAAGGTTCAGTACAATTCCCAGAATTGAGCAAACAAAACGTTTATTAATGTTGCACGTGAATGTTTATGATCGAAAGAAACTAATAAATAAGATAAACAAACAAATAATAACATATACAAACAAAGGCAGAGTTTTAAACATATTAATAGGGAATGTGCTTTCCCTTTTTTTAAATTACTTGAAGAAGTCGATGATCCATAGAATTTGTTAATTGTATGATGTCATCTGCTGTAATGCCGCGAGATATGTCAAGAATTGCTTCCCAGAACTCAGCGATGCTCCTGAATTGTCGACTGTTGGCGTACAGTCTTCGCTTCATGATGCTCCAAAGGTTTTCGATTAGGTTAAAATCCGGAGAATTTACTGGCCACTTCATTTTTCGAGGTCCATTTCCTTCGAAGCCTAACTGTTTCAAATATTCAGTAGTCTTGTGAGCAGCATGTGAGGGAGCATTATCTTGCATAAAAAAATCGCCCTTCTGAAGGCAAATCTTTGCCTTTTCAAACGCGGTTCAAGATGCTCCTTCATAAACGCTATGTATGCCTTACGCCATCTGGTACTCTCCATGGGCCCACTAATGTTTTTCCAATAATACCACCGCAAATTATTATGCCTCCACTGCCTTGTTGGCGTCTCAGACGCTGATGGCGATTTAGTCCATTCATTACCCAGCCTTTGCACCATCTGTCTGGCCCATCAAGTGTTGCTCGAGTTTCGTCTGTGTACAAAACTTTAGAGAAGTCAATTTTCATATTGTCCTCGGCCCATTTCAATCGATTTTGAATGTGATTTCTTGTCAACGGAGGCTTCGATACAGGTTTGACTGTTGTTGCTATTTCCCTTAGATACCGACACCGAGTACATTTAGACACAGTAGGATCCGCAATGCAACTGAAAAGCTCTTGACTGGTAAGTCCAGGGTTCTTGTGGCCTCTTGTTTAAGTCTTGACATGAGACGACGACGTTAAATAACGCTCGGCTTGCCTTTATCTGCCTTTTTGTGTACTTGTGTAGGGTTGGAGGTGAACTTTTTCACTGTTTGATGACACCTCCCTATCATTTTATAAATTTTTAGGGTAGGTTTACCTTTTGAGAGTTCTGAGGTGATAGTTTTCTCTTCAGAATCACTTAAACATCTTTTCACTAAATTCTTACACATTTCTAATAATTTGGCACGCTCAAATCACTGCATTGATGACAAATATGCCGCCAATTTGTTTACGTTGCGCAGATCAGAAACGAAAATGTCAGTGATTGCGCAGGTCAGCGTTCCTAACATTGTGTGAAAATTTTGTGTGAATTGATTCGACGGTTTTGAAATATTAGAAAAATAGTAATCACGATAATAATTTGGCACGCAATGTATATATATTAGGTTGGTGCAAAAATAATGACGCAACAATGTCGTTTTTTGAGGTATTTTTAACGTCAAAAAACGACATTATTACGTCATTATTTTTGCACCAACCTAATATATATATATATATATATATACATATATATATATGAGGGGCGGTACCTTCAATAATTCGGTGAAAGAAGAGCATAATATGATGAAAAAGGACGCTAAACTATAAAAACAAACTTTTAAAAGTCATAATTATTATGTTATGATTATAAGAGAAAACAAAATCATCTTTTCATTATTTTATTATTATTTTATTTTTATTTCTTTCCGGCACGTCCGAAATTTTGGTCATAAATCCTGTTTTTTCTTGCATCTGTAGAAACAGGGACAATTACTTTTTCGCAATTTTACAGCTTTCGTTTTTTCCGTAAATGCACATTAATTTGAAATTCATGTCAGATTTTAATGAAACTTTCAGTATACTATTCACAAATCAATTAAAATATTTTAGATTTTTTCTAGAAAATCTTGGTGGAAATATATATATTTTTACTTCTGATACTCCCACTCTAAATACTGAAATTGCAAGAAATTGAATTATTTCACGCTGCATATTAAAAGCGGGAGTCCTTGGAAAATATAATTCATCATTTTTTCTTATTCAAACAGTAGCTTCTTTACCGAAAATCTGGTCTGAATCGTAAAACAAAAAGTCTAGTTTGACTAAGATTATTTTGGTTAGAAATGGTTTTAAAATTGTTTATGAATAAGGTACATTATAGACACTATTATCTTGAGAAAAAAATTCAATGAATAATAAATGTCTATAAGAATTTTAATTAGAATCCGTTATAAAGCTTTAAATATTTGGCATTTCTATATTAATCATACGGGCTAGTTGATATTATTAAGCAAAACTATATTTCTTGAAAAGCTTAGTACAAATCATCAAACTCCAATATTTAAAAAAATAATTTTGAATTTTTATTATATATATATATATATATATATATATATATATATATATATATATATATATATATATATATATATATATGTATGTATATAAAATATCTATTAAAAAATCAATATATATATATATATATATATATATATATATATATATATTATAATATAAACATGTTATAGCACCACTAGAAAAATAGCCATGTCCCGATCTTATTTTATATGGCCGACCATCCACCACATTCTCAGAAAATAAGAGCGATAACGATGCTAAATTTACAGGTAATATATTTAAAATTGAATAAAACATTACTTTACGGAGAAACTTTTCTTATTTTTTTAAGAATAGTTAGTACTTATATATAAATGGTGCTAACGTTATTTTTAACGCCTAAAGCCGCCATAAATTAACCTATCAAACCGTATTATTGTCCTAATCTTTGTCGCCATACTTATTACAACGCTTCGGCAATTGTACGCTCCGGCCTTCTTCAGTGGATAAAGGCGATAGTTAGATCCAGTGACAGGACCCAAAGAGTGTTATTTCAATACCTAGTAGAGAATTTGGAGAGGGGAATTAACAGGAGATAACTGATAACTGACATCCATTAGATATGGCTCGTGGAACTAGAACAGTCTACGTTAGTAAGCAAAAAAAAGTGTTCAGTTCGACATTCCTACTACCTGAAGAAGCCCGGAGCGTACAACGGCCGAAACGTTGTAATAAATATGGCAACAAAGATGAGGGCAATAGTCGGAATAATGTAAATAGTGTAATGTTTTAGCTTTGCAACATTTTGAATTGTTGCATAAAACCACCCTCGCAAAGTCTATGCTGTGTTCAAATTTCTCATCTATACATAATTTTCTTATAACTGATACATACGCAGAGGTATATGAAGTATTTATTATTTATAAATTCCACTTTGTAAATTCCTATGATGGATTCAGGATAAGAGGTATTAATTCTAGATTCCAATTCCATTGTTTTGGAATGGTTCAAATTAAGTCATATTTCTTGTTACACTTCATATAGAATGTTGCTTTTTTAATCCAATCTCTTAATACCTGTGTTCGTCATATATTCCTTCATCATAAGGATACTTGACAATAGGAAAGATGTTTTCCATTAGTTGTTTAATGTTTAAATCTAATTCCAATCACTTCACATTTGCGCATGTACACGCGCAAAGAATATATTATGAAGTGATTACATAGTATGTGGCTTTCAATTCCATATTCGTGAGGATGTTAGCAATAATTCATTGTTTAATTTTTCACCAGACATAAGCGAAATTTAGGGCCGAAAAATATAGGAATGGGCGGCCTGAATTCATTTAAACAAGTTTAATTGAATTGACAAGAACTGATTTTTATTACAGTTTTCAAATTTTGTAGCAGCCTATAAGTTATAGATAGAATTTTCATTATTTTTGTCTTAGTATTTGAGAAGTTCTAGACATCGTCTGACATTTTTTTTAATGTTATCAATCACAAGAGATACAGATTTCGATTAATAATTTGATTAAAAAAAGCCTGAATTTTCTTGAGGGAAGCGTATCTTTTGAAGATAATCTTATGTGTCATTGAATGTGACGGCATGTCTAGGAAGTTATTTTTTTTAAATATATGTAATGGCCATTCATTTATTGTGTTTTTATTTTGTCCGTCAGTGTTCACGTAACACGACATCGATTAAGGTCAAATGCCTTATTAAATCCACAATTGAACAGATAAGACGTTATCAGCCAAATTCAATAAATTACTATTGACTGAACTTGCTGCGGTGAGATGATGTGAATTGCAGATATATTTGCTCATTTACAATGATTTAGAGATGTTAATGCGGCTGTAAATTTCGGAGAATTCCATACACATACTGAATTCAAGAGGAACAGAATGAAACAGCAACTAACTGACATGACAAGTTTGTTTAAATGGACGCCATACCATAATATATTTAAAAACAAAAGAAACATTGCTAATAGTTACAAAAGATTTTTAGTTATCAAGAGCCATGGTGAAGCATGAAGGAGTAAGACACAAATAAGGATATTTCTAGAAATCAACTAAATGTAAATTAAATGTAAAAAATTAAAGTTAATTTAAAGGTACATCAATCCTGATGTGTTGCCATACCTTCAAAAAGGTTCCTTGTCTCGAACGCCTACTGAATCTAAACTCTATCCAGCCTCAGATGGAACGCGTATATTCGGGCCATCACCAAATTTACTTGAAGAACAGTTGATTCTTTGTAATCCTCCAAAAAATACCTAACTTACGCCGTCATGCTTTGCCTTTTGAAGAATTGGGATGAGACCATGAATTTTACTGACATATCTTTGCTGATGGTAATAAATTTCACGGTTCAAACGAAACAGATTTCAAAAGAGCCTACGCAGTGTTGCGGATGACGAAATATTCTCTACTCCGCATTGTATTTGATGACTTATCAGTAAAAAAAAATGGTTTTCACATAATTCAAAGAAGGCTCTGTAATGTAATCCATCCAGATCAGGCATCTCGACATCAGTCATGTTCTCACCAACGATAGGTGTTTTCCCTCTGTTCTACAAATAAAGCTTGTTTCATTAAGACGGATTATATACAAGGGTGTTTCATTAAGGCGGATTATATATAACGGTGTTTCATTAAAACGGATTAATGTCAGCAGCAAATAAATCCACTGAAGAAACGTTACTGGCCGTTCAATATGCTATCGCTATTACAATGACTGACGTTCGGACGATTAACATCCCTTAGTTCAACCCTCTGACCTGCACAGCTAGGATCCGCCATACCTTGTTTACAGTGGTAAATTGATTCGTATTCCTTTGATAAGTTCCCCTAAGAGCGTCTCTGATGTATAGGAGCAAAGTGTCGCTGCCGATACTAGCGTTTGAACACGGACCGTCAGAGAGCAAACGCAGGCGATCCCTTTATTGAATTAAGTGGCTCTCATGAACATGGTGAAAACGCATAAGTAGGAACAAGCGTCATATCTAAACGATGACCATTTCTAATCTATTACTATACGGATTTGCTATTCCCTTTACTATTTCTCTATATTAATCACTATACAGATTACATATACTGTGTTTAATTTCAGAGCGAGTAGTTACTATTAGTGTGAGTGTTATTCGAAGGCGTCTGACACCAGTATAGTTCAGTGGATTTTTACTATAGTTGTATCTGCGATTACAAAGTCTCTACTACAACGAGCAATACGAAAGTGACAACGAGTATTCGCTGACATCACAAAAGTGGCAAAGATTATTCGTTGACGGCATAAAAGTTTCTTCTCCCGAACTGCTGCTTTGGGGAACTGACTCCCTACAAATACAATTTTGGTCTGTTTAATCCAGGTTCGACCAATAACTATCATACACGTTCCTTTAATATTGTTTTTTTATTATTATTATTCTTGCTCCACTCTTTCTCACCCAGTAACCGTTTAACTTGAGTGGCTCTTGGGCATTGTATTGGATGAATTATCAGTAAATAAAATGGTTTTCCCATAATTCAAAGAAGGCTCTGTAATGTAATCCATCCAGACCAGGCATCTCGACATCACTCATATTTTCACCAGCGATAGCTGCTTCCCATCTATCTGTTCTACAAATAAAGCGTTTCATTAAGACGGATTATATATAAGGGTGTTTCATTAAGACGGATTATATATAAGAGTGTTACATTAAGGCGCAATATATATATATATATATATATATATATATATATATATATATATATATATATAAGGGTGTTTCATTAAGGTGGATTATATATAAGGATGGTTCATTCAGACGGATTATATATAAGGGTGTTCCATTAAGACGGATTATATATAAGGATGTTTCATTATGGCGGAATATATATAAGGGTGTTTCATTAAGTCGGATTATATATAAAGGGCATTCCATTAAGGCGGAATATATATAAGGGTGTTTCATTGAGACGGATTATATATAAGGGCATTTCATTAAGACGGATTATATATAAAGGGTGTTCCATTAAGGCGGAATATATGAGTGTTTTCCATTAAGACGGATTATATATAAGGGTTCTCCATTAAGGCGGAATATATAAGGGTGTTCCATTAAGACGGATTATATTTAAGGGTGTTCCTGTAAGGCGGAATATAAGGGCGTTTCATTAAGACGGATTATATATAACGGTGTTTCATTAAGACGGATTATATATAACGGCGTTTCATTATGGCGGAATATATATAAGCGTGTTTCATTTAGACGGATTATATATAAGGATGTTTCATTAAGACGGATAAATGCCAGCAGCAAATAAATATGTGTTATTGCTGATATTTTTTTATTTATTTCTGTATTCGATCATGTTATTTAAGCCATGGCAATTGTGTGTGAAGAATAATATCGCCGAAATATCTGCCAAATCTGAAAGGAGAAGAAATAATCATTAGACGCTTAAATATATTCATATTTAAAACTGTTCCATGTTATTAGAAGACGCTTTATTTTCATGGCTTCTTCTCTGAGGAGCATTTTTTCCGATGTTGCAAATATGTGAATTTAAATTTGTCATCTTTTACTGTTGAAATATATAAATGTAACTGCCACTTTTATTCTGTTTTTTTTTTTTGTTTTTTCTCGCAAGTCCACCTGTGGAATTCCATTCCGTTTACTTTCCTCCCTGATAAATAGAATCTACAAAAAGTAAACGCGACGTCAATCGTCATAATCTCTCTTACTGAATCTCCTTCATCTTTTTTTTCCTTTACTCAATCCTCCATATTCACAGTCTTCTCTTTCAGTTTCATTCGCGGCATTTCAATGATTTTGTAAAAAGGCGAGTGGAAATGAAAATCCACGTATCTACAACAGAGAATTATCATTATAACTTTTTCTTCTTTTGTGCCATTTCGAATGAAAATGTGTCCGATCATGGCTTTTCACAGCACCCTTTGTTTTGTTACTCTAAATAAATTTTCCGATTACATTCAGTATTCTAAGCGATCATCATAAGTTCCTTGCTTTACCATTTACTATTCATTCAGTCTATATATATCCAAATAAACTTTTAGAGTTCTTCGAGAATATTGCCAATTTTCAAATATGTATAACATACGTAAATCTCTCACAAAACAATGGAAATTATCGATCTATTTATTTTTGTCAACTACGGCATTCTTTTGGAACAACTACATCCATTAATTCTTCTGACCTTTCTCTATTTAAAATAAGTTATTTAGATTATCTCGACTGCGTAGGCTGAAATAAAAGTATTTAACCGGGTATTGAACTCACACTCGTTAGGTCCTGTCACTGGATCTAACCAACGCTTTTATCCACTGTGTCATGTGTCCTTGAGGATATCTTGGCATGAATTTCTGGGTATTATAAAACTAATGTCTTCAGCAACCATTTATACCAATGCTCATATTGCAATTTTGCTATTATCAATGCATGTTTTTACCAGAGCTCATATTCCAACTTTTTTATCATTCCTTTTCTCTGGTAATCTTTATTACTGGTTCCCATATTGTATTTATTTCTATGCTAGGTCGGCTGATGAGATTTCTTTTGGAAAATTCGTAAACTTAAGGAATCAGCACATATGCTAGGCAGTGGAGAACTTTCGGAGGGAAATTAGCAGGAGATAACTGATAACTGACATGAACTGACTAGAACAGTCTAACCCAGTGAGCGAAATAAAGGGTTCAGTTCTAAATTCCAACCACCTGAAGAAGGCCGGAGCGTACAACGGCCGAAACGTTATGATAAATATGGGGACAAAGATGAGGACAATAGTCCGAATAAAGTAAATAATGTATTCTTGTCGGCGTTTCGTACCTGTATTTGATGGCTTTATTTCGTCCTCTTATTTCAATTTCATTGATATCTTTGTCAAAAGAAATTATTTACAAATGTCCTATTCATATTCTACACTGTTACAAGTTCTCATTGTCTTCCCATTTTCAAGTATTCTGATGATTGCAGTGTTCTAATCCTCTAGGTGATCTCTATCGAAATTCATTATATTTTCTTTTTTTTAAAGTGAGAGTTCTGGGTTATAAATTTTAATATTGAACGAAATTAAACGATTTGTGGTCAACTGAAATCTGGATCTTCGTACCGATGTCAGATTCCTTTCGAATTTCTTGCTTTCTCTTCACATTAATCTTCTTGCGGAATAATTACCTAATTCAGCCATACGTTAAATAGAAAGTAAATTGCTCTTTCTATATATGAAATAGAAATAATCTTACAGATTGACAAATTTGAATTTAAAAAAAGATATCGAAAATGAGCCACTCAACCAGATTTCCCATGTGAAAGAGGGTTTCACAATTTTTGAAATAAAAGGGTCGGGCTCCATATAAAGGTCTACAAATGATAGAGCAATGGAAATTAAATTTATTGAAAGGTAAAAGGATAATATTTTAGGATATGCAACCACTTGTTCTCAGACATGAACCAAAAATGTCAAGAGAATCCCTAGTGTACATGGTCCCGATGTTCAGTTTAATCAATGCAAAGTTGTAAGGCGTGCACATTCCTCGTGGGTGATAGCTTGAAGCTTTTCAGTCATGAGACAGGGTCGTCTTTATAGATACCGTTCAGGTACCCCTAGAGGAAGAACTCTGGGGTGTTAATTTCAGGTGTGTGAGGAGCCTATTCCATTTCAGGTTTGCGCCTGATGAGACGCTCCAGAAAATTTTCACGGAGCCATGACATGGTCACATTAACAGTGTGAGGAAGAGTACCATATTTCTGGGACAACTTTTCATCTGATGAATGTCCTTAGGTTCTATGAGCTCTCACCAGCTGAAAGACCGATGTTTTGTTTCAACAATTGTGAAACACCCAGTATTCTTGGCATTTCACTGAAGATACAGAAAAAGGACACGGCAGATTCATAATGTCCTGAAAATAATTAAATGGCAATAAATTAAATAATTTTTACGCAGTAATTGTTATAAATAATATCAACAGCTACAAAAATGGATAGCACGTATAACTCAAAGAAAACATGATATCATTCTGATGATATCCATCTACACAATGTGTAGATTGTTATCATCTACACATTTGTGGAAGGCTCCATTATTAGTTGAAAGAGCGCTAACAGTTACTGGAATTAAGAAATCTATTTTCATGAGAAAAATTAACAAGATTTTATAAAATATCGAGAGAAAGATTGCTTAGTCGTCTATTGAATGCCGTATGTTTTCTTATGGGGAAACTGCTTTTATTACAAACCCCATAAACATTTTAATGATTCTTTTCTCTTTTATAAATATTCAATCTCTATTATTTGAATATCAAGTGTATCAATACAACAGATATATTTAATACATGCTTCTAACTCAATAAAACTAGCAGGAGAATACCACACGAATTACTTTTGGGCTGGATGTAGGGACTTTGTGGATCCTTATGACAGGATTAAGAGATTGGATCAATAGCTAAAGACCGATATAACTGCGATGATCATAGTGGGGTTATTCCTCTCGTAGAGTCAGCAATGTTTCATGAAACCTTCATTCCAATGCCCATTTCTAGCCTGTGTTTACACCGTTCTCTGCATGGTTGAATTTAAATATATCATTATTAGTATTATATCCATTTTCTTTAGATTTGTCGTCCAATGTAATCCCTTTCCAAGTCATTAAACTAAAAGCAATATTTGTATCTCAGATTTCGATAGTTTTCCTGAAATATTCTCAATATACGTAAGAGTACCTTTCTTATAATCCTTACCTCGATAAATATTGGTATAATTATTCTGATATATCACACATTTTTGTAAATTCAGTTTTCAGGTTCTTAATATCGTGAAGTCTTGTTTAATTCATTTACTGAAATGTTTTCTCTTTATATCAAACTTGATGCCCATGTCTATGAGATAGTAATTTACAATTTTCATGTCTTATTAAAACATCTGCTTATTTGACTTGTATAATCCAATCGGTCTCAGCAGACTACACTATTTTCAACTAGTGGTAATTTGTGTTCATAACCCTTTTACGCATGGGGAAGCTTTATAATGTGTGCTTATCTTCCAATAATTGTATTTCCATACTACATCGTGTCTCTGTTTAAATTAGTCTAGTATTAAATTGCCAATAGTTCTTTTGATTTGGGATGGTAATTGTATCAGTCATATGTTTTCTTATTCCCATTTGTTTTTCAAGATATTTATTTTTTGCGGTTTGTATTTTCCCATTATTATTATTATTATTATTATTATTACTATTATAATATGTAGATTTCTGCTATGGTCACACTACCTACCAAATCTATTGGTAGACAAAAGAAAGGTATGTTGTTATGTCTACATTTCATGATTTGTTTTCTAATTCTCATGACATTACTTTCGTTACATGGACAAGATTCTTGTTTGTGTGCTGGCTGTTCAGATCAAGACAATTGTTTGTATTTCTCTTAACTGGGATTTCGAGGGATTTTTTCAATGTGTTTTTGTGTTCCTTTTTTTTATATAATTCCAAGCGTACCCACGATGAGTGTTACTATTCCTGTTTTCAATTTCCACATTTTTTTCCCTTTGGTTTTCCAGTTCTCAGTAACTCGATAGCTTTGCAAATTCCTTGCTTGCTATGTTATAGTCCGCTGGGCAAGACATGAATTAGTAGGTATTTTTTAAAAATTTTATTTAGGTTTTTGAAAATTATATCCGGCCTATTTGCTTCAATCTTCCTGTCTGTATTATATCATCTATATCTGTAACCGATTCTCGGAGATAGTTCATACTAATGTTTTATTAACATCTTTTCCAAAGTGTTCGCACATTGTCCAGTGTAAGTATTGCCCCAGTCTATTTTAACAATTTTTATATTCATTTGTCGCAATTAAAGAACAACTTGAGACTAGATGGTCTATGGTTGCCTGATATTTATCACATAATCTGCATATATATATATTCACATAAAGATATTTGATAAATATGCAAGAATAAATCCTTCCGTTTCAGTATTTAATCCGGATACTGATAACCAATGATGAGTGTTGACTTTATCAACATCGGCTTTATTAGCACGTTCTGGATAGAGAGGTTTGTCTTGCAGCGTTGTCTCATCTGTTCAAGAGCTTTATTCTTGGATTTACTTTTCATACATTTTGCTGAAACAGTTGGTTCTTGGTTTCTGTTTTAGTTTACTACAGAATCTATTAAATGTAAATCTCGTTTGTATTCACAAATTTCATTCGTGAATATTTTTGCTTTTTGCTTTTGTGTTGTTTGACGAATTAGCCAGTCTTTTGTTGTTTCCATATATAAATTACTACGTCAATAGTTGCTGTCAGTATAACAATTCTAACTGAATAACATCTTCATCTTTCTTAACGAGGTATTTATAGATTGACTATCAGTCTTTGAATGATGCATGTTATGCTTAGAAAGAAGCTTTCTTGTTTAGAATCAGTTCGTCTGATATCATTTCGAGTTCGGTTCAAGATGTTGAAACTATATTCCACCACTGGGATGGCAAGAATATTAATGACCATAATTCTATTCGAAGAATTAAATTCAGTTCTTAATATCATTCGCACTTTACTTTAATACTTTTTCGCAGTATTTCTATCATTTTTATGGTGAATTTCTTCACCCAGATACTTATAAAATACTTGTTCTAAAACTTTGATACTTACCCTAGTGTCTAAGCTAATGGAGAAGGTTTGTCGTAGTGCCGACTCTGGCTTTAGCACATTTACCCAAACTGAATTCCATTCCGATATCATAGCTGAAACATTTTACATTTTTAGGAGACCTTCCAGTCCACTATCATTCCTTGCTTAAAATTTTAAGTCTTCCATGTAGAATAGATGGCTAATTATCTTTTGAGGTTTATTGTAGCCATATTCTTTCCTGTTAAGTTTGCTAGTTAATGATTATTAGGTATTTGAGATTTCAGTTGATTTCCTTGATTTATTCTTTCTTTAGCTGATAGGAATTCATTTTAATTCCTAATTTTGTATTTTGTTTTGAACTTTCCGCCTTTTTCTATTCTTACATTTGTGCTTCGTGCCAGATCATCGGTACTGATAATTCATTTTTAAGTTATTCAATTCTTTCCTTTTTTCCTTTTCCAGGGTGAGTTTCCATGTCTGTGAGACTGTCTTTTTTAATTTGATGTTTCATTTTTTGGTTGCTGCTATTTCTGAGGCATACATTATTTCTTTAAGACTTTTATGTGTATCTACTTCATCGAGAATTACTTTGAGTGCTGTATTGTAGAATTTCATAGTTTTCAGGCTCTGATTTGTTGCTTGTAATTTTGGGAGTTGTTCTCGTTCCTCTATTTCAATATTTTGTGGCTGACTTATATCTCAGGGTTTCATCCTTGGCTTCCTGAATATTATTTTTTCCGTACAATAATTCGGTCCTATGTCTTTTGGACTCGTTTTATTGCAGGCTTGAGAGCATCTAAGGTCACGCCTTTCTAAACTTTCAGCATTATCTTCAGAAGGAGTGGTGTATATTTCTGTTTCTTCCTAATAATCAGTGGTTTGTGTGATGATATTACTTTTTATATCCATTTCTTGTTCCCTTTCATGTTCTGTTGATTCAACTCTTCCGCTTGCCGTTCTTTTTATTTCTTTATTTTCAGCATTTGTCAGTTGGTTATATTTGATGGTAAACAATTCTTGAATTGGCTAGTTAATTTTCATCAATATAATGTAATTACTAACTCCTTGTCCAACTTTTTCTCGCTAAAAGTCATATGTCTGGCGAGTGATGTTTTTCTGAGGTCTGTGCAAATCTTTATAGAAATTAGTCATAACGAGTTTGTGCCCCTTCCGAGAACATTTTAGCTTCTCTTTCTTTAAAGGAATGGTTGTGCTTCCAGTCGGAGAATTTGCACGGCCATCATTGAGACTTTCCCGGTTGTGGGGACCTAAAGGTTCATTATTTATGTAGGAGTTTGTTCTCATACAGGTTCCCTTTTCAAGGACGAGTCTCTTTTTATCCGCTGGAAGAGCCATACTGAATTTTTTGATTTGATTTTAAGTTCTCACATTTTTCCCACAAGTTGGGTAAGTCCGACCAAAGTTTCCTGGCACAATGGGCAAATCCCTTTTACAGACAGGGGGTTCCGAAGCTTGTAGGGTATCGTTAGCGACATCTTAACGCAGCTGACATTCACCCTCGGTACTATTAACACGTAGAATTGCGAGTTGTTCGCAGTTTTCCTACACACAGATGAGTTGACAAGAGAGAGATGCGATTGGAATTCAAAAAGAAAGACAAGGGGAAAAGAAATTATTCAAAGAAAGAAAGCATTAATATACTAAAGCATTATGCTTAAATAATGCATTATAATATTTTTAAATATGATAAAGAAGAAATGCTTATTTTTATTATTATTTATTTATTTACTGTTGTTACTAGTGCTCCTGTTAAGTAGTTTAGTTGTTAATTAATTTAAAAATATAATATTGTTGTTGCTACCATGCACTAGTTTTTTTTTAAGGAAAGGTACTTTCAATAAATTTAATGGAAAAAGAAAAACTTTGCATTCTGTTAATAACGTTTAAAATTTATTCGAATTAGAACGCATCACTGCTGTCCAATTTAAAAAGAAAAAAATAATAGTGTTACTATTATATTTTTAAGATAATAAAGTTATGTACAACATCCCTGTAAATTGAAAAAAATAAATAATATTTTACTTATTGATTAATTTAAAGAAAGCAGTGATATTATTTATCGGAGGATGTTAAAAAAAACAAAAGCTAGATTATTGATAACTTATTTGTTTGCATAAAATTATATAAAAACGTTATTCATTTGCTCGTCCATATGTATATTCCATTAGATCTTCACTGAACTCCACGAAAATACTTAGCTTTATCTACAACTAATATCGTAGTTTTGTAAAAGAAAAAATATCGTGTTTTTTTCTATGAAAAAAAAATTTCTTTCAAAATATCTACAACTAAAATCGTATTCGATCTAAGGAATATATGACTAATAGAGATAAGAAAAATATTTGAGTCAATCAGGATCATTAAAATGGAAAATAATTACATTAAATAAATAATAACTATGAGAAGAAAATTTAATATTTATGTTAAAATAGTTGTAAATGTAATACAATTGTATATTTAACTTTTTAAAGAAAAAAAAACGTTAGATTATCAGGAGCTTAAGAAAAAGATTATTATTGTTAATATTATTATTATTTTATTATTATTATTATTATTATTATTATTATTATTATTATTATTATTTTCTTTGCTTTCTGGCGTTTACACATTTCTTTCCGTGTCCCACCCAGGGACCTAAGGTTAGAAATGGCATCATGACACTTTTCACTGACAAAAAAAATAAAATAAAATAAAAATTACATAGATAAAGCCCTTCGTAAAGTGTGGGCTGTACTTGTCAGAACAATTTTTTGTATCTCCTTGAGGCATGGGCTTCCAGGAATCCCTGCAATTAGTCTACTGCAATCTTTTCCAACCAGTTCTAGGGCTCCAACTACAACAGGGATTGTTGATGTTCCCATATGCCACATTTTCGAGATTTCTATTTCAAGGTCCTTGTATTTTGACAGCTTTTTGAATATCTTCAAAGATACATTGCAGTCAGCAGGGACTGCCATATCAATAAGGAGGCACCGTTTTTGTTTGTGGTCTTTAATAACAATATCTGGGCGGTTGGCCTTGATTGTTCTGTCAGTGTGAATTGTGTAGTCCCATAGAATTGTAACAGGTCCTATCTCCGTAACTGGGTCTGGGTGGTGTTGGTACCAGTTTTTTTCAGTTTCCTTCCCGTAGAAGTTGCAGATTTTCCAGTGCAGATATTGGCCCACTCTGTCATGTCAGGTTTTATATTCAGTGGGTGCCAACATCGTGCAACCTGATACAAGATGATCAATCGTTTCTGGATATTTATCACAGAATCTGCATTTTGGGCTGACACAATATTTTAGTATATGTGCTTGATAATTCCTAGTTAGCAAGCATTGGTCCTGCGCAGCAAGGATAAAACCTTCAGTTTCCGCTTTCAACCCTGCACTGCGTAGCCAGTGATGGGTACGGGTTTTGTCTACATCAGCTTGTTTGATACGGGCAGAGTATTGGCCATGTAGCGGTTTATCTTGCCATCGCTTCTGTATCTGGTCGGTTGCATTCGTCTTTGCTGTCTTTTTCAAGTATTTTGCAGTTTCAGCCGGTGTATTGTGCTGTAGTTGCATCTCTACGCCCATTTGAAGCTCCAGTTTGAATTTGTTGGCTTCTTTCATTACGGAGTAAAGACGCTTACTACTTTCATGTTCCTTGACGCATACCATCATCCAGTCTTCTGTAGTTTCTAAGTATTTTTGGAGGCCAATTGTTGTAGTTTTGTAGGACAGTTCTAGTTGAACTAATCCTCTGCCTCCTTCGGAGCTGGGCACATACAGACGATCAACATCAGCTTTGGTATGATGCATGCGATAGCAAGTGAGAAGCTTCCTCGTTTTGGCGTCCATTCGCTTAATTTCAGCTATGGTCCAGTTAAGGACATTAAAGCTGTAATGCACCACTGGGACAGCCAATGAGTTTATAGCTGATATTCTATTTTTTGAGTTTAGTTCAGTATTTAGTATCAGACGTACACGCCTGTAGTACTCTTTTCTTACTTTTCCTTTCGTTTGGGGGTGTTGTATGCCATCTCCTTCGTTAATTCCTAGGTACTTATAAGCTTCTTCATGCTCCAATTCCCTAATCTTTGTGACAAAATCTAAATCTATTGAGGGTCTTTCTGTAATTCTACCTTTCTTGAATGTTACTTTTGCACATTTATCTAATCCGAAGTCCATACCTATGTCGTCACTAAAGTATTTTACAATATTGAGGAGGCCTTTCAACTCATTGTCGTCTTTGGCAAAAAGTTTGAGATCATCCATGTATAGTAGGTGATTGAAAATTTTCTTATTTATTTTGTAACCATAGCTACTGTTGTTCAGTTCATGTGTAAGAGGGGTTAAGGATAAACAAAACAGAAGGGGTGACAGAGAGTCTCCTTGAAAAATTCCGCGTCGGATATTCAGACGGTTGGATATGGCAGTGCCCCCGGTGTGCCTAAGGTATAGTTTTGTGTTCCACATCCCCATGCTGTGCTTAAGAAAGTTTAATACCACAGGGGAGACTTTGTACATTTCCAAAGCCTTAAGGATCCAAGAATGTGGAACACTATCAAAGGCTTTACGATAATCAATCCACGCTGCACTGAGATTTCTGCGTCGTCTCCTGCAAATTTCCAGGATCATTTTATTTATCAGAAGTTGATCTTTGCAGCCATATGAACCTCTACTGCATCCCTTCTGTTCCAGCGGGAGAATGCTGTTTGTTTCGAAGAAGGAGTAAGTACGGTTCGTCAGTACAGACGTGATCAACTTATACGTTGTGGAAAGACATGTTATCGGTCTATAATTTTTCGGGTCGTCTGTTTCAGTTGTTTTTGGTATGAGGTATGTAATACCTTCAGTAACCCATTCCGGGATTTTATTGGGATTATTTACAAGCGTTGATAATGTTTTTGCAAGTATGCCATGGGTAGATGAGAGATGATACAGCCAGAAATTGGGCAACTTGTCATTTCCTGGGGATTTCCATTTATTATTATTATTATTATTATTATTATTATTATTATTATTATTATCTCCTATTTATTGATCACATCTGTGTCTGCCATTATTCTCATAGTATTAATTCTATTATATCCGTCAACGATTTTTCCTTCAAGATTCATCAAATAAATTGCTTAAAAGTTACCCAATATAGAGCGATAAAAGGATAATTGTGAATCAGGTTTTTATATAATTGAAATAATTTATAATTAAGAATAGTTATCAGTTAAAAGAATATATAACGAATGACCCTTTTCAAGAAGATATGATTGTAGTGTTCATGTAAGCAGTTGTAAATTAGCAGTTATTCGGAAAAGCATGATAAGTGAAAATTTCATTCTATTTTGGATACAAGGAGTATATGAGGGTGATTCGACTCTGTGGAAATAACAGGGCCTGGTTTAGCTGTAAATAGCCGAGCTAGTTGATTTAATGAATGAATATAGCCAGAACGTTTGTCATGTTGATTATTGCATAATATAAACTGGTTTGAAATTGTGCCTCTATGGAGGAGAGACTCCGTAATTATTTCACTTCAAGAGAGCCTAAACTAGTTTCAAATCCATCAAAGATAGAAAGGAATAATAGAGCAGTTCTAGCACAGACAGGTAAATAATACGCCGTTTGTTGTTGAATCTGTCTCTGGTAAGTATAAAACATGGCAAAAGGTGGCGGGTACTTTCTGAAATGGTAGAATGAGCTGGTTATATTTGCTGAGTTGTATATATTTATTCGACACAAGGTGTGGAGACATTCTGTGTTTCAGTTGCGTTTGAAAGCATGGAGTCTCAATGGGGCTTCTATCTTTCATAAGTAATAGAGAAATTTGATTGTCTTATCGGTGATTAGTTTTTTTTTTATTTGCTATAGAAAGTTACAATTTAGTAATTATATTTTTAGCATATATAAATAATATTTAAGGAGAATTGCTTGAGCAAACGATCTTCGTTAACTGGATAGCGAATAGCATTCCCAAGAACAAAAGACATCTCTTCTCTCCTTGGATTGTAGCTTACATTGTGAGAAATATTATCGCCATCATTTTGCAAAGACCGAGAGAGAGAGAGAGAGAGAGAGTAATAAAATAAATCTGGCTTTGAGCTGCGTCTGCGCATAACTCGTTCGACAGACAGAAAAATATTCAGTGATTTTTTTTTTTTTGCATTTTGTTCTCTTTGCAGTTGAAAAGTAATTGTGCTTTTAGCTCATTCTTTTATTTCTCAGAAATAATTTTGTTTTCTTTATGAAACGCAAATCGAGTCGAAATTATGAGAACTTCAAAGACACACATCGATGTCTGCATTCTTACCATTCTCTTCGAATCTGTCTGCATTCTTACCATTCTCTTCGAATCTGTCTGCATTCTTACCATTCTCTTCGAATCTGTCTGCATTCTTACCATTATATTCGAACGGAAAGTCATCCTCGTTATAATTCAGCTGATGCAATTTTTCTCAAATTATTTTAATCGTTGTATTTCGTACAGGTGCTTGATTCGACATCCCCCTTTTTTTAACTGGTCGGAGAAAATGAAAGTCGAGACTCTCAAAAAAGATCGAACCTACATTCTCTTCGAATCTAAGATGTTCTTCATTGATTTAGAATGTTTCGGGATAATTGTAACACATTTCCTTAAATAGTTTTTATTATAAACATTACATTTATAAAATGTATTTGGGCTAACAACCCTGTTTTAAGAGTGAAATTGACATTTGTTTAATCCAAAGACTTTTTAATGAAAATGTACACGTCGAAACGGATCGAACCTACATCCACTTTACCTCTGCTAACCTCCATTAAGTTAGTTGCGTGTTAATCCTCAGTCACCAAACACCTAACATCAAATCCGATTTGTTAGGATGAAAGAATTATAGGTCCCATCGCTTAAAATGTTTATATTCTCATCGATAAGATTGTTCCTCTGTCGTTAGATGTTAATTTCCCTATTTAAAAAGTGGGGATAACTACACAAACACGTGTACCTAAAAATTTCAATTTCTATAACAGTAAAAAAAAAAAGAAATTATGTTTGTTTTAAAAAAATACCAATTGCTTAAAAATGACAGTATATCCTGCAAAGAAGAACACTTTTCTTATCTACCTAATCTTGATCTGACATTTAAATTCTTTTCTCTTTTTTCTGAGTAATTGTCATAACATTCGTATTGTGATTACTAACACATGACGGTAACACTAGAAGAAAAAGGTTGGTTGAAGAACAGGTTTAATTACATGAAAGGCATAGATTATTAGTACAGTAATCGAGAATACGTTGGCCGAGTGGTTAGAATGCTCGCAGTTGAACCATGAGACCAAGTTTCGAATCTCACTATGGTTGATTTGATGTTATCGGACTAGACGGGTCGATCTCAGCATAGAGCAACTATGGAAAGTGCCTGAAAACCACACGGGTTGACCGAAGCCTTGTGAGTGAAACTGGGAATCTTCGGTAGCTGTCCTAGAACGACGTCACAAATCATCCCTAGCCGAGGGCTTGTGCGTGCTGGGCTTGTTCAAATTGTTCATCACGCTAAATAACAGGCTCTTTTCCTTTCTAATGACTGCTCAGCATAGTTGCAGTATAAACCAGTTGAATAAATACAAATGCACCTGAGCAAGCGTCTGCAATAGGGATTGGCTAACCGCTGTAGTAGACGGGTATCCTCGAATACGAGTGGCTATATATATATATATATATATATATATATATATATATATATATATAAAGTGAACATTGAAGTCAACACTTAGAAGCGACAGGTTCTTTCATGGTAGACACAATCGTCAGAACAATCGTGGCCTGACGATTGCGTCTAGCTTGAAACAGCCTGTCGCCTCTAAGTTTTAACTTCAATGTTCACTTTTATATTTACACACGCTCTACCTCTGATATTGAGCAATTTTATCTCATAAATATAGCACAACTTAAGACTATATTTCTTCATATATATATATATATATATATATATATATATATATATATATATATATATATATATTGAAGACCATAGTTCAGTGAGGCAATACTTACAACTAAAAGACTAGGTTTTACGACACACTTTGTGACATATTCTCCTATGAGCAACAATTCCGCTCATAGAGGATTGATGAGTACCTGTTCAACAATTAATTTATAAATAATTACTTCTAGATCATTAACGGTTTCTGTAGATATTATGGATATGGAAGTAAATTCAAGTTGAAGGATAACTTATGAAGAGTCCAAGATGGTTAATAAGACTAGGAAGTACCAAAATCATGCAAGTAAGAAAATTAAAATGTCTAAATAATGTCTTAACATCTTATTCAATAATCCTTTCTGTTTCCATTTTCTTTAAAACTTCTTCGTTAGTCCAATGTTTCCTTCATGGTATTTTCATCATGTTTCGTTTGCATACCCTATCTGTTGGCTCACGTTTCTTCTTCGTTGGTAACGAGATTATCCAGCATTTATTAAGCCTTCAATTTGTCCTTTGAGTATCACATTTTCTAAGGTATCTTTCCTTATACTATGTCCTATAAGTTACAACTATTTCTTTACGATTTTATCCGTAAGTATCATTTTCGTTTCCATCTTCTCTAATACATGAAACGTACATATATGTTGAGTCCATGATTACCTCAGTATTCTTCTGTAGAACCGCATTTCTACTGGCTCAAACGTCGTCTTCATATACCATGAGATTTCCAGCATTCAATGTCATATTAATTAATATCGATATATTATAACAGTCCAGTGTCCTTTTTATTTTTATTTTTTGGGGGGTGGGTGGGGGGTTTCTTCTAACAAAATTTTCTTTTCTCTTAATACTATACTTAGGTTAACAACTTATCTTACTCTGTTCCAATTCACGTTCGGATTTCGATGCAACATTTTTGATCCTCAGTTCCCAAATATTTCAATTCTTGTGCTTGAATCAAGTTACAAACAATCTATAAAAGTAGGGAAGTAATAAACAGTAGAAACCATTTTAAAAGTGTGGCACATGAAGACATCAATAAATCTCGTTGTAGTTGGAGCCATTTTATTGATTAGAAAAGATTCCGATAGACTCATCGAAGTAATCCCTGGTAGCCTATACCTTAAAGAAATACGAAAATATATTGTTCTCATAAATACAGCCCACACCTTACGAAGGGCTTTATCGATGCAAAAAAAACGTGTGATTTGTTTTTTTCAAAACTTATCAGTGGATACCGGAAAGAAATGAGTGTACAACAGAAATCACATTAAATAATAATAATAATAATAATAATAATAATAATAATAATAATAATAATAATAATAATAATGGTATGGCAATATTTCTTTCTAAGAATTCAGGAAGTTGATAAATCCAAAAAACTGAAATTAGAAATTGAAAAAGATGTGGTGTCTTAAACGAACTGTTTTCACAGTAATAATAGGGGAAATTTTAATGATTAAGAAAAGGAAGTGATAATATTTTTAACATGATAACTGGAAAGCAAGAATATCAAAAAATAGTATTGACTGACCCTGTCAATGTATTATGTAGAGCCCTATCGGCATGGATAATGGAAAGAGGTAGTTGAGGATTTTATGCATCCTTTTTTTGTTTTGCCGAATGATTTATCGCCTGAAGAAATTATTTCTTGACCCAGTGCCTGGTGGAACTCGGCAAATAATCTACCAAGGGAGAAATTTTAAGGATTTTTTCAATAATAATAATAATAAAAAAAATAATAATAATAATATTTGTTTAAAAAAAATGGTTAAGAAATAAAAAAAAAATCAAGAGGTTGCAGATAAATCACGTATTGAACAGTAAATTAAACAGAAGTGTGTTACACGAGTTGGGAGTGTGTGTCGGTTGACCAGCGTTCAATCTATACTACTGTTGATGTTTTAAGACCCCCACCACACCAAACGAGGGTAGATGATCGTTCAGATAGAAAAAGAAATACCCGGAATTTGTTGGTTATTGATTCAGATTCAAGGCGAAGGTCTATACCAAATGCTTTAAGAAAGCAGTGCTACCCTGTGTCAAGAAGGCGGCTGCTAGTATACCCTAAGACACTGCAGCATACCACACAAGCGGGAGAAACCAGTCATGGATGTCAGATAATTTCTGCGACTATATCATATCTTATATTTCTCCAGCTATCTACTCAGACTGCAAAACCCCTTGATTATTATGTCGGGTTCCCAGTTGACCAAAAAAACTCCTTGTAACAGCAAAGACGAACTAAGGCAAGGATTATAGCATTATTCATCAACTTAAACAAAGAGACTTGTAAGAGATGTCGAAGTTGTTTGGAGGCCTTGGTTGGAGCCAATAGTCATTTTATTAAATGAATTTACTCTTTCGTATTTCAAGATATTTTTGTGTAATTTTGGCATATATGTCTAATAAATTGAGATGTTTATGTTATTAAAATTTTTGCGTAGTTTGAACAATTTATTCATTATGCCCTACACACACATATATATGTATGTGTATATATGTATGTGTGAGTAGCGTGTGCGTGTGTGTCTGTCTGTGGTGTGTGTGTCTGTATGTGTGATTGTGTATGTTTCACGTGTGTCTTTGTCCTCAAAGTTACGAATATATAATCTGTTATATTTTATACAAGTAAAACTGCTTAGGATACTGATTTTATAAAACATTTATCAATAAGTTTACATGGCTGAAAACTTCATAACTTCATCTTTGATTTGAAAATATTGCTTCTAGCCAAGAAACCACGCTAAAAAACCAAGGAAGAGAAATTAAAATGTAACACATAAATAAAATTCTTGTCATATTCTAGAGACAATCCAAGCTGTTTCATGTAATTAGACGATTTGCACAAAAGAAAATTATAAAGCTACAAAGGTCATGTAGATTTGAAGCCATGCAGACAGATAGGAAAATGAATCATGTAACGAAATATTGATGTTACTAGTTTTCTAGGCAAAGAGCGAAAATTGAAACAAAATCAAATCACGTATGAACGTATAAAAATACATTTTCATAATAGAAATATCAGCAATATATTAAATATTAAATATTACAAACAAGAAATATTTATAGAAAAATCATATATATATATATATATATATATATATATATATATATATATATATATATATATATATAGTTAAATTCTCAGATCAATTCTGTGGACAAGGCAGATTAGTATAAAATGACAATTGGAAAAAAGATCTTAGATTTTGCCGACGCGTTTCGTCTTCCGACTTTTTCAAGGCGAAAATGAAATCGAAATGTTCTTGTTGTTATAGTTACATTAAAAAATCCAAATTTAAAAAGATAGACACTTCTGTCTAAGCCATTTTTTCTGGTTAATGTAAATTACCTTTATAGTAAGAGTTTTTTTTTCCATGTCAACAATATAGTTAAATTCCCAGACCAATTCTGTGGACAAGACAGATTGGTATACAATGACAATACCATGGACGCTACATATAAGGAATAAGGACGTTTTTAAAAAGAGAAACAAAAAGAATCGCTTATACTGAGAATTTGAAAGAGAGCTGAAATATTTGCGATGCATTATGAAGAAAGAAGCATTGGAAAATTTTGGGTCATGTTGAAAGCAAGAGGAAAAGAGTGCAGATGTTTAAATATCTGGGAAGTCTTTTGACAGAGAACGGCAAGTACGACATTGAGATCCGAAGACGCATTGTGATGGTCAAAGACACATTCCAAGAGCTAGGTAGAATATTTCGAGACGCGAAGATTTCATTTGTTACAAAGTGACATCTGTCCTCCTCTACGTCAACGAATGTCGAACCGTTTCTTCAAAGATGAAGAAGAGATTCGAGGTGATAGAGATGCGGTTCTACGGAAGGATGCCAAGGACATCATGGACCGAGTGTGTGAGCAACGATGAGGTCTTAGAGAGGATGTAAACAAGGAGGAAACTTATACTTAACATCAGGAAGAGACAGATAAAGTTTCTGGGACACGTAATAAGAATGTAGGGCTTGGAGAATATGATACTCACAGGCCGAACAAAGGGATAGAGAGACAGGAGAAAGCAACGCACGACATAGCTAGCCAGCTTAAGCAAGTGGATAACAGAAGACGGCCTGGGGACAAAACTTATTGAGAGCTACAAAGGATTGGGGGAAGTGAAGAGACATGATCACTTGCGTCTTGAAGGAACACAGCACATGAAAAGAAAAGAAATTGATTGCAGAATAGGGATTGGGAAGCATACAAAAAGTTGTAACAAAGGTTAAAAGTATGTGGCGGGAAATAAAACACATAAAACACAAGGTCAAATGACAGGAAATTAATATAAGAAACGTTGACATGACATTCTTCCAAAAAAGAACCAGAATCGGTTGAAAATAAACATTGGTAATCTACTGCTTCTTTCTTCTATGTCACTGGTTCTTACAGGATGATGCGATCATGGGTCTCCCCAATTTCATGTACTTTGTAGGCTTTGGTATATTTGTATTAGGTTGGTGCAAAAATAATATCGTTTTTTGACGTGTTTTTTGACGTCAAAAAACGATATTATTTTTGCACCAACCTAATATTTTTCTTATCACTCATAAACCGAGTTTTGCCTTCCATCTATACAAGCTCGTTAGGTAGATAATTTCTTCTGAGTGTCAAATTTCCCAAACGCTATTTTCTCATTCCATGCCCTAGAATTTCCAACAGTCATTTTGATGTTAAGCATATGTGTTCTTTTTCTTTCTATTTTCTCTAAAAGTTTCTTATTGCTCACGTTTTAAGTCTATGAAATTCACCGCATCCTTCTGTAGAATTACATTTATGTTACTTTAAATATTTATTCATCTGTCATGAAAATATCCAATATTTGCTGCCATATAGGAAAATCGATATTAAAAAAGACTTTTAACTCTTTTCAAATTTTTTATATTAATTAATAATGTGCTTAGCTTTTCGATCTCAACTTTTGCCATCCTAACGTATCTACTGATTTTTTGTCGTCCTTGCCGTAATCTGTTGAAAGACTTACCAGATATTTAAATAGCTGAAATTGCTACATTTTGATATCTCCAAATTGTAATTTGACAGTTAATCAGTTTCTTTTAGGGATAATCAAAAGTTATGTCTTCTGGCAATTGACGTATCTTCTCGCGGGACAACTCCCACTCATTGGATATACGAAAACTGCTACGAGATCCAGCTAAACACGCTTACTTCCCAGACATTATCAACGGTTTTACGAAGTTAGGACTCGAAACTATGGAAACGGTCAACAATTTCAGTTAAAGATGGTTAGTAAAAGAATCTATTTGAATTGGTAGGGGAAGCAAATCTATTTGGAAATGGTGTTAGAATAATCCAAAACCTATCCTGGGTGCAAACTGCAAACATATGGATAGAAAATAAATAGATTAGCTATACATATATTGTAATCGATTCGAGACAAGAATGCATTTTCTCCCCAGATTTACTCCTCATCTACAGTGATTCTATCCTGATGGGAGTAGAGGCCCTACCAGAATTTAATAATGGTGGACGTAATCTTAATAATATAAGATAGGAAGAGGACATTGTGTTGATGGCCGAGTTGGAAGGGAAACTACAGTATATCTTAGACAGCGTCTGAGAAGAAAGTCATATTTTAAATAGGCTAAACATCAACTGCATGATAGTATAATGATCACCAAGAGAAAAAGCCCTAGATAAATTATACAAATTGCAGATAACGGCAATAATAAGAGGTGCAGAAGTTTAAATATCTGGAAGGTGGTTTAACAGAGGATAGAACATGCAACACCGAGATGTGAAAACGCATTGAACAAGCGAAAGAAGCAAGATGTTAAAAAACAGAATGAAATCGTTAGAAACAAAGCAAAGATTGCTGGATTGCCATGTGTTATCCATAGTCTTATATGACAGCAGAATAGTGGAAAATATTCCCCGGAGATGGGAAATAAATTGAGCCAGCAGAAAAAGCGGTACTAAAAACGGCCACTGAAGATTGCATCAACGGAGCGTGTAAGCAACAAGAAAGACATAACGAAAATTTCATCTGAAAGAACACTTCTGCTGAGAATCAAGAAAAGTCAGCGCAAATGCCTTGAACAAATAATGAAGAAATAGAGCTTGGAAAACTTAATTCTCGAAGGGTCATATTGATCGAAAAAGTCAGTGACTCACTTATCTGACGAGGTTGTGTTAATGGATGGGGAAAATAGGAAGCGGAGCCTTAGCAATGGAAATAGGGAAGAGCCCAGCTGGGACGGACCACATATAAGAATAACAATAAGATAATAAGCTGTTTAAAATGAATGCGCAAAACGATAAGAAAGATTTATTTTGCCTACAAATCCTATCAGACAGGATAATACCTGAAGGAAACACATTCAAAACACGAATTTGCAGCAAATGCATATTAAGGTTAAAAGCTCTAAAAATTAGCAATAATAAAACAAAATAATTATAGTAATTTCTTTTTAACTTCGTACACCATTAAGGATTTAAATAAATCAAGAATTTGATTATTCATATGCAAACTATTGTAATTCCATTTGTTACTATTATGGGAAAATTTCCATCATGATGACTTCCGGTTTTCATCCAGTTCTTGCAGGAGATAGGGACAGACTTTCGTGGATTTTGAATTATATTTGTTTACTCTCCAGGGATATATTACACCCCTGACCATATCTAGGGATATTCCATATACTTCCTATTTAGTAATGTTTAGTTTTTGCTCGCTAAATTTCTACTCTGTCCGTGGACATGGTCAGTGGAACGAGAAGTCTACCCGCGTATATTAAATGCAGAGTTCTGTTAGAAGAAGAAAAAAAAAACTATGTAATTTAATAGAATCGACAAGCACATAATGAAGGCTGAATGGCAAAACGTTGTGATAATAGTAACAAAGATGTTTTCACAAATGAAGCTGAAATCTCCTAAACAAATATTTCTCGCTTGTGGAACTCTCTTTCGTTCTTTTGCTTCAAAATCATATTTTACCTTCAAAAATTTAAATGCAAAGTCAATCGTACTCTTCTGCTTTCTTAATTCCTGTTCCTTTGATGTTCTCTAATAATGTTTCTCATAATCTCTAACTCTAACACTTTCGCCCCGACCCCTCAACCTCCGGAGTCTTACACTCTGGGTTGAGGTGTCTACTCGGTCCTAACTGAACTTAAGGGAGTGGCCATAGGTCCCCGGGGCATGCGTAGATTATTCGACCGGTCCGCTGGTCTAATCCTGCTTTCTGCCCACATTGTGATTTGTTTGATCCAGAAAGCAGAAGTGATGTTCGTTCATTCACGGTCGACTGAAGATGTAGACACGTCTGGGGAGTCGGCGCTAAGACATGTAGAATGCAGCAAAAAAAATTTAATATTAGGTTGTCGCAAAAATAATGTCGTTTTCTCACATAGTAACATATGTGAGAAAACGACATTATTTTTTGCACCAACCTAATATCTGCAGAAAGCCGAACAAACATTGATTCAATGGTTGAAATGTCTTTTATATAGCAGAAAATGATAGTAGAGAAGAGAAATGGGTTGCAAAAAAGAAAAGTAAAAAAAAGCAAAAAAAAAAAACTCATACACTGGATTCTAGACAGAAAGTGCGTATGTGGTTATGTTGTTAAATCGTCTCAGAACGATATATGACTCTTGCAATGGAGGGATAAAGATTTATGTGCGGGGCTTAAAGTTATAGTGGCGTCCCTCCATCTAACGCTCGCCCGGGTAAATTCTCTCTTCAAGAATTTTCTCCTGTCTGTCTTTTTTCGCATAACTACGCGTTTATATAGATAAACCCGGCTAGTTATAACTGACCCTCGGCACTACTACTTCACATGCGATTAACACGGGGTTCTGGCTGCTTCAACCAAAATCATGTGAATTCCAAAGTTCCTTCTAGCTTACTAAGCTATATTTCAATTTTTAATCGGTAAAAATTATTTTGAACTTTTACATTGTCCCTTGATGATCAGCTTAAATGGGTACAACTTCTGCCCTAGATCAGATTTGCCCATCAGTAAATAAAATGATCTGAATTAATTTCGTTATTCAGATCTACTCTAATTTCACTAAAAAAAAAATATACGTGTGTGCGTGTGTGTGCTTTCCAGATTGTTTTTCTGTCACATAACACTCTGTAACGCCCATGCGTCTTAGTGTCTCAATTGCTTTTTCTTGGGATGTAATGATTAAAACATCAATCAAATCGTAATCAGAAATGAAAAGTCTGGATCTATGGAGAAAGAAGCAAGCTTTCACAACTGAGTTCCTCTAAGAGATATTTTATCAAATGTGCTGTGTGAGGACGGATATTATCATAATAGAGAGTACCCCCTTTCTATTTAAAATGTAAATGTTCTTTCCAAAGTTGTTAGCAGTAGATATCAACGTTAATTCTTTGATTATTTTCTAACTGTTCATAATGAATAATTTCTTAAATATCCCACTACACACTCTACATCATCTTCTGATAAAATTATTTCGGTTACAAATTAGGCCTCTTTCTTCGATTTTGATCCTCTGACAAAGGCGCTTAGCAAGGATCCATTCCTCATCACCAATAACCAGTAACAGTTCATGAAGAGGGTTCATGAATTTGTTGTGTCAGCAATGACAGTAAACAATTGATATGTTGTTGGCGAATGTCTGGTAAGGTGTCGGACGGGATTCATTTTCCAACCGCTGAAACGTTTTCAATTCCCCTAAGACTGTCGTCTGACTAGCACTAAATTTCACATTGAGTTGCTTTGTCGTAGTAGCAGAATTTTATATCAGTACAGTTTTTGGCTTAAACTTCATCTAGACTGAATATCTCATTTTTGAACGGGAAAACCACGCTGTGCAGATACTTTCATTCAATATATTGACGCCCTAAGTCTGTTGCAATTGATTTCGATACTGCAAATTGCATGAAATACAGTGTCAAACATTTCTAAAATCCTTATTTGGGAAAAAAATATAATACTCTGTCTTGACCATCAAAAATGGTAAGGAATTTAAATATCCCAATAGCGGTAAAGTACATAATTAATATGTTTTGGCTTGGTACAAGGACACTATAATACGATTATAATACTAAGAACTGCGAATAAACTTTGACTGTAACGGCATTGTACAATATATCTCTGAGTTGAAAAATCTATCTTTAATACATTGTTTCAAGAACGCATCAGGGTGTCGACAAACAATGTCTAGGTCTATTTTATAATTACGTATACATACGTACATACACACACACACACACATACACACATACATACATATATATATATATATATATATATATATATATATATATATATATATATGTATGTATGTATGTATGTATGTATGTACGTATGTATGTATATATATCCAGCGGCTTTGACTGATTTTATTTTGATGGAGTGTTATAGGTTCACCATAAGTCTAATAACGAATCAATTTCTCTCATTGTCACCAGCTGCGATTCATGACGTGTATTTGAAATTGGCGTAACGGAAAAAGCTTTATCTAGTGTGTATATGGGGTTCCAGTCGAGTTAACTTATCCTATTGGTGTGTATTTCTTTCTGATAATATATATATATATATATATATATATATATATATATATATATATATATATATATATATATCATTATAGTTTATATTTACAATATACTCAAACAATGGACCTTATTCATATGAAGGTAAAATGCGATATGATTTTATGAAACACATGTGAAATTACAATAGATCCACCGGCCCACAAGAAAAAAAAAATCATATATGAATATTGATCAAATTTTTGTTTTGAATTTTTCGTTTTTTTGACATAGTTTATTAATCTGTCCAATATTTTCATATTACTATTTTTGAAAATCTTAACCGTATCTGTAAATGAATGTCTCAGATCAATGACTGCTAATATTGCCCTCATACCGTAAAGTGGGCTATGATAAGTTTTTAGCTACCCCTTTTCTCAACAATTTTGGCTTGTGTAATAGCATCTCTTCTTCTTTTCCCAGACAATAACGTGTTAGTATCAAGCTACTCTCGTCTTATATTTTGCAATGAAAGTTCGCGGAAGCAAGAAAATTTGTGAATTTCAACGAGGGCAAATAATAGGATGGCATCCGTGTAGTAATAGAGAAATTGCTAGGTTTTTCCAGGTTACTCATCAAATGCTTAATAATACTGTCAAGAGATTTAATGAAGAAGGCCATTGTCAGGAAGACCAAACATCATGTCTGAACGAAGGAAATGTGCGCTAGAGAGGGATGTCTTCAGAAACCGTCTTCAGAGCGTGAAAGATATCGCCAAAAGTATGGATAAGTCGCTATATACGATGAGAAAGACTCTGAAAGAGCTAGTCTATCATAGAGAGGTTGCAAGAAAGAAACCCTTGATTTCAGAGGGTAACTGGAACAAGTGTGTGGAGTTGGTGAATGATTATGAATTTCGGCAGTCTGTAATTTGGTCAGATGAAAGTAAATTATTCCAATATTCGATTTCCAGACAGGTTTATGTTTAGAGAAATCAGAATGAGACTTGGAACACTGAATGTGAAAAATAGAGGGATTGGAGTAATGGTTTGGGGCGCTGTCTGGTTTGAGCTGATTCTTGTTGACGAGCGCTTAAATAGTCTTAAATACTCTCAGATATTAGAGAAAGGATTTCTCCCACTATTTGAACCCGTTCAGATTGACAAGAATGTCTACTTTTTTTCAAGAAGATGGAGGGCCATATGATACAAGGAAAGTAGCAAAGGCCTGGAAGGAATCACAAAGAATCTAATCACTCTCATCGTAACCCAAATTCCTGGCATGAATCGACTAGAGTACGTTTGGGAGTACCTTGAGCGAAAACTTCGAGAACGTGCAAAGAAAATTACGCCAGTAGCAACTCTTAAAAATATATGGATCAAAGGATTGTTGATAACTTGAGGAAATCCATAAAATATCGAAGAAAAGTACTGAAATTAGCAAATGGAAGAACTACTTCATACTAGTTCCCAATACTGTTTATTTATGTTGAATTGGGATAACGTAATTAATTTTTGAAATTGGATCTAGTTTATTTCTCCTGGCTAATTTTTTTTTCTTTTGCCACTGTACACATCCTAATTACTCATCAAAATAGTCCGAATATAAAAATGGGCTATAGTCAGATACATATCGGATGATAGTAGCATCGAAGATGTCTTTAAGAAACTAATCAGTGAGCGACCAGCATCTCCAAAACGGCATCTGCTTTGTAGCTCCAAGCAATGTTATTTCTATCCCACTCACTCCCATTTTTGCCATCTTTGTATACAATCTAGTAAAGCACGTTCCCTATTTCCTTTCTCTTTTCACTGCCGTGTGAGTGTCAATTTTCCAAATCTTCTTTCCGCATGACGTGTCTCTTTCTGATTCTATGTATAAGTCTCCTATTTTATTCCATTGTTCCTTAAAATTTTCTCGTTACTCACAGCCTGTTGTAATTTTTCTCTCATCTTTCCTTTTGTCCCGGCTGGGTGGCGAAATATTTTGGGGTCTGGAGATAAAAGAACTTCAACACAGGGAATGTGGACATATTCTGTCTATCCAGTGGGGGGTCATTTTCCCTCCCCTCGGTATCCGTTTCAGACACGAAAGAAATGTCTACATTGCTTAACGATTAAGAAACAACTAAGTGAATAAAGCTCTCTATACCTCTCTTCTTTCTCAGGCTGATGCAGTCATTCATTATCGACTAGCTTAATTTATCTTCCATCTGACCTCGAAGGTTAACCTCAAGGAGTCGGAGCTGATATACAATTCCTCTAAAAAATAATAGTCTACAAACTATTGTTTAACAAACCTTCATCTCTGGAATTCAAACCATCCTTCTGTAGAGTAATATATGCATCTTCCCATCGACCATGTGGGAGGATTTCATTATATATATTATAAATATATTTACAATATTATATTATATAATATTGTATTATTTATAATACATTATTATATTTATATCATATAACGTTTTCCAGCTTCTTTTACATGTACGATATGCTTAGCAATTCCAAGGTGCTTTCGAATTTCAGTTTCATAATTTTTCATCCCCTGTTAAAAGACGTCAGAGATATCTAGAGTTTTGCAAGACCATGAATTCTGTCTCCTTACAAATGATATTGAGAATATCATTAGAAACAACTCCTTTCTTATTGACGTTAAGCAATACAGATTTTTTGCGACGAAGGCTGACATTACAAACAAAGTAGGAAAAACGATATATATATATATATATATATATATATATATATATATATATATATATATATATATATATATATACTTACGTGCCAGACAGGCTAGAATTTCGCTTTCTGATCATGAGACCGGGGTTAGAGACTCATCAGCCTCGATTATCAGGAAGGTAACGGTCTGCAGGAAAGAGCCTGGAAGCAGGTTGACCCAAACATTGTGAGTGTGATTGGATAGACGGAACGCGTGGCAAGCCATCATTGTTTGTGCTAGCACGAAGTCACAAGTCATCGTGACTGAGGTTTTGAGCGTGATGGCATTGTTCAGACTGCTGAACACGGTAGATAACGCGATCCTTCCCAGCAACTGTAGCTAAGCTCCGTTCAGCATAGTTGAAGCATAGTTGAGGTGGGCTCTGTGGGTGTTGAATAAGTAAAAATGGCATCTGCCAAAGGTAATTTGCTAGACGAAGCATCCTGGGATATGAATGTCTAGCCAATATATATATATATATATATATATATATATATATATATATATATATGAAACACATCAATTCAACAAGATATCTTAGGTCTATCACTGATATAGAGCGATTTCCAATAAGTGCTGTGCATATATATATATATATATATATATATATATATATATATATATATATATATATGTATGTATAATATGTATGTATGTATTCAGGGCATTCGGAAAGTTACAGTGCACTTTTCAAACATTTAATATTTCTTATTTTCCGAAATCATAGTCTAGCCTTTATTCTGTATTGAAACATTAATAATATGTAAGTGCATCTTCACCTTCTCAATATATATATATATATATATATATATATATATATATATATATATATATATATATATATATATATATATATATATATATATATATATATTCTTTTTTAATAGTTTCTAATTAGAATTGTGAGATTAAATATTTATCATCGGGGGTTATTTTCATTTTAAATTTATAATTTAATTTAAATTTAAATATATCAATATTTAACTATCAATATTGATAGTAAAATATGAAAATTAGAAATATTTGTTTTGATATTTAAACACTTAAGTCATCACCTAACATTAAACATTAACTTTGAAATTAAAGAAAAAATTAAATAAATTTAAATATAAATATATATAATTATTTGTAAATGTATGTGTATGTATTTATGTATGAATATGTATAGGTACCTGTGTATATTGATACATGTGTGTGTGTCTATGTGTGTAATTGCACATGTAAATGAACGTATGTATATGTAGGATTTGCATAAGTGTATATGTAGTATATATATATGAAAAAAACAAAATCTTTAATATTACCTTCAAATATTACCCCATCTTAAACTTTGAGTAAGAAAGATTACCCATCTAAAAATAATTACAAATTACATTCATGAATTAGATTCAAATTGATAAAGATGTTACCTTAACTGTCTTTTACAATATTAAAAGAGTATTATTGATTGGGTAAACAAACTGTTATAACCTTTTTTAATGTGTTCTCTATGAATGTGTTAATAAATACAGTATTTAACTTATATTAAATCCCTAAATTATTTGTAAAAAAAAAGTTAAAGATTTAAATTGCTAGCAAGCATCAAATTAATTTATTCGTGATTTTATAGATATCTAAATAGCTATCAAACATTAAAATCTATTTTTTACACAAATTCGCTAAAACTTACCACCCTCTCCTTCATATGTAAAACCGATTTACAGCCTCTTTCTCATTACTTCCCCTTCTTTATTTTTTCCTTTTTCTTTTCTCTCTCCTCCCCTCCCATTTCAATATATCACTTCCGTTAAGCTAACGGTTTAAATAGGTCAAGGTCTGGTCACTCCTCCTCCCCCAATACTAAGTATGATTGAGAGAAATATTAAATTAAACCCTCCCTCTAATCTAACATGTCTCTCTAACCCCTCCTTATTACACTCTCTGTTAAATTACAAAGACTTAAACTTCCCATCAATTTTAAATTCATTTTTCGTTTCATTTTTGGGAAGTGCTATCTGATGATCCGGCGTCCTTTAAAAGGGCTCTGTTGAAATAAATTATTATAATGGAACCTTAAAGTGGTCTGTTTTTCTTATATATATATATATATATATATATATATATATATATATATATATATATATATATTGTAATACTTTGTGCCATTCGGCAGGAATCAAAAATAAATCTCCTAGTGTAGAATGAATCACCGTTTAGCTTGTCCACAAAAAGACAGACTGTCAAGAGAAAGTCGATTTGATGCTTTAAAGCGAATTTTGTCATATCAATGATTGGTCAAAAATGTTTTCTCTAAATAGACTTCTACACAAATACGAGTATCACCTACACAAATACAAGTATCAACTACTAATATCGTTTAGACTGATCCCTAATGTAGATTTTAAATAAAATTTATATATATATATATATATATATATATATATATATATATATATATATATATATATATATATGTGTGTGTGTGTGTGTGTGTAAGGTGCGATTAAAAATTGCCGGCTAGTTTGTGCAAAAATGCAAACAACATTGACATCTCAGTTTAACAGATATATTTACCAATATTACACAAAATCTTGAAATACTAAACAGTAAATGTACTGAATGAAATCGCCTTCGGCTTCTACCACAGCCTCCAGACGACTTCAGCGTCTCCTGCATCTCTTCTGGGTGGGCTCGTTGTTTAAGTTGGTGAATGCTACAATAATCATTGCTTTCAGCTTATCAATGCAACTAATGCAGCCCGCCGGATTCTGCTTATGGCACTGTGCGAAGATGAATGGTAGTCATCCCTAATGGTCACTCCCAACACCCTGTTACTGGATATTTCTTTTTCATCACTTTCGCCACATCTTTTGTGACGTAGGAAGCGAACGGTTGTTCTGTGTATTCGATCTGAAGTATGTTTGAGTTTGCTTAAAAGCTTCATAGCGCGCTCTTTCACCTTGTCCTACATGGTTTTAGATAAAAAAAAAAATCACTTTCTCATCTTTTAGGTGAAATAATGAATGGATCTGATTGACATGGAGCAATCTTTGTCAATCATGGTCTTGATCCCACCAACAAATTCGGGAGTTCTTTTATTATCAGAACATTTAGAGTAAGTCTTCTGAGCTGCTGTATCTTCGTAATCACTATTATATTCGTCTTTACGAATCTTCTGTGGTGTTCTCAGATTGACACCCAAACACTCATGTCTGTTTTTGAGCTTCCTGTGTGAATGCCAAGTAGTAAAGCATGAGGTTTTCAAATTACTGGTGTAGGGAATTGCGTTATTGTGGTCTGTGTTCGCAAAGACGTTGCCCGACTGAAGTTAACCAGTCTAGGAAAGAAAATTCCAATTCAATCCAGCCTTTAGGTTGTTAGCAAAAGTTGGCAAGATACTTGTAGGCGTCAACAGGAACTGTTATGTTCACCAATATCTCGTTGACATATATTCATGGGAGAGTAGCTATTAACCTTATGCTTTACTAGCCAGCAGAACCGGAGTCTCTGGCAATGGCTGGAAGCTACTCTGTGAAAAACACAACTCAGAGTAAAAACTAACAATATCAGTATAGAAACTACACTTCTTGAAAGCTATATGTTATTGAAATTATAGCAGCACCCGCTAGCGGTTTGTAGTTATAGTTCAATGATTTACAAAGACTGCATAATTTCGAGATTAAAAATATTAGGTCGAGATATATGGAATGTGGAAAATTCATTCCACTTCTTAAGTTTTATCACGTCTTTTCTATTCTTATCAATGAAAATGTTGATTAAAACCCATCAGACAACGTTCGTTTTTTGTTTGTTTGTTTTTTTTTTGGGGGGGGGGTTCTTTGTGCTTCAATGTTTACAAAATAATTTAAAAACTCTTTTCTTTTTCAATATTTCTCACTGTTTTCATTCATAAAAGCTCTTAACTTTGAGAGTCACTTTTCCACTTCTCCATCAAAGGTTACTTGACTTAAAGAATAGCTGCTTGGCTTCTGCAACAGGAAGATGATCAAAACGGCACAGTACTTAAAACGTTAATTGTAAATCTATTTGCCGGAAGAAAAATGAGATTTCCCTCCATTTCATTCAATATTTAATAATTTTCAAAGATTCGACCTGTCCTTTTACGAAAGCAATTGAAGTAATAAAGCAATAAATATGACGAAAGATATTGAGAAATAATGGATATTTTTTTTTCAATCAAACACAGATAACAATATGATGATTGAATATTTAATTTCAAGATATGCATCGAGAGCACTCAGTATCTGTTATTTTCGAAATTCAAGCAGGAGAAGAGCCGAAATTATAAATTCTTACGTTGTATGTCTGCGTTTATCTGCATTTTATTAAATAATATTCTTATAAGATTTATCAGAAGACCAGTGTTTTAAGTAATAAATTTAACTGCAATTTCTGACTAAATAAATAGTTAATACAAAGCATATACAAAAAAAGCAAATAAAGATAACTTTAAACATTATTCGAATATTTAATTATATATTTGGGAAACGAATATAAGAAAGCAAAAATGACAGATATATTGTTATTATTAGAAACCATGTATATTGAACATTATTTCTGTTTGATATTTAATAACCACGTATAAATATTTATAAGCCACTTCATGTGGGGTAATATTTAGCAATCTTTTCATGTTAGACCAAGTATGACTAGTGAGTTTGATCCTCACGGGATGCTCCATAGTTTTGGCCTTGTCCTAAATGTAAGCTACTCTTAGAACATCATGATATTCTTATTATGATTTCCCGTTAAAGTTTCTCTTTCGCAGCGTGTTATATACGCGAGCTTAACCACTTTAAGCAAATAATACAAGTCATTATTGAAAGAAGTAAGAGGGTAGTAATTAAAATGTTTAAAACTGAAAATTTTGTCCATTTTCCTGAAGCAGACGCTAAAAACATGACAGCATTATCACTCTTACTATCTTCTTATCACTTTTTCTTTCATTGTTTCTTTCTTTGTTTCTTTTTTTTTATTTCTCACTTTTTCTTTATTTGTTTCTGTTTCATTCTTGTTTTCTTTCTCAAGGACACATGGCACAGTGGATAAAGGCGTTAGTTAGATCCAATGACAAGACCCAAAGAGTGTGAGTTCAATACATGGTTAAGGCGGTGGAGAACATGGAGAGGGAATTAAACAGGAGATAACTGACTTTCATTAGGCATGGCACGTGGAACTAGGAGAGTCTCCTCCAGTGAGCGAAATAAATGGTTCTGTTCAGCATTCCAAACACATGAAGAAGGCCGGAGCGTACAACGGCCGAAACGTTGTAATAAATATGGCGACAAAGGTGAGGACAATAGTCCGAATAATGTAAAGAGTGTACATGATACCTCATCTCAGATATATAGGCAGATGCTCTTTTCTTCCTTTAAAATTACTGAAATTAAACAGCATCTCTGATATCTTTTCACCATTTTTCATCGTGATAAAAACGGAATTGTCCATTATTTATCAAGTATATATTGGCAATTAACTAATAAACGAAGAATCAGAAGAATTATTATATGATATTAATTTATGGAATATAATATTTTCATTTTTACTTCAGCTTATTAATATGAATGATAATATTAGCCGTTTCCTTATAATGAAACATTTGACATTGATTGACCGAGCAGCCAGTACTACTATTCATAAAATATTTCTCTTAAAAATATCAGTAAGATAGGTTTCCCAAGTCCAGTAGCTGTTATCGCTCTTTCCAGTATTGGAAAAAACACTTGGTCAATGAGAAAAAAACATCATTTAGTGGCGGATAATTTCAATTCATGTGTGATTATCCTATTCTTTTCTGCAAAGTTCAGAAAATGTAGTCTTTTTTTCGAAATTACTTGAGGAGTTCCAGACATTGACACATTTAAACGGTTTAAAATCTGGATTTACATTGAGCTCTCTGGATTTTATCCTCCTTGGGTCTATCCATACGGATTACCTAGTTTTTCATAAACTATATATATATATATATATATATATATATATATATATATATATATATATATATATATATATATATATATATATATATATATATATATATATATATTAATTTTAAATATTAAAATAGATGTTATTGTTAATTTTTTTTTTTTTTTTTTTATATTGTGGAAATACAATTAGTCGGGTGAATAAACTATTAAGATTTTAAATATTTCTTTATGTCCTAGATAAATATGTTTATTACAATAATAGTTATATTTAGTCCTGAAACTATTTACTTAAAAAATTAAACATTTAAGTTAAGAACAAAATTTTTTTCAGACATCGAATTTTCTATCAAACATTGTAAACTATCTTTTACATAATTTTGTTAAAACAAAATTATAACAACTCCATCTCTCTTTCCTCCTCCCCCTATCTCTCTCTTTACCATAAGACTCACTTGTATACATTTTCTACAATTCATTTCCGTTTTATTAACCATCTAAAGAGGTCAAGTTTCTGTCACTCCTCCTACTCCAATATAAAACATACTTAAGAGAGATATAAAATTAACCCCTCCATATACTTTATATTGTCTATTTAACTACCACTCTCAACCCCCTCTATTAAATTACAAAAATTACACTACCCACCAATTTCTAATCCCATTTTTTTTTCTCAATTCGTTGTTGGAAGATTTACCTGATGATCCTGAATCCTTAAAAAAGGATTTAGGTGAAATAAATTATCGTAATGGTACATTAAAATCGTTTGTTTTTCATTACATATTTTATATATATATATATATATATATATATATATATATATATATATATATATATATATATATATATATGAGAAAATATATAGAAAATAGTAAAGAACTGGTTAGGTAAATAATGCAAACTTCTTTAGTATTTTTGTTATTATAATAGTGCTCGATACAAAAGCAAAGCATAAATATGAAACATGAAAACTCTTATGTAGTGTGTTGGAATCATATTTTTAAATAAATAATATATATATATATATATATATATATATATATATATATATATATATATATATATATATATATATTGCTTCAAACGTTATTTTTAGTATATGCCCGTATTTGAATAGAAGTTCCGTTCAATTTAAACAACTTTTCTTTCCTCTGCTGGCATGCATATTGAATAAATATTTTTTAACCAAATACGCAACACTAACATTACGCTACAATGGGAATTTAATGAATTATTTGAAGATTTTCTTATGAATAACATGTCATTTACCAATACATATAGCATAACTTATAACTATATTTGTATCATAAAGGTGAAGGATGTCTTCTTTTGGTATATGTGATATTCGTATTGAATGAATGGGTCGTGAATGGCATTAGCTAGGTATAGGATAGTTAATGATGACCCGCCTCACCTCACACCACAATTTTTGAGCCATGTACGACAATTATTGTATTTTACAAAATTAAATATTATATATCATTAGCAAATTGAAAAAAAAAGTTACCGAAGTCATTAATAATGGTAAAATCAAATTCTTGCGTTCTTTTCCAGAGCTAAAAAAATATTTTTCATTACGTTTCAACAAAAGTTCATATATATTCATATATATATATATATATATATATATATATATATATATATATATATATATATATATATGTGTGTGTGTGTGTGTGTGTGTGTGTGTGAGGAGGCGCGGTGGAGTAATTTATAGCGGGGCTCGGACTGAAGAATCGGATCGCTGATTTCGAGTCCCTGCCGAATCTATTACATGCATTTAAGAGCTAATACCATTGGGAAAAGTATGGATCCTCATCTTCTCCCTCCAGTCCAGCTATAGATAAATAGCAGGACAGACTGGGTTCTATAGCTTTAGATGCAGCTGGTTTTGCAGAAGGAAATCTGTATTCAAAACCTGCGGAGGGTCGTTTTGGTACCTTGTTATACCTAGTGCACCAGGTCTCTGCATTCGTCCCTTCAAAAAGCGTGGATGTTTCTGCGCAAAACCTTTATCACTATAATCAAATCTAATGTGCTGATGTCGGGCCGTCGGTTCCTAGGAACTGATGTGCTTGACCCTCATACGTCGAATTCAACGGGAGAGTCGAGAATATATATATATATATATATATATATATATATATATATATATATATATATATATATATATATATATATATTAATTACAGACTTAAAATCCCATAGGTAATATTTTTCTTTCACGAGCACTGTAAATCTTCAAATATGTATCTCTGAATATAAATATTTTAATTTAAATTTAATGGTTAATTATATAAAAAGCTTATGAAATATTTTAATTTAAATTTCATGGTTAATTACATAAAAAGCTTATGAAAAATTTGGCGCTAGTTTCGAAATCTTTAAAAATGTTCTCTTTTATTATTATTTATAAATAATTTGTTGAATGGAATATGCCAGAATTGAAAAACTTGGTCCGTCGAAAGAAAGAAACGGGAATGTTTCAGATTCACACTTTCTGACATACTGAGGTCAGTATGTAAAAATATGTCAACACTCTCTGCCTTTTCCCACACTTTCTAAGAAAGATAGCAATATGTCTTTTTTTTTTTAACCCGGAATATGTTTTTGTTTTTTTTTAACCCGGAATATGTTTTTTTTTTTGTTTTTTTCATTTCATTTGTGATTTGTTTGTAGATTTTGAAGATTGAGAACTGATATTTTTTAGAGCTGTCATGAAATAAAAATTATTACCTATGGAATCTTATGTGTTTCATATTCTTTAATTAATAACGATTTTGCTCTGACTTGACATAGAGCTCTTCCTGGACCTATATCAACCTAGAAATTCTATATTGATTACCATGTTGTATCATTACTATATATATATATATATATATATATATATATATATATATATATATATATATAGAGAGAGAGAGAGAGAGAGAGAGAGAGACAGAGTGAGACAGAGACAGAGACATACAGAGTGTCATATGTTTTGAACCGACTGAAGATTGGAAGACAATCGTATAATTCAGTTGGGAGATCACATGAAAATTTAAGTCGCGGAAGTACGTTTTTAAATATTCCTCTCCCTGGTCTCTCTCTCTCTCTGTCTCTCTCTCATATACAGACACGAACATGCACACACACACAGAAACACACATAAAAGCAAACACAAACAAAAACCCACACACAATGTATTCTTGCTCTACATAAGGACTTTTTAGGTTATATGAGGATTGGCAATAGCCCAGCTGAGTCTGCTTTGGACTCAAGTCCGTCGTTTTAGCATCAAGTTCAAAAGGATAACGAGTACATTCTGTTTTATGTTAGGAAAGACAAATGAGAGGCGATCGGGTGGATGGGGGTTCTTTGCTTTCTCTGAGACACAATCATGTAGGCGATGCTTTCACGTAGAAAATCTTATTTGTCCGCCTCAAAATCTACAAAGGAGCAAAGATTTCCCTTGTGGAAGTTTTGGAGGATTATTTTATTTTTAAAGTTTCTTCTGTGTCTTTCCTGTCCTTTTTACCAAATCATGTTTACAACACAAGTCATCTTCGTTAAGCAATTTACTAAAGTTTTGTTTTTATTTTGTTTTTGTTTTTTTGAGCGTTTATAAGTCTGCATTAACGCATGAAGGAAATATAAGGAAGAAAATATAAAAAAATATACACGTGTCTATCAATGTATATAGAAAAGTCACCCCCTCTCTCTCTCTCTCTCGCTCTCTCTGTTTCATTCTCTATCAAATTCTGCATGTCTATCTATCTCTATCTCTCTATCTATATAAGCATAGCTACAGGTTTACCTATTCATATCAATCTTTCGATCTATTTACATACCTACCAACCTATGCATGTATCTATCTCGCCATGCATATCTATCTATGATTATATATCTATTTATTTATTTATGCATATCTATCTATCTATCTATCTATCTATCTATCTATATATGCATATATATCAATGTATCTACCTACCTATGCATATCTGTCAATGCATATCTATCTTCCTGTGCATATCTATTTATCTATATACCTATGTATATCTAGCTTTCTATGCATATCTATCTATTTATCTATATACCTATGTATATCTATCTATCTATCTATTGATTTATCTATGTAACTATCTATATTTATCTATTTATTTATCTATGCATATCTAACTTCCTATTCATATCTATCTATCTATCTATCTATCTATCTATCTATGCATATCTATCTATTGATTGATCTATGTAACTATCTATATTTGTCTATCTATTTATCTATGTATATCTAACTTCCTGTTCATATCTATCTATCTATCTATCTATCTATCTATCTATGCACCTTTATCTATTGATTGATCTATGTAACTATCTATATTTGTCTATCTATTTATCTATGCATATCTAACTTCCTGTTCATATCTATCTATCTATCTATCTATCTATCTATCTATCTATCTATCTATATTTATCTATCTATTTATCTATGCATTCCTGTTCTTATCTATCTATCTATCTTTCTATCTATCTATCTATCTATCTATCTATCTATCTATCTATCTATCTATCTATCTATCTATCTACGCATACTGAAGTAAAGCGAGTAACAATAACAATGCTCGTGGTTGTTTTCTAGTAGAAGGGCGTTTTGGTGCTGATAACCGAGGCCAGAGATGTGACACAAATTGGAAAATTCATTAATCATGACATTTTGAGTGCATCTTTTTCTAAGTAAATCATAGAGTTTTTTTATTAAATCTATATTATCCAGGTCTACTTTCTCGAGAATTACGCTGACGTACAATTTCAATGAATGTATTAAGTTTTAATTCACTTTCGTATTCCTATATTTTTTTCCTTAAATATTAATAACGGTTAAAATAATAAAAGAAAAAAACATATACGCAATTAAATAGATACTAAGCTGAAATTAACTAAAGCTTACTTAAAAATATTAACTTTATGAACCAGGATCATCTAATTATATCAAAAAACCTTTGTTGTACAGCATGTCCCTGTTTAATGTACGAAACATAAATAGAAGTATTGTGCTCATTTTTTTCGTCATATTTATCATAACGTTTCGGGCTTTGTACGCTCCGGCCTTCTTCAGATTGTCGAACTGAACCCTTTATTTCGCTCACTGGGGTAGACGGTTCTGGTTCCACGTGCCATTTATAACTAACGCTTTTATCCACTGTGCCATGTGTCATGGTACAGTGGATAAAGGCGTTGGTTAGATCCAGTGACAGGACCCAAAATGTGTGAGTTCAATACCCGGTTAAGGCGGTGGAGAACTTGGAGAGGGGGAATTAACAGGAGATTACTGATAACTGACGTCCATCAAACATGTCAGGTGGAACTAGAAAAGCCTACCCCAGTGAGCGAAATAAAGGTTTCAGTTCGATATTCCAACCACCTGAAGAAGCCCGGAGAGTACAACGGCCGAAACGTTGTAAATAAATATGGCAACAAAGATGAGGACAATAGTCGGAATAATGTAAATAGTGTAATGTTTTAGCTTTGCAACATTTTGAATTGTTGCACAAAACCACCCTCGCACAGCCTATGCTGTGTTCAAATTTGTCGCCATATTTATCAGAACGTTTCGGCTGTTGTGATAAATATGGCGACAAATATGAGGCCAATAGTTCGAATAATGTAAATAGTGTGCATAATAACTCATCTCAGAAAATAGACTGATAATATTTGGAAGTCTTTCTGAATTTGCACTCTGATGAAATTCTTATTTCATTTTCCCGTGTTTTGAACAAAATCACACGGAGCTTACTTTATTTGTCGTGTAAAAATGCAAAGGAGACAAATAATTTCAATCGATTTGGACCGATTCAAGCTTTCACCTCTCTATAAAATATCAGGACGTGTCCAAACATATCTTCCCTAGCACACAGACAGCACATCGTTCCTGAAAATGACTGAGATGATTGATATTACTTGAACAAATATTAAACAAAACAATCATGAAATTCGAACAGCCTATAGAAAAAATATATATATACATGCGAAACGTTTTTGTGTGTCACTCTTTTTCAAAGGGACATAAATGAATGGAATCGTCAGTTTATATAAATAAGCATATTTAAGCGGAATTGGTTAATCATTTTACCTTCGTACCTATTTCATTACCGGATTATTTTTCTCCTTATTTGCTTCTCCTTATTTATTTTCTCCTTATTTATTTATTTTCCTTTGTTATCTCGAAAAAACGAAAGACAACAATTTCAAATATCTCATCTCCCCCTTCTATATAATGAATTTAAAAATATCTATGTGTCACACTTTTTCAATTAAATGGACTCAGTTCTTTTGATAATCTCATATCCTCCTTCTGTATAATATATGCGAAAATGACTATGTCAAGCTTTTTCCGTGAAAGGAACACAATTCTAATTTTTAAATGTCTTGTCGCCTCATTCTATATATAAATGCGAAAAGTCATGTCTGTGTAACACTTTTTCAATCAAAGGTATACAACTCACTAACTTTTACATTCCTATTTTTCCTATAAAATAAATCCGAAAATGTATGTGCCAAACTTTATCAATTAAAGAGAAACAACTTTCAACTTTTAAATAATTCCTCTACTTCTATATATATATAAATGCAAATCTCAATGTGTCATACTTTTTCAACATTACTCCTAGAGGCCATAAAAGCAACATGCCATACCAATCTGAATTATGGCCGACGCTGTGAGCAAATTAAATCATTCCGTAATCGTGAAATATTGGATTCCCAATTTCACAATACTGCGATTGTTTTTGCCGATTTTTCGTGATTTTTTCCATATGTATTTTTTGTATGATGACAACATTTATAACTTGGAAATAAATTTGGGAATAACGGAAATTAATTGGGAAATATAGGGGATGCCATCTATGAAAGAAAAGTAATATTTTGCACGCAAAGTAAGGGTTTTGCACATAAAAGTGTCTGTGAATTAGAATGGCGGGAGGAGAATTATCGTTGAACATTAAAAAGGTAAGCTTTAATATGAATGCAAAACTTAAATACAAGGAATAATTTTGGGTTCTGTAGTTTATTGTTGCCATTCGCACAAGGCCGTGCCACGAATCACAGAAAGAAATCAAGAGGCAAAACTGAAGTGAAGAAAAGAATGACGCTTCGAAATCAAAACCTTGATTAAATGGGAGCCAGAATAGCATCTAATAAATGAAAGAGCTAAAATACCACGCGATAGAGCTTCTTTAAGCTAGTATATATACACAAATATTTGTATCAACTTAAAGTATTGTCTAAATAATATATATATATATATATATATATATATATATATATATATATATATATATAATTATTTATTTAAAAATATGGTTCCAACTCGCTACACAAGAGGTCTCATGTTTCAAAACAAGAGCCGAAAACTTCAAAATAATATTTGAATTAACTTGAGTTAAAGTAGGCTCTGTTCCATCTTCAAGCGAAATCTTTTGGGAATTACTTATTTCTGAAATTTACGAGTTTTAATAGTATGGTCAGAATTGAAATCAAAAATTTCTATGGTAACATCAAGGGCGGATTGTTTAGAATCGGCAGGGGTGGAGTGTTAATAATTTGTATCAGTATAGAGTTACTTTCATAGATGCCGGGTCACGGTAAGGTGGGGGTGGCTAAATTTACGACGGAGGAAGTTTTCGCATAGTCTGGCTTGAGCGTCTACGAAGATTTATTTATTTATTATTATTTTATTCTTTTATTATATCTCTTTATGAAAGGGGTTTGTGTATATGAAAAGGCCGTAACGTTTGTTATTTGACGACTTCATAAAGGGTTATCAATTTTTGTAGGTTATTAAAACTATGTATATGGGCTATGGATTTTAAAATTTATTTTTTTGTATGTGAGTTTTTAGCTAGTTCTTCAGAGCGTAAGTTCGGTTGTGTCGGCAGAAAACCGTTAATTCTTGCCGGTTGTTTAATAGGTTTTTATTGTTTAGAAGCTTAATAATGTGTTTCTCATGGAGGCACAAAGGGCATGGGTCATCGGGTCATCCCAAGTTTTGCAAGTTCTAGTCCTGTTAATGATTTTCCATTTTACTTTAGGTGTCCTATTTTTTTCTTTTTTTTCTTTCAGGTGCACAAAGCCTCCATGAGAAACTACACATTATTAAGCTTCTAAACAATAAAAACCTATTAAACAACCGGCAAGAATTAACGGTTTTCTGCCGACACAACCGAACTTACGCTCTGAATAACTAGCTAAAAACTCACATACAAAAAAATAAATTTTAAAATCCATAGCTCATATACATAGTTTTAATAACCTACAAAAATTGATAACCCTTTATGAAGTCGTCAAATAACAGACGTTACGGCCTTTTCATATACACAAATCCCTTTCATAAAGAGATTTAATAAAAGAATAAAATAAAAATAAATAAATAAATCTCCGTAGACGCTCAAGCCAGACTATGCGAAAACTTCCTCCGTCGTAAATTTAGCCATCCCCACCTTACCGTGACCCGGCATCTATGAAAGTAACTCTATACTGATACAAATTATTAACACCCCACCCCTGCCGATTCTAAACAATCCGCCCTTGATGTTACCATGGAAATTTTTGATTTCAATTCTGACCATACTATTAAAACTCGTAAATTTCAGAAATAAGTCATTACCAAAAAATTTCGCTTGAAGATGGAACAGAGCCTACTTTAACTCAAGTTAATTCAAATATTATTTTGAAGTTTTCGGCTCTTGTTTTGAAACATGAGACCTCTTTTGTAGCGAGTTGGAATCATATTTTTAAATAAATAATTATATTTATGCTCTACTTTCGTATCGAGCACTATTTTTTTTAAAAATAATTACAAAAATACTAAGGAACTTTGGATTATTTACCAAACCAGTTTCTTTCCTATTTTCTACAATATTTTCACACACACACACACATATATATATATATATATATATATATATATATATATATATATATATATATATATATATATATATATATATAAATACATACATATATACGACTATATATATATCCGATATATATATATATATATATATATATGTATATATATATATATATCCGACTATCTATCTATCTATCTATCTATCTATCTATATATATATATATATATATATATATATATATATATATATATATATATATATATATGTATATATTTCCGATTTTATATATAAGCATATATTCAATTATATATTAGGTTGGTGCAGAAATAAAGTCGTTTTCTCACATATGTTACTATGTGAGAAATCGCCATTATCTTTGCCCCAACCTAATATATATATATATATATATATATATATATATATATATATATATATATATATATCCGATATTTTCCGATTTCTTGTAAGGTCTGCTGAATTGGATCGTGGTTATAATTCCAATGTAATATTATTATAACCAGGGAATATTAGTGTTCCAACCTTATATATATATATATATATATATATATATATATATATATATATATATATATATATATATATATATAAATAATTTATGAAAAACAAGGTAATATGTCTGGGTAAATCTAAGGAGGATAAAAAAAGGGCTGTGGTGAAATAATTTATTACACGGAAACTTAAAGTGGTCTCTTTTTATTTAATATATATATATATCAGTACACGTAATATACACACACATATATATATATATATATATATATATATATATATATATATATATATATATATATATATATATATATATATATATCAGTACACGTAATAAAAAGTGATTTTGGTAAATTTCTCAATGGCAGGACATACGGAAGTCAATAGGCACATAAAAGAAACAGTATGTCACATTCCTAACGAGCTTGGATAAATAATAAAAATACAGTTTTATTTATTTCTTGAATATGACTAACAAATACTCTAGCAATTCTGATTTCTCTTTAACTCTCTCCGATACCATGATATAAAACTATTAAATATGCTCCCGATGGCATGCTGAGTAATGCGCAGAAAAGGACCACGTACCAATATCAGCACGATTAGAATTAAAGCAAAAAGTCGATAAGAAGATAGACATTTGCTGTTGGGATTGTGTGAGAATATCAAATCGATTAGCCTGGACACCGGTTATCTGTTCCTCATTAAAGTAAAAAGTAAAGGCTCAGAGCATTTCCCAATGTCAGTAGTTAACTGTAAAATGCTAATGGAATCTTGTTCGCAAAAAGAGCATGTGCCAAATTTTATATGATGTTGGTCAGTGATTAATATCCACTTTACTTTTCATTGTACTTACGGGAAACGCTGAAGGATAAAAAAGTTTCGGGAAAATCTATGAGTTAAACGAATCCCTTGAATATTCTGTTCAAAGAATAATTCGGAATATGGCCGCTATCAATATATATAACTTCAGAAAAGTATATATATATACACACACACATATATATATATATATATATATATATATATATATATATATATATATATATATATATATATATATATATATATATATATATATATATATATATTGGATATGTATATATGTATTTATAATTTTATATATGTCTTATGTAGGATATAGTTGTATGAATATGTATGTATACATGGATGTTTATGTACATAGTGTTATAATGGAAGGAAAAAAGTTTTATTACATGTTAATCTTCCTTTCTCTTGAAATATGTTCTAATGAAACTTGAAAGATTTGAAATTTTACTCATCTGGAGATAATCCCACTTTGAGTTAAATTTTAAAAAAATGTTACAGCTTAACCATTATTCATGATACTGAAAATATTAAAATTTAAAATATTTTTTTGAAATTTAAACACCTAATTCACCATCTAACGTTAACTGTAAAACTTAAGAAAAATATTTAAAATATGTATAAAGATGGATGCGTATGGAGATATGTATATATATATATATATATATATATGTAAGTATTGGTATATGTATATGCGTATATACCGATGTATATCGATACATGCGTATGTGGTTATATATGTAATTGTACATGTATATGAATATATATGTAGGTGGTTTTAAGTAAATATCTATGTGGTGTGTATAAAAAAAAACAGTTTTTTTTTTACTGTTACGTTCAAAATTTACTCCATCCTGATTTGAAATCTAAACTTTAATTAGGAAACATTACCCATCTAAAAATAGCGACAAATTAAATTCATATATTAGACTCAAACTGATAAAGATTTTACCTAACAGTCATCCACAGTATTAATATATTACTATTAACTTTTTTTTTTTTATTAATATGATATTCGGCTTATATTAAATCCCTAATTTATTTGTGGGGGAGTTGAATATTTAAATAGCTAAAAGCATTAAATTTAATTTCTTTGTAGAGTTTTTAAACATTTAAATTACTATCAAACGTTAAAATCTGTTTTTATCTAAATTGCTAAAGATATACCTTCAAAAATATTACGTACATCTCTTATCTCTTTACTTCCGCTTTTTTTACTTTTTACTTTTTTCTTTTTTCCTTTTCTCATATCATTTCCGTTCATAGGGCAATGTTTGATCCTTACCTCCTCCTTCCTCAACATTAAGTATTGTAATAAAAAGAAATATAAAGATGAATTTTAAACTCTCCCTTCCCTCTCTAAACTTGGCTATGTCTCTCATACCATTCCTCATCACCCTCTAATTCAACTTATATAAGCTTAATACTGCCGGTCAAAAGTGTAAATTTTAAATTCATTTTTCGTTTCACCTTTGAAAGTGAAGTCTGAAGATCCAAAGAAAAAGAAAATTCCCTTGTGAAATAAATTATTACAATGGAGCCTTAAATTGGTCCGTTTTTGATTTAAATTAATATATATATATATATATATATATATATATATATATATATATATATATATATATATATATATACTGGATAAATATAGGTAGATAAATGAGTGAGAGATCGTATAACAGAGCTATTTAATATATATATTAAGAAATACATATAATACCTTACATTAATTGCACAACTCGGAGTTTCATGCCGAAGCAATTGTGATGGTATTGTTATTTTTATTTATTTATTTTGTTTTAAAAATAATAATTCTAATTCCTCACAATTGCTTAGACATGAAACTCGGAGTTTTGCAATTAATGTAATAAATCCTAAATAACCAGGAATAACTTACCTAGGTTTCACTTAAACGGATCTTCAAGGTAATGTTGCTAAAGTAGAAATGGTATGCAACACTATTTTTTGAAAAAGCCAATAAAAACTAATTAGCATAAAATCATGTAACAGAAGAAGATAGTAAAAAACACAGTGCTTATATATATATATATATATATATATATATATATATATATATATATATATATATATATGAAGATACATGCAGAGAGAGCGAAAGAGAGTGAGTAGGCTTATTTAAGCTGCAATGATTTTCTCTAGATTACTAATACCCTATAATAAATTTAATAATTACAACTACACAGATCCAATGCATCATAGAATTACTAATACTTCTATGGAACACAGCTTTGAAAATAAACTCGAAGAGATACTTATCTTAAGAACTAATGACAATTTTCTATTAGTATATGTTACATGACAATAACTAATGAATTGATTGAACGTACTTTGGACAATGATTGCTTTGGACTGTATCTATAGATTAATAGTCCTCATGAGATAAAGCTTTAAAAAGACTAGAAAAATTGAATACATATGCAAATATGAATACAAACAAAAGGGAAATATTTATTTACCAACGCGCTTCGTCACGTATGTAACCTTTTAAACATAAATGTATATTTTTCTGTTTTTATGAATATATTCAACATTTCAAAGTATATCAGTAGATACAACATATAGTAAAAGAAATTTTTCGTATTTTCTTTATTCATATTGCATTTTGACGGTAAAGAATCAATCAAATGTGGTGTTGGATCCAACAGACAAAATCTATAGCACTTAAACAATGGATCATACATACATCTTCCAGTAGCATTAGCTGTATCCTCAAGAGTTCCTACAACGATTATATGCACTCTTCAACCTTAAATGTAGCAATTTTGAAATAACACACAAACATAAACACATACACGACACAAAGATAAAGATATATATATATATATATATATATATATATATATATATATATATATATATATATATAATATTTAATAGTAGTTTTCATTTATCGGAAAAGTAATTGCATTTAAATACCGGTTATCGTCGATTTTATTAAATAATGTGCTCGATACCCGGAGGATAGAGGAACATAAAGTGCATTGTTACATTCTTATAGTGTCAGAACCTTAAAATAAAGCGTTTAAAATCTTTGAAAATTAGTTCTCTCGAACCACAAGTAGATTTAATATTATCGTTAAATATTTATTCATGCTTATGCTTATGAAGATAATAGGTACGATTTTAAAAACACAAGGTTGCATAATTTATTTATATATATATATATATATATATATATATATATATATATATATATATATATATATATAATGCAATCTTACGTTTATATATATACGTTTGATCTTACGTTTATATATATATATGTGTGTGTGGGATTTTATATATATATATATATATATATATATATATATATATATATATATATATATATATGTGTGTGTGTGTGTGTGTGTGTGTGTGTATATATATATGACGAGATAGATAGATAGATAGAAAGTGGTATCCTACGGCATTTTCCAATATTACTTTAAGTCCCTAAATGAATCCCCTGTTGTGACAAAGAAATATTAAAACATAGGTTGTTGTCATCGTGACTATAAGCAAGTATTCGAATCATCCTGCTCCAATAAATCTTTTGTTAAGGTGGCTTCAAGCAGCGTTTCATTTTCATTACACTTTTCCTCTAAAAACATTTCCTAAGAACATTATCGATTTAAAAGATAGCTAAAAAGAAACAGTTCTGAGGTTCATTACCTGGCAATTTAATGTTTCGTCATTTACTGATTTATAATCGGCAATTTTATGTTTTATATCTGTTCTCGTTCATTCCGTATAGCTTCAGTATTTTTTTCTGTCTGTGGCTATATATTTGAATATGTATTGCTTACGTTAAACTTTGGTACATCTGAAATAGTTACTTTATATTGATGAATACCAAATTTATCTGTTATATAAGGTCGTGCTTATTTATAAACAGAACAGCATTTATCATTCTACGCATTTTAAACACATTTACAAATGTGTTATATGCCTATGCATTTCCTGAAGCAGGGATATTGACAACTTGCTAATAAATTTTTAATTTCATCTCTTATTGTCTCATTCACTCTCTCTCTCCCTCATTTTCTCTCTCTCTTTATATATATATATATATAAAGTATATCAAACACTTAAAATCCCATAGGTAATAAGTGTTTGATATTCTTTAATTAATAATAATTTTTCCCTATTTTTTCTCACTGGATCTATATCATCCTAGGAATACTATACGAATTACCATATTGTATTATATATATATATATATATATATATATATATATATATATATATATATATATATATAAACATAAAACATTAGGCAGCATATAATTTACATACAAAGAAATAATCACACATAGAATCAATCAGAAATATTAATGCGATTAATGGTGACATCCGTCACTAGAAACATAATATATGCATTAAAATACTGTTAATCCATAGAGTGAAGTGATCCTCGTCGAAACCATTGATGTCTGTAGTTTTCAGTTTATTTGATGTTAAAATTCTAGTACTTACGAATAGTCGTCTATTCATCATCAGGCATGTGTTTTTTTCCTTATAAAATCAAAAACTTGAAGACGAAATACTTGATTGTCGACCGAAAGATGTTTTTTGAATGTCTGCTATTAATGACGGTTATGAACAATCTCGGAACGTGCAAAGACGCAACGCTAAGTTTTTCAAAATTTTAAGTGAGAATTTTATTTAAATATTTCTTGTGATGTGTTAAATCCACGAGTTCTATTTTTACAAATGTATTCAGTTTATATGTCATGAACTAAGCATATAGTTCAATTATGTAGTGTAATGTCTTAGTAGTAGTTTTTTTATAGGAATTTTCCTGTACTGCGGATCAATAGTTTTTTATAAACATAAAAGATTAGGCAGCATACAATTTACATACAAAGAAATAATCACACATAGTATATATATATATACAAAGAAATAATCACACATAGAATCAATCAGGAATTTCGACGAGGATCACTCCACTCTATGGATTAACAGTATTTTAATGCATATATTATGTTTCTAGTAACGGATGTCACCATTAATCGCATTAATATTTCTGATTGATTCTATGTGTGATTCTTTCTTTGTATATATATATATATATATATATATATATATATATATATATATATATATATATATATATACCGGGTGAAACAGCATGCTTGCCGAAATTGTGTGATAACATATTTACCGATCACTCAAAATGTTTAATATTTTTAAAAAAGCACTAAACTAATCGACTTTTTTCCAGGTTTTGACATAAGACGTTTGACCATCTTAACAGCATTTATCGTAAGAATCGCTGAGTTATTCAGTTAGAAATACATTCAAGAACCGTCAACAAAACGGTGAATAAGTTTTTAAAAAGGGAGCAGTAGAGACACGCTCCATAAAACATTTGGTACGAAAGAGAGAAGTTTCAGCAATGACAGTCCAAAGAGTAATGAAAAAGACTTGGAAATAACAAGTGCCTACGCTACAACTTAAATATCAAAATAGCATAATCTTCATACATTTTAACAAATATCTAATTTTAATTTTGAGATATGTAGGTGTTGGGATCACATATATATATATATATTTTCAAGTGAAAGGATGAGAGAAAGTGCGGATCAATTTTGTATCGTTCTTTAGGATTAAACTAATCCCCCATTTCTTGGCCATCGTACATGCTATCCATTTCTATAATCCAGACAGGATTTAAGTGACTTCCCAAAATATTTTTATAGGCTGGTTTGTTATATATACCGTATATACTCGCGATACGCGAGTATATACGGTCATTTCAAAATTGTAATGCGATTTTGAAGACTTAATTTCTAAAGTAATTTTAATGTAGTCGCATCTACATGATATATAAAATTAGTGTACATAATAATGGCGCTGGTTACGCCGTTGACCAAATTATATCCATTTACTGTTGTGAAATAAGCTTCAAAATTAGGCCTTCAAATTTCGCATGATACGCGAGTATATATGGAAATTAAAATTTTAAATAATTTCTGACGGTTTTTCATTTGATAACAAACATTAATATTCTATACCGGAAACATAATAATTGTCTAAAATTACTCTTTTATACAACAGAAACATAATAATTGTCTAAAATTACTCTTTTATACAACAAAAACATAACAATTCTCTAAAATTACATACACTTTTATATAATAGAAACACTATAATTCTCTGAAATGACTTTTTTTATATAATAGAAATATAATAATTCTCTAAAATTACTTTTTATATACTGGAAACATAATAATTCTCTGAAATTAATCATTTATTTATTTATGTATTTATTTATTTAATTAAACGTTATAAATGTTGGAGATTTTTCAAAGTATATCCTTAAATTAATGTAAACTTTTTGGGAAAAAATACTTAAATTTTAAACTTTTTCATGACTTATTTTAATCACTTTTCAACCGCGTATCGTTATAAAATAATTAATTAATCACTGAGAATGGAAGAAGTAAAGAAGCTTTTAGAAGAAACTATAAGAATATTATTTACGGTTACATTTAGCAATTTCAACACTAAAATTATGAAGCCTAACTGCTAGGCTATTACTCTGCATTAATTCGTGAAGAATTGGTATAAAAGTTGAGAGCTTATCAGAAAAATTATCATGGAATCTATTATTAGAACAGCACAGAGAAACTATGGTAGGGTCAGTTAGAAAGCAATTGAAACCAAGATGTCATGCCAAGACAGATACAACTGCAGGTTATTATTTGAATCTTGTCAAAATTTTCGAGATATACCCCAGACGCAACAGACCAAAGATGTGATAAGTATATTCAACTCAATGAAGAATGGTAAACTTGTAAGAGATTCGGTTCAGAAAATAATGTCTTGAACTACATACTGAACCAACTTTCCTAGAAGCCATCCTAGGAATTGTCAAGCGATTCCAGCAAACGTTTTCTTTGGCTTTTTTCAAGTATCCTTAGTGCAAATTATTTTAAATGAATCAAAAACGATATCTACATAATAAAATGTACGAATTATATCATGCAGCAGTGTTTAATTTATTTGATAGAGGCTAGGCATGCTTAATCTATTTCGTTGATTTTCTCTTATAATCTCACCGCTGGAGGCATATGAACCTCAGGTATGTAACTTTGAGATGCTTTACCGTATTAACTTCCAAAGTATGTGAGTTTTGTTTATTGCAGTTCTATCGGTGCATTGCGAATGAAGAAATGCCGCAGTTTACGAGTTAATGGTATATTCTAGCGAAAGGTAAAATGTTGCGTCGATTGTGAAATATTCGACAGTAAAAGATGAAAAATAAATGATCTGATTAGTAAGAAGAGAACGCACAGAGTAGGCAATATAACTGCTTCGTAATAAAAAAAATCAAAATGGCGAAATTGAAATATTCTAAGATGTTCGCTGTCTGATTACTTTTTCCTTATTTGTTATTAATTTTTGAGTTTAAAAAAAAATTTAAAAAATTGGATTGCTTTCGCTTTCTGTAAACTTTTTTCGCGCCAAAAAGACGAATGTCTGGAACTGAAAACGGATTAATACTTTGTGAAAATAAAAATGCCTTACTTCTCAAAGAATTGTCACCTCACTAATACACAAAATAATATAGATCTATTTTCATATGTACGTACATATACAGTTTCAAATGCTGCAACTATTTTCTTATTTTCGTAAAACGTTAATTAAAAAATAATTTACAATGCAGAATTGATTCATATTATCTCATCGCAGGGTTTTTTTTTCTCAGAAAACCAATATGGCCTTTGTTTATCCAGGTCAACTGCTGGTGTACTGACGATAATTTCAGAAACAGTTTAAATAAAAAAAAAAACTGTGAAGCTCGGAATGTTGTATTGGACGTCTCGAAATCCTTTGACAGGGTTTGGCATTCAGGTCCTCTCCACAAGCTGAAAAGCTACACTGTGTCCGGACACCTTTTTTGAACTGATCCATTCTTTTCTATCAAATCGTGAAATGAGAATTATCCTGAACGGCCACTCGTCTAGATCCTTTCGTACTAAACTTCCCAAAGACATCAGCTCTCAACATTGTTTTTACTCTGACGACACAGCAATTTACCCCTGCCTCGATAGTAAGGCTTATCAGTCTGACAAGATCGAAATGGCAAGCAATGTCGCCCAAAACCACCCTAAGTCTTTAATTAACCTTGGAAACAGATTGTTTGTTAATTTTAACGCCTCCAAAACTAAACTTACATCTGTTAATCATCTGCGAGACCCCTTGCTGCCTGCCATCAGCATGGCTGATCCTATCCCCCAGGAAAGCAACCCGTTGCGCATTGTCGGGTTCATCTCTGCTAATATAAAGGGGAAAGACTATATTGAATTCATTGCTAGGTCAGCTGGTAAGAAAATTGGTTCACTAAGAATGGCGATAAATTTCTCTCTCCAAGATCTATCTTATATATCTATGTCTACCATTCGTTCATGCTTAGAATATTGCTGCCACATATGGTCCGGTGTTCCTGCTTTTGAATTGAGCTACTTGATAAAATCGAAAGAAGAATCTCCAGTATTATTAGTCATAATCTGGCGGCTCTTCTCCAATCCCATTCCCACCCGCCGTAAGTTTTCATCTCGATGTCTAGTCTATGAATAATTTCATAGTAATTATTCGGACGAGCTCTTCGCTCTGGTACCGAGAGATTTTGAATTTAAGCACAGCACTAAACTGGCATCGAGATCATGACAATTTACAGTTGAACTGTAAATTTTATGCTAACAGTTGCTTCTCTCGCACTTCTCGTTTATGGAACTCCCTTCCGGGCCAATGATTTCCATCTAATTTTCATCTGTAAAAATTTTAATGCAATATCAATCGCTCTCTACTCTCCTTCTGATTACACTCTTTTCCTTCTGCTCATCATTAATGATTCTGTTCCTAAGTCTTCCACAACCTGTAACCCATTGTGTTTTCAAGACTTTACTGACCTCCTTCAGGAGATTCCGATTAAAAAAAAAAAAACAGTATTTCATTGCAAAAATCTGGCAGTCAATATACAAATACGCCTTCATGACTGAGAGGAAACATAATAGATACACAAATATATGATATAGTAAGCATCGGTTTATCACACACACACACATACATACATATATATATATATATATATATATATATATATATATATATATATATATATATATATATATATTGTGTATTTCGGCAGCATTTTTTCATTCATACCTGTTTCATTAAATAATATAGACAAGTGTTGTCTATTTATTTTATGTAAATTCTTTTCATAACGTCTGATGAGTTTAATAACTTGTGATAATGATTAAATTTTTAATAATGATGAAGCGAAAAAAGAAAATCACAATATTGATACATATTTTTTAATCCAATCTAAGCTTTCGGCTTACATAAGCCATTATCAAAGATGGCAATTACATTACAATGTATTAAGCAATACACGGACAAGAATGTGATGATTGTCTGTTTCTGTTTACATGATTTACAAGCACCGATAAATACGCTCATATAAGATGCTGGAAACGAAAATCGCACCGAAACTCATGACGTCACACATTGCCACATTGTTATATATATATATATATATATATATATATATATATATATATAATAACTTAAAAGAAATAAAATATTGATGCCACATATTTATATAGGGAAAATTACATGATTAAAATATAATGATAACGAGGTGGATTTCTTTCACACTATTTTAAAATAAATGGAATAATTTAAATAAAAATCACTTGTGCAATAAATATGACCGCGTAGGCACAAACTTCAACATACAGGGTATTATGGATAAATTCTAATCTAAACTACAGAAAAATGGAAATAACTCTGAAATTTCATTTTAACAAGTATATTTACCAAAATTACACAAAAATTATCTTGAAATGCTAAAGAGTAAATTATTCAATAAAATCTCTATCGGCTTCAACCACGACCTCCAGACAATTTCGGAAATTCCTGTATTTATTCTGGGCACTGGCCTTGTTTGACTTGATGAATTCTACCATAATCACTTCCTTCCGTTTATCTTTGATATTTTCTAGGAATTTTGTTGAACACTCGCTCAACTGCACCCCGTACATAATAATCAGGGGGTTTCAGTCTGGGGAGTTTGGGGGTCAGATGTAAAGGATGATGTGGTTCCAGTAATTTTCTAACAACCATGACTAGGTTCTCCTAATTAGGTGACAGGTACTGAATGCTATTGCACATATAGGATCTTCCAGCAGCCTCCGTCTTGAGCCAAGGCAGCATTGATGTAGGCGTCCGTGTTGAGTCTGAAGCTCTGTGGCAAGATGAATAGAGGAATCTATTTCGAATCCTCTGCACTGTCATCATGTTATCACTCAAACATTCTGAAATGTTCATATTGGAGTTTGTGGCACGATGCCTAGCAATAGAGCATGCCGTTTCCAAATTTCTGGCGTAGTGAATTTTGTCATAATACACTTATTTCTCACAGACCATACTCAACTGACCCAACAATGTGGTGTCGTCGACAAAATTCAAAAACAATATGCAAGGGCGAATAAGATGCCAATAATGGCTAGATAAAGTTGTTTGGGTTTTAAGAGACCTATTGCTGAATTAATGCCTCTGATTATATAAGCGTTGCTTCCAGTTTCCCGCATATATGCCAATGTATGTTTTCTTCAGGCCAACATTTTCTTCAGGGAAAATCGTTGAAAATCTTATCCGCAATTTCGCCATTATATAACAGCAGATATATAACACTGCTTTTTGCTAATGCTTGCTTATAGATGTTTCTGTTGCGTGTCACGTGATCGAAGACTGAGCATGATGATCGCGCAGTTTTCTTTCTGTTGCTACATCGTAAACATGGCCGCTCCGCTATCAGTGTACACCAAGTACAAACTAAGAGCATTAAATCTTCAGAAAACATGATACCTCATCGATGATAATTCGCCAGTTCACCAACAGCATCTCTGGAGCTTGCTTAATCTAACTGCCATTCGTGGAGGTTGACGGACATCCTGCCTTTTCTTCGTGTGTCACGCTTGCCCAGTCACTTTTAATCTTCTCAATCCATTCATACACATTTCAATGCAATAGTGCACAGTCGGAGTATTGTGTTAAAAACCTCCAATGAATTTCAGCCTCTGACACACATTCTGCCAAGAGAAATCGGAACACTACTATTTTTCCCCAGCTTTGTGTACACTATTAATGGAGCAGACAGATTACATAAGAGAATCTTCGTCAGCCCATATTTTTCTTCAGCCGACACTCTTAAGAATTAAAGCATCATGACATGTGCAGACAACACACTAATTTGCTTCGTGTACATTATTGTCGGTAAATTCTTGGCGTACTTCTCTTAAAAGGGATACATAAAGTAGTAGCACCCGATTCGCTATATTTGGTGTCGCTAGCATGGAGTTTTTTTGTTTTTTTTTAAATAAATTATAAACTATATTATTAACCCTTGTGTAAACCAGTATATATTATACAAATCAGAATATGAATACGGTATTAATTATAAGTTTATAAAATCCGGTATTAAATATTTTGACCTATAGCCCCTTATTATTCCTTCCTATAATCTGTTAATCCACATCATCCAATTTTTAGCTTAACACTTTCGATATCTATAATTTTAAAATTTAGTAATTAATTATTTTAGTAATTAAGTTTGGACAGCTTTAATATGTAGCAACCGTTACACCCTGTTTCACCAGACGCACATCCATAAAAACTTATTAAACACATACCACTTTTCAGTATCTCACATTTCCGAAGAATAGCATTATTTCAAACAGCATTGAGAATGGAGTAGGATGCAAATCTCCACACTCCCAGGACACCAAAAACAGTAAATTTACACACGCTTACTCCTTCTGAAAAAAAACAATGTAATTTCAAGCAAATACAATCCTTTATCTAGCGGCTGTCATAAAAAAGAAAATTCCTTAATTTATACACTATTTCAGTAACTGTTCTGTCCACTCTCTATAGCAAACTTCTCGGATGAATAAAAAAAAAATGTATATCTTATTTTGTTCATCCTTTTGTTTATTTCTTGAAAACAATTCATCACGTCTAATTTCTGTTCGTTACTACACAGCTCAGTCCTAGCTGAAAATGTACGAAAAATAACAAATTTAAGGAAAACAAAAAATGTGTTATCACATACGCCTTTCGTCTTGTGAGTAGATGTTTACTAACATTCGTTTAGTCTGGTAGAAAATGGCAAAAAACACCATTAATGATCAAAGTAGAAATCGAGTGAACATCGTGAGAATCATTCGTGGGTTAGGTTGACATTTTCCTCATATCCTGCTTATTCATTTCAACGACTAAGTGTCCAATAACTTTTAGATGCACGCATAATTACTGACAAATAAGGCCAGTTAAGGAAAATGCGATATCTGTTAAGGATTTAATTTAGCTTAAATTATCACAAGTCCAAAGGTGCGTAACACAATTAATGGGGTGCGAAAGACATACTTAAAGACACCCACCAAAACAAAAATTCTAATAAAGATGAATATATATGTACATTAATGAACGGCCGAAACGTTGTGATAAAAAACAAAAACAAAAAAAAACAAGGATGAGGATGATAGTCCGAACAGAAAAGCGTAAACTATGAAGCTTAGTCGACTCGTGGGATTCCAAATCTGACAGTCTGATGATATGGAGGCACGGCGGAGTTATAGATAGCGGCCCAGAGGAATCGGAGAGCCGATTTCAAATTCCAATCGAGTACATGACATTCACTTACGTACAGATACACTTAAGAAATGTATGAATCCATCTCTTACGACTTGCTATGGGTAAATAGCACTACAGTTTGGGTCTTATAGCCTTGATTGGCAACTAGTCTAGTAAAAAGAAAATCTTAATTCGAATCCGCCCGGGGATTGTTGATCACTGTCAGGTTGTCTTGCCCAAGTGAGACCACTACTGCTATGGCTGAAGTAGATGTGAGACCCCTACGGACCCTACGCTGTTACGAGCCTTGAGGTTGTGTAATGTAATTTGTTATCTTTTAGGATCAATCGACAAAATCGTCGCAGCCTGTTAGAATCTATAGTAAAATTTTGTCTGGTAGACTTACTATTTTTTTGTCTAACAAGCTTAACTTAAAGCGATATTTTATCAAAGGTTCGGTGAATTATTTTATAAATTGTAGTGCTTTCTCTTCAATTTTAATGGAAGAAAATCTCTTACATTCATATTCGATCTTTGCTATTCCATTTCTTTTTCCATTATCATTGCACCCTTTTTATTTATTTATCTATATTTTTTTTCCTCTTGATACAAGTTGCCGAATATCAGGCTTTTCAATCCGTTACCTTTACTTTTTGCGCATAACTGTTTTTTGTTTTTTTTTCACACTCTGTGCAGATTTCGCATTAAGCATATCCTCGTTTCCTGGCTTCACTTATTTTTTTGTTTAACATCAGATAGTCTGCGTCATCTCCTGACGTAATCAGCAGTCTCTCTTTCATCAGGTGAAACATTTCTTTTATTTTCTTTTTTCTTTCTTTTTTTTTTTTTGCTTTTTCTTCACTTAGAACTTCTCTGAAATCACATATAGAAATCTCAGCTTATATATCTAGTAATCTTGTCTGAAAATATAAAAAATATGCGTCCTCCGGTAGGATTCGAACCTGTATCCACTATATGGAATCGTCATTAGATCTGACCGGTAAAATGTAATTAAATTAACAGAGCATTTACTCGAATATGTATATCTATCTAAAATAACGTTTAAGCAAAGCGAATTAAAATATACACTCTTATAAACTTACATGAATTAACATTACCGTCATACATACACATCTACACACATTTTTTTAAGCATTTCCCCCCAAGCAAGATGGGAGTGCGACTAGCAAGCAAGGGGTTACAGAGAGTAAGATCAAGAGTAAAGACGCGTGATAGAGGAAAAGATGAAGAGAAGGACGAGGAATAGATAAAGGCATTCGAAGATGTCGATTGGCATTGCATTTTAATAGTTGGCGATTATATCTATCAGGGTAGCAAGTAAGAGGAAGGGAGTTCCCAGGCGAGAAGTGAAACACATGAAGCTGTTGGAGTAGAAGAGACGGCTACATTTAACCGTTTCGACAGTGAAATTCATGCAGTCTGGGAACTAGAGAAAGCAGCTCGTCGGAGCAGTTACCGTGAAAGTATTTGTAGAAAAGACAGAAGGAGGCGACGGCATGTCTGTTAACGAGATTCTAGATCAGGACCAACCATATTGCATCTGCGGATGTTGTCGAGGACCTTAAGACGAACAACGTGGGCTTCAGACTATATATGACAGCAAAATTTGCACGTTTTTATCCAATGGGGTTTCAATTAATACACAGTCAATAATTTTTAGTTTACAATTGTTCTTAATTACAGTTGATATTATCTGTGATGAAAAAAGAAGCTTAACCAAGATATACCCCCGAACCGCTCAAAGATCAGCATCTGGCTATCGAGCAGCGTTTTGGTCAATCCGTCTAGATTGTTAATATTTATATAAATATCAGTATGAATAATAAATTCCCCCAAAATGCTGATTCAATTGCTTCTCTTTGACAGGATCATGTGTGATTCTCATGCACTATTATGCCCCATGGAATGATCAGACTAGAAGTAAATTGCGGTTCGAATTAATTGACTTTATGTTTTGACATTGTTGAGGCGTTTTATGCTTATCGATACTTCAAATATACAAAACAACCATTCGCCCTTGCATGGAGTATTGCTGCCATATATGGTCTGGGGCACCTTCTTATTAGCTCGAGTTCTTGACAAGATCCAGAGACGGATATGTAATATAATTGGCCCTGATCTGGCGTTTCGTCTACAGTCACTCTCTCACAGACGCGCCGTCGCCTCTCTCTAACTTTTCTACAAATACTTTCACGGTAATTGCTCCGATGAGTTGCTTTCACTGGTTTCCAGACTCCATGAATTCAAGCGCCCTACGAGGCTGGCATCCTGCTCTCACCCTTGCACTGTAGAAACTTTTAAATGTAGCCGTCTTTTCTACTCCAATAGTTTCATACCTCGCACCTCTCGCCTGTGGAACACCCTTCCCAATTACTGTTTTCCTGGGAGTTATAATCTCCAACTATTCAAATGTAATGTCAATCGACATCTCCAGTTACCTTGATCTATCCACTATCCCTCTCCTCATCCTTTCTTCTATCACTCCTATCTGCTCTCGCTCCAAATTTTCTGCAACCCCCTGCATTCTAGTGGCTTCACGCCTTGCTCGGGGCGTAATGCTTAAAAAAAAATTCTCTGTACATAGACTCAACATTTTCATTAACACCCAGGTCCTCTTATAAAACAGCCAATAGTTTTACTGAACCTTGCCAAACACCCTAAAACTAATACCCGTTTATCTATCTTAATATTTTATAGCAGCACCCAAACTATGTGCATATATATACTGATGTTACAGAAAATAGTAATATATCCAGAACGACAGACGTTCTGGATGACATAACAATCAAAAAACGCCTGGCAAGTCGTCTCTTTTTAATAATGAAACTATGACCATAGACTTAGCTTTTGATGCCATAACAGACAATGAACAAGACAAATTGATAGACATGATGGAGTAATGGATAGCTGTTCGGTCAGAGGAATCAAGGAGCCTAGTTCGAACTCCAGTACATGGGAAAACGTATAGATCCTCTACTCCTGTCCCCCAGCTATGGGTAAATCGCAAAAAAGACTGGGTTCTTTAGGCTGATCATGTTTAGTAGCTTAATTATTAAAGTCTTGTTTATGTTTTAGTTTCTCAGTACTATATATATATTGAAGAAGAAGGGGAGGAAAAGAAGTGGGTGACAACCGATCTAGGAGAAGGAAATCAATGAATTCAAAACCGGTCCAGCTTTTCTTCCTCTTCCGCTTCAATATATATATATATATATATATATATATATATATATATATATATATATATATATATATATGTATGTATGTATGTATATATATATATATATATATATATATATATATATATAGATAGATAGATAGATAGATAGATAGATAGATATAGATATATATTCAGATCTAAACCCCGTACTCAGAAACAAAGACACAAACAATACCTTAATACTTAAGCTATTAAACAAGATCAGTCGCATAGAAAAAAAAAGAACATGTCTTCTGTTGGTTAACAATAACAATATGCGCATTTACGGAAATGAGAAAGCTGACATAGAATCCAAAGAAGCAATAAAACTGAACATTCCTAATTTGAAATTATCCGCTATATTTGACTAAAGAAAACTATAATCTCGAACATTCTAAATAAATGTCAAGTCTTATGGAAAGAGACAGAAACAAAGATCTTCACAAAATAAAATCCATTCTAGAACAATGGCATCATGGTCCCAGACATTCTCAGTAGGAAAAGGTCATCCTACCTAGAAACAGAATAGGACACACTCAAGACGCTCACTCATTTCTCGTAAAATATATGGATTCTCCTGAATGTCTAGCAGGTCTGAAGACAGATCGTAAAACATTCTAAACCATTGTAGCGAACTTTCTCCGATGTGTCAAAGATTTTATGACGATTAATTCAGAGGACATTTCAAGAAAATACAAATAAACAATATCATAGTCTACATAAAGAAGCATTGTGGATGCCGCACATTCTAGCAGGAAATAACTCCATTCTCAAGGAAATACTTGGGAATGATCGATCGAGCCACTCAGAGGATTGTTTACCAGCTACATATTTAATCTCGGAATTAAATAATCGACGTAGTAGATATACCGTTAAAAACTTTAATTATCAATATGAAGTACAGTGTATGTATGTTTGTGTGTGTATGTCCAAACAATTCCTACGCTACCGCTTGACCAGTTTCAATGATTCATAAGCCCTGTTAGGCACAGAGAACGATTTTCCTTGAGCTCAGATTCTGGTTTGCCAGATTATTCGAGGTTATATATATATATATATATATATATATATATATATATATATATATATATATAAACTCTTCATTACCCTTTGTATCCAAAATTGCAGTGCACTTTTTATTTTAAATTATTATGAATTAGTTTAAATACCGTCAGATAGGGCGGCCTTTGTCAGATAGGGCGGCCTTTAAGCTTCTGTGGAGGACTTGGTTTGGCCATCATCATTTTAGCTAGGAAAGAGTAGATGCGGTAGACATCATTAAACTACAGAAGAACTCAATATTGATCGCTGCATTTAAGTATTAAATTAATGTTTAAGGTTACCTTATAAAAGTCCAACGATAATTCTTCTGCTGCCACTTAATTTAAAGACGATTTGATGTACATAGATAATTATTTCCCGTACAAACAATAACTTTTATTTCATAGGTGAGGGAAGAAAAGGCAATTTACAAGATAAAATTAATATAATGTAAAGTTGCATAAATAGATATTAGAATTAGTTATACATAGATAATTACGTAAAACCTATATTATGGAATCTATATGAATAAATGTGAAAATGGAGCTAAAGTATCCGAACAAGTCTGAGATTAAAAAGCCCCAGCTCTAATTTATAGTAATTTGATATTTACTGATGTCACCCACGAAGTTGCGTTGTGAAACAAGGTCGATTTAAGGTGGGGATTCCGAGCGCGTACACCAGATCTAGGAACAAAAATTTCACGATACCACACAAACCTTCCCTCTCTCTAGTGCAATGAGAGGGCGCGGACTCCGGTAGCTGTTCCCCAGGGCTGCTGCCTCTCTATATCATTTTCAAAGACACTTTGACAGAGTCGGCTCTGAGTGCACTCTGCCCAACGTATTTACTCTGTCTCCCCACTAAACGAGTTGTGACACAAGGTCTTTTTCTTTTAAGGTGGGGACCCGAGCCTTTCCCCCCAGGCCAGGAACAAAAATTGCCCACAGCCCCCTACCCGTCGGTTGCGCTTGCCTTGGTGCAAGCACCGATCCCTCTCTCTGGCGCAACAAGACCTGGCTTTTCCCCAGACCTGGGCACCTCAGTATAAGTTCCTACTCTGTATTTTGATGGAGTCGCCCCTGATTGCACTCTGCCCAAAGAGAGAGAGGCAACTGTATATGCATTGTATAAAAAAATTAAAATTATGGCACAAGGCCGAAAAGAGGGAAAGGAGTTGAGGCTTGTCTTAACAAACTATCTTATACTTAGCTAATCCGATTCACGATCCATCACACATTGCACATTCACTATAAAAACTCGTTCGTCACGAATCAATCCTCCATACAGCATAATACTGGATCCTCACAGGGGACCTACAAAATGCACCGCGAGATTTAAAAATTTGGTGATAATAAATATTTCATAGATAAAAATTTAGCATATGACAATGAGAGGGGAGAGGATGAACTCCAAAACTAACTATATAACGACATAAAACAAAACAAAAAATAACTGTTGTTTGTAGGACCCGTCCAACTCTAAAAAAAAGAGAGGCCGGTGTATTCAAGAGGCTCTCTCGCTAAGGGAGAAGGAAAGGAAAAATATACACGGACATGGGAAATATATAAAGCTGACCCAGTCGAGATGAAAGGGGGCCAAAACAAACTGGGAAGGTTGGGAACATCAACTTAGATCGTAACCAAAGATGGAGCCGCGAGCAACCCAGGAACAACACTTACATTAACTAGGTACACAATCATTTGTCTAGCCTAACCAAGGGAGGGATCCACAGGAAACTTACTCGTTGTGACATAGGTTGACCTGAAAGAAAAAATCAAGGTTAGCCCCGTTCAAACGAACCAAGCTGCCCTCAGCCACTCACCTTTCGCTAAAGGCTGTCGAATGCAAGCGTTTTCTATCAGTTCTAATCTTTATTTTGAGCTGATGCTCAAAGAATCGGATCAGATCCTGATGAGAAAGACGGTCGCCTCACAAGACTTCCTGCATTCGTATCTTCCAAATCACCATTCGGTCCGTGGCCAGCAGTTAGTAACGCCATCCGATTCCCCCCAGAATACGGGGGCGAGACATTGTCACACGCAGGATCGATGAGCACAAGCTTTTCGGGAGCGTTACAGTGGTCCGAATGGGGCGGACCCGAGAACAGTGGTAGATTCGGGCGAAGCCGTTTCTTCCAGGCCAAGGTCACATTGTTCACAGTCTAGCAAATCGGTCAAGCTTCATATGAAGGCCATGTCATTGAGAGGGTGCCCGCGCCCAAAACCAGAATGAGCGAAGCTCCTCCTCCGACAAGTTGAGTCGCTCACGTAGAGAATCCTTCGCGGACCCTCCACTAAATAACGATAGAAGAACTTCCTAGGTAGAGGAATGTCACTAGAACGAGGAATGGCCTTCAGGTTGTATCGACGCTCGCGAATAGAAACTCGATAGAGATGGCGGCTTACGACGGCGCCCAGCCCACGAGATGGGGGTATGGATGGTAAGGCAAGGGAAGGTGTCCCTTACAATCTCCGCCCAAATCGAATCTCTTGTCGCAGCTGAGTTTATTTAATTCTGTAATAACAGAATATATGGCACAAGGCCGAAATGGGGAAGAGAGAAGAGATCGGTTTCCTGTCAACTTTAAACGTAGCAAGCCACAAATGCTAACCTTGCATCAAAACAACACATTCTTTCTTACTTTTCTCACCATAATACCTCAATGTCTCCATGAAAATACTAATTAGTCCCCATAGGTACAATATATCGTCTGTTGTGTGAGGGGAATAAAACAACAATTTAATTTTTTTTAAAACTAGCCCCAATGAGTATTTACAGTATGAACTAATAAATATTTACAAGAAACTAAATAAAATCATGTCAGTAATACCCCCCACCAACAATCACTAAATGTGCCAGAAACATCAGTTAACGGGACGAAATTCATGCGGGGCTATAATAATATAAAACAAACGTTCATCCCAAGCACTTACACACATATGCACTAATTCAGACACAACAGATACGAAAACAGACACACGAAACGAAAAACGCCCGGGATCCACCAGAGAACTGACGTCACTGACTACCTAACGACCGGGGCTGATGGGGAATTAGACTTAAAGAAAAAGAATGACAGAAATAAAAGAGGTCAGTGAGCATACATACTCTAGCTAAGTTTTAATGAATAAGGAAACTAAAGAATTAAAACTAAACCTAAGCTAACCTAATTTTGGGATGGGTTGCCCGTGTTTAATCCAAGCAAGCAATATCCTGATGTTTAACCGGCATCAAAGTGCCACTTCAGTTCAGCCCCTTTCATACGACACAAACGCGCAAGATTCACCCACCTTTTGTCGAATTCTGATGAAGTGAGTCCTCGCCTTTCTGTTCTAATCTTAACCTTAAGCTGATGCTTAAAGTATAAGATCAGTTGGGGAAAAGTGAACTTCTCGTCTTCATAGAATCCCTTCTGATGTGTCGTCCAAATCACGACTCTCATAACACCTAGCAAGCATAAGAACACATAATGTGCAGTCCTCGTCAGCGGCGGAGCCACATTGCTATAAACAGAAGCGACCTCAAGGACAAAGAACTTTCCAGGCAGCATGCGAACCATGAGGCCTTCAACATACCAGAGACGCAGTTGAGAGATGAATAAGAATGTGTTACAAACTACTCGAGCTACTAGGCAATTTAACCATTCAGGTTTAACGAATTTGCATATTGATTTTAAATAAGTTCATTAATTAACTGCCCTTCATCAATATTGTTTTATTCGATTATTCTTTTGATTTTCATATCAAACATAATTCTGGTTAGGAATATCGTCCTATATAGTGCAGAAAATTGTTTAAAAATTGCATTTTATTTGACACGTTGGCATCTATTTCTAAATTTTTCCTTACCTATAATAACACAAACATTTTTGTTTCAAAGTAAGGAATATATCTTACTTTGCGAAAGGATAGAGAGCGGGCGAATCCTGCTAGTATTTCATTAAAAACGACTGAGAAGGCACTGCGTTTAGTTGTTATTTCATGGAGAAATTGTCTTTATGTTCTGTATGTCCAAGATATAGTTTTAGGAATTAACAAAGTTCATTTCATTTTTTTTACTTTTAACTGAATGTATGGATTGTATTCTGTATGTAGCTAGATTCATAAGAATGTTTTATTCATATATATATATATATATATATATATATATATATATATATATATATATATATATATATATATATATATTCATATATATATATATATATATATATATATATATATATTCATATATATATATATATATATATATGTATATATTCATATATATATATATATATATACATATATATATATATATATATATATATATATATATATATATATATATATATAGGCATGATTTTGTGTGTATGTGTGTGTAGATATAGTAGGGCGTTGAAAATATTTGACAGATTAAAACCAGACAAATAATCATATTTATTTCATATTGGTAAGACATTTAACCAAATAGTCGCATGATAAAAAAGCTATCCTGTATCCTTCTTTCGGGAAATAAAATTTAAGTTAGAATTGGGGGATCACATGTGTTATATTACAAAGGATACCTAGTAGTTTTGGGACAGTTGTTTGCCCTGATTAGGGTTGTAGAGGTTTTATAGTTAGCTTTTTGAGGAAACTGTATTCATTGAGTATGCATAAATTTCTATGTAAATCTCGCTGTTCTTGTTCGCATTTAAATCAATGCACAAAAAGAACATTATCGATATGAAGGCCCGGTTGGATTAAATCTGCAAAGAACAAAAATAAAGTCAGATTAAATTTTAGGAAAAAAATATATTTTGCGCATACGTAGATTTGTTGAAGGCTCGTTACAATTATTGTAGTGTTCAATTTTGAAAGAAGTACACAGTATAATTTATGAGTTAATCTATATTGTTTAAACTAGCATATACAGCAACTGTCTTAACACAGCACAAGAGATAGATGCTATGCTTATAAAACGCTTGAGGAAGCGAAACCAGAAAACAAAAAAGAAATCCGAATGGCTAGTCATCGACAGAAAGCTAGCAGTAAAATATAATGATATTTGATAATGGCTTGTGAAAGTCGAAAATGCATACAATACTTTGTACAGTCTATGTCTAGATTTTCCCCACAAAATCTGAAATAAGTAACATTAGTTGATCTTACACCCCCATCGGAAGAAAATATTACAAATAAATATTTCTTGCCATTATGTTTTTTTTTGTTTGTTTGTTTTTTTATGGAAGAGGTCAATAAAAAAGTAAAGCACTTGATGGATCGAAGAAGAAGAAAGAGGAGGAGGAGGAGGAAGAGTGGAAGAAAAGAATAAGAAGGATGAGAAGTAGGAGGAGAAGGCGGATAATGAGTAGTAGTAGGAGAAGAAGAAGAAGAAGGATGAGTAAAGGATGGGAAGAAGAAGAAGAAGAAGTAGAAGAAGGAGGAGGAGGGGGAGGAGAAAGAGGAGGCGGAATAGAAGGGGAAAGAGGAGGGAGAAGGTGCAGAAGGACAAGAACAAGCACAAGAAGAGGGGGAGGAGAAGAAGAAGAAGGAGGAGGAAGAAGGAGGAGAAGAACATCAACAAGAACAAGCACAAGAAGAGGGAGGAGGAGAAGAAGAAGAAGAAGAAGAAGAAGAAGAAGAAGAAGAAGAAGAAGAAGAAGAAGAAGAAGAGATATTGGTATGGGGATATTTTTTTTATTACTAAATAAAATTGAATATTCAGTTACTTGCATCATGCCTGGTACTTCTGCTATGTACCTAGAGTAAATTGATTAAATCTAAGGAATGTACAATGTCATTCTCCCTTGGCTTCAAACTCGTATACTGTCATAGGGGAACACACCTATTCTATAGTTAATAGACTCTCCTACCTGTAATGTAGGAGTAGTAGCAGTCGCTGGGTGGCTCATAGAGTTGGTCAGTCAGTAGATGTCGGACGATGTAAGTCGGATATTAAAGTATCAACCACCACAACTAGATTACTGCGTCATTACCAATTATATCAAGTTCCTAACGTTTTGTACGTCGAACCTATTTTAGGACAGACATAGTACAAATACAAGCCTCCACTGTGAAACCACTACATAACATATACAGCGCCATGATGTAATTTCCTACTGACATTTCTACAACTATTTTCATGGTACTTATGCTGGTATATGCTCTTCGGTTCCTGAACTTTACGCATTGACCCGTTTTAGGATATTGACAGTTAGTTGTTATCATTTTACAGTTGAAATTTCTCGATATAACCGTAAGTTCTGTGCTAATAGTATCTTCTCTCGTATTTCTCGCCAGTTTCTTACTTTTCTGTTCACTACAATAGGCAAAAATGACAATCCAACATCAAACCTCATCTTCTGTCTCTCTGAATCCTGTTTCATTTGTTGTCGTTTATACATGTAACATTTTTTTTCAATTTCCTTCACCCTAATTCCTTTGATCATCAGTAACACTTTAGTCCTTAGTGACTATATCTTCTTGGTTGAGGTGAATCATTAAATAAGTGAAAAAACTACTAGATGTTTTAGGACAAAAATTGAAGCAAGTATTATGGAGAAATAATAGAGAAAAAAGGCAATAAGCTTTAAAAGAAACAGGTAAAACCACCAGAAAAATAGCCTTGGTAGACAATAAAGACATATTCAGCAGTCTATGGCTATTAAAACATGCAACAGACAAAGATGAATAAATAATAAAAATGATGTAATGGAATAACCAGTTACCCCTATGAATGACCAAACTATAGGTAGTAAGTAACTCTAAAGTGAACTGTCTACGAGAGAGATGACAGAATCACGTCCTACCTTCCAGTTAGTGGCACTCACTACTAGATTGACCTGTGTGTATAACTGTACAGTATTTCATATTGTACTTGTGTACAATAAACCATTCTTCTAGTATCCACCTGGTGTTATGTGTTTATTCCCTTAGCACGGAATATAACATTGGCGACGAGGATATTTGAAACGAGCTCACACTGAACATACCAAAAAAAAAAAGCATCAAATCAACAATCCATTGCCATAGAATTCTTTGTCGGATAACTTGACCCAGAAAATACAGCGATGTAAGAAAAAAAAATCTTCCAGAGTGGTTTGGCAGAAAATAGTGAGAATTGAACTCAGTTGAGGAGCACTTACGCTTCTCTTCAGTCTAGAAATTCACATCGGCACAATAAGCTGCTCTCCTCGCACACGACACTCGAGGATAACAAGAACAACTTTAGCGTTAGTCTTCAAGTGGACTCTCAAAGGAAACATTCATTAGGAACGTCGTTAGAAAAAAGAAATATTTGAACAACCACAAGACGGAATCATATATTGCCGCCTTTCATGTACAGAGAAAAAAGACTGCATCAAAATAAAAGCTGTTCAATTTATACTCTGCCTGCCAGTGTACATATCAGATTGAGACAAATGTTTTATTTTCGGATTTTCATTGATGATATTTGACAGTTGTTATCTCCATGTTACATCATTGTTATCCAATCCTTGCAAAATTAATTATTCATTATTTAATATATAACATATAAAATTAAATGTTTATTGTTTATTTTTCTAGCATAGATAAGCGATGAAAAAATGCAATTAGATTAATTGTACACTATAAATATAAAAAAAAACTGAAGTACAGTGGCAAAATAAATTAGTGACATTGAAAACGCAGTAACTGTCAACGAACGTGCGACACAAAACTGGTCCAAACGTTTTAAGGAACTTTACACCAGCTCAGGTACTGAACAATGGTTGGGCTCAACGACGAATGGTTAAATACTTCACTTTCCAAACACATAACGCGCATTCAATTCTCACTATGGTTAATGTTATTCATTGTCAAATTATAACTTGGAATGAAAAACAGATTGACAATGTTTTTCATTTCAAGTTACAAGGTAGTCACTGTTCCTAATCCTAATAACAGAAAACAGTGACTATCTTCCGACAAGGTTAAAGAACTCTTTGTTAAAAAGGTAGTATGAACAGAAGGCCATGCTGTGTGTTTGGTAGGATTTCTATGGAATGTTGCGATTTGGGCTCTTCTCAGATGGATATGCTATTAATTCTCACCTTAATGCTCAAGAACTGCAGTCAGTGCATGCTGCTTTGATAGGACAATACTTGGTATTGGTCAATAAAAGACACATAACGATGCCAAAGAGCGCATTACCAATATCACCCACAGAATTGCCGACCTATTCTGATAACAGTCAATACGATCCATCATTAGATTTCGATAGCTCCTTTCCTACACGGATGAATGTTCAACAATTAGGATGTAATTAACAGCTTCTGCCTGGGAGTTTTTTTTAGTTTTTTTTACCTCGTTTCTTGATCTCTATATATACATATAACAGATTAGTAGTAAACGTCCTGAATGCAGCCCTATCAATGAAGTTACTGACGAACGAAAACAATGATACACCGAAAGAAAATGACTGAAAAAAATAATAATAAACAAAGAAAACCGATAAAAGGAATGAAAGGAAACAGAAAAAGTATAGGAAAATACAGACAACCATTGAGTCAGTAAGTGCTCAATCTATCGACCAGATAGGTCAAGAAAGAACAGTAATATTAACCAACGAGAGAGCATCGGCGACTAAATTTGAATCATTACTCTGAGTTTTATTTAGAATGGTCGCCTAAGCGATCTTGGAACTAGTCTCTTTGTTCTGTTATTTTCGTTATTATTATTACTATTACTATTATTATTATTATTATTATTATTATTATTATTATTATTATTATTATTTATATAATAAATAAAAATGACAGGGTGTCAATGTTTTACACTTTTTCTATTAAAGGGATGCAACTCTCTAACTTTCAATAGCTGATGCTACAGAAATTTTGGATTCCCGAGTTTTCTTTACTGCAAATATTTTCAGTAATATTTTTATGTGATTTTTTTCGGTGAATTCTTTTGTACGATAATTTCTATCACTTGAAAATAAAATTAGTACTAATCTAAATTATTTGCGACAACCAGAGAAAGTAACATATGAAATAAAAAATACTTGTTTGTACGTAAGGACCTACATACATCAAACTGTCTTCAAATTAAGTGGCAGCAGAAGAATTATCGTTGAACTTTTAAAAGTTAAACTTAAATATTAATGCAATACTTAAATGAAGCGATCCATTTTGAGTTTTTCTATAGTTTACTGTTGCCTAACGAATACGGCAGCAGTATAACTCGCAAAAAGAAATCTCCGCCAACAGATGGACGGATTGCAATTAAAAGAACCAAGCCTGCAGTGACGTAAAGATGGTCCGGTACAAAAGAAAACTCAAATCAAACGACAACTCGTATTGAAAATGGTTTAATTTCGTTTATTTTGTTTCATAGCATATCAACCTCAGTGTGTTATTTAATGCCGACAATTTTTTAGGGTAGATTCGTATAAATAGAATGTGTATTCTTTGGTTTAGATTGGTTTGCTTTATTTTGTTTTACGGCATATCAACCTCAATGGGTTATTTAATTGCGACATTTTCAGGATAGATTTGTATGAATAGAATATGAATTTTTTGCTTTAGATTGGTTTATTTTGTTTTACGGCATGTTAACCTCAATGGGTTATTTAATGCCGACAACATTTTAGGATAGATTCGTATGAATAGAATCTGTATTCTTTGCTTTAGATTGATTTGGTTTATTATGTTTTACGGCATATCAACCTGAATTGATTAATTAATGCCGACAATTTTTTTTTATTGTTGGTAATATTTTGTTTTGTCAAAAATCTGTTTCTGGTAAAAATTTTTTAATCAAAATTGTATTGCTGGTAATAATTTTTCCCAAAATTATTGCTGGTAATATTGAACTATTTGCCAATAGCTGGCACGCTAACAGGTTCTACTACCACGGGTCAGGGTGGATCTGGGAACACTAGCAACTAAGCGCTGGTTCAACGCTCCGCAAAACCTCCTGATCAGAAGCCTTGCTGCTGGACTTAGTTTATCGTCTTACCCAGGAAGTGGATGTAGTTTAACGTCTTACACAGGACGGAGTACTGAGAATATACAAAGATTTAGGGACTCTCAAACTTCTGAACAAGCCGAAGGTCCAATTATGAGCCCACTGCAGCAGGTGAATTAAATGCCGCCCGATAGGTCGGCTTTTAAGTTCGTTCTAAATATCGTTAATGGTTTAAATCTTAGCTTTCCAATCACATAACACTAGCTTCGAGTCTCACTATTGTCAATTTAACTTCTTGATGCTATCATTGTTTATCTAAACCTTGTAAGAAAAATATGGTGACAGAAATGTTAAGAAGCCATATTTGCGCCAGCACGAAGTCACAAGTCGTCGTGACCGAGAATTTGAGCGTGGTTTCCTTGGCTAAACTGCTGATCACGCCAGATTAAGTTCTTCCTCTCACGTAGTAGCATTATGTGACGTGGCTGTTGAACAAAGATAACTACGCCTCAGCAGGTAAGTGCGACTAGGATTAGCTAGCTACAATTACAGACAGTGGTAGATGAAACGAGTTAACGGGCATTAACCGAAAAGAAACTTAATACTGTTGTGGAGTGGTTTCATAGTGGAGGCTTGTATTTGTTCTAAGTCGGTCCTTAAATAGAGTCGACGTACAAAACATTAATAACTTCATATAATAGGTATGACGCAGAGTAAATCTAGTTGTGGTCGCTGATACTATAGTATTCGACTAACAGTCATCCGGCATCGACTGACTGACCGTCTCACTGAGCGAATGACTTTTTACTCTTACTACTCCTACTTATTATAGGTGGGAGAGTCTATTAACTATAGAATAGGTCTGTTCAACTATAACACCCCCCCACTAAAACTTTACTCCGTAGGAGTAAACAGTTTTCTTTTTTCTTTTTCATTTTTTACAGGAAATATGATGAAAAAACAACAACAAAAATTCATTTTTTTGGCAACATCGTAGCGTATCTCCTACGTTTTTTGATCCACTTTTAAATGATCAGTTGCCTTTCTTGTTTTCTTCTGGATCGGCGAACCTCAGGTAAAATTGTTGCAAACGTGTTGAAAATCACCTCCATCTCCGTTTTATCCGCGGGACCGCTGTCAACCACGTCTGAAAAACGTCGTCTGATCTGGTTACTGCACGTGAATTTTTCGCCTTTCACCATGTGCATCATATTGCCAATCCGCTTTTCTTTTTTCTTGGTACCTCCATAGCGTTAGCAGAAACAACATTCCGCCTTGAGCTTCCCAAGGATGGAGTCACAGTTTCTGTAGGTTCTTCTTGTGGTTCTATTTACTTCTGTTGATCTTGTGCTTCTTAACGTTTTCTACGGTGACTTCAGTTGACTGAAATCATTTAATAAAACTGCATGTCCTTGACTGCGGGTAACTCGCTCCCGAGTTTTTCTCGGTGTCGGCTTCATCTTTACTTTCTGGAGCTTTTTTTTTCACGTATATCGTCGGTGTTACCCATTCACCTTTTTTTAAATACACCGGTTTTCTCTAATCTGTCCAATTCTTTATCTATCTGTTCAATTGAGGCAAACAGCACATTCCTTTTCTTTTTGAATACCGCCTGAGCGTTTTCTTTTATCTGGAATTTGCCTCAATCTTGGTACAGGTTCCCAAACCTGGCGAAAAACAGTAGGAAATGTTCCCTTAAGTTTCTTTACTAATTTTCGGGCTTCGTAGTTTAAAAGATCTACCTTGTAACATAAAGAATTTATCGGTAGATCCCATAATTGGAATTCTGTTATCCAATTCGTACCAACTAAGTTCTTGGTATTTTCTATGACAAATAGTTTAGCTTTTCGCGTTTTTTTTTTTTATTTAACGTGACGTTTGTAACAAATTCTCCAATAAATTGTATTTTTCTCCTGTCACTTACCTCGCGATTTTATTTGTCTTCATTAAAGTTGGTTTCCTCAACTTCTTCCACGTATGCAAATTTATGATAGATAGGTTAGAACCAGAGTCGAGTTGCATTTTTGTTTTTTATTACTTATTTCGACGGTAACAAATTTTCGGGTTATTCCATCGTTCACCTCGTCGGACTTTAATTTTCTTATTATATTCTCTTTATTTTTTGACCTGTAGTGCGATCTTTTATGACCCACTCTTTTACAGTTGAAATATCTTTTTTTTATTCCTAAAATCGCAATATCTGTACCAGTGTAGTTCACCATAAGCAAAACATGGCTTCGGGTTTTTTTTGATTATTTTTCTCTGGCATTTCATTTTTGTTTGATAATCCGCAATTTCAGAATTATTTTTGGTAGACTGACTTTCTTTTTTGTAGCGTATTTTACTTACATGCGAAACGCCAGACTGTTCTATCTTTTTCGAATCTTTCTTTACGCTAACATATCTTGTGCAGTCTTCTGCCAAATTCTGTATCCTAATTCTTGGTTCGTTTTCCAATTTTGACAGCACTAATTTTCTCAACTCTCCGTCTCTTTCCGATACAAGCCCCTGAACAAACAGTGAGCACTTAAAATTGTCAGCGCTTAATTCTGCTAGCTTGAATTCTTCAAAATGCTTGTTAACATTGGCTGCGTACGTTATATAGTCTTGTTCGTCATCTTTAATCAGATTCAAGCATTTCTACCTCTTGTGAAACAAAGATGTATTTTTACTAAATAATTCACTTAATATATTTACCGCCTCGGTAAATGTGAAATCGCTAGTTTTTATCGGTAAAATGTAGTTTACCAATTTGTTATGCTCACCAGTTCCTAACTTGCTTAAAAGAAGCCTAACCTGCTTTCCTTCAGACTACGAGTGGCAGCCCTCGTTATACACGTTCGTATTTTTTTATAATACAATTCAAAAGTTATATTTTCATCTGGACTGTACATGAATATTTTAATTGAATTCCATATTGTGTTCTTTGCGAAAGAATCATTTTGCAGATTTTTTTCTCTTTCCTCTTCTCAGTTATTTCCAGAATTTTGTTTTGAAACTCCTTATGCATCTGTTTCATTTCTCGTTGAAAATGCATTTGTCTATTAAAAGTTTCCTCCTTCTGTAGTTGCATCTGGAATGTTTTCTGTTGCTCTAATATTGTCATCTGTTGTTCCGTCTGGAAATTCCTATATTTTTGCATTCCTCCATCTTCACAAAAGTTTACACAATGCCTAAATATATTAGAGGGCTTTCTACGAATTTGCAATTCGTGACGTATTTGAGCAAACTGTCTTATCGAGAAAAAACATTCTATTCTCAGTTGAGAAAACGACAGATTTTTTTCGTCACTAAGTTGTCGTCTTGTCTTTCGAAAAACTTTACAAAGTTTTTTTTTGTTTATTTAAGTGTGAATCCGACATTTTCTCGCCGAAATTGTGGCGAGCAAGTTTTTTCTTTTTCCTCTCTATGAGTACGAATTTCGTCATCAAATAATGTTGTGGCGATTTTTTTTTCTTCCACCATATGAATTCGAATCCCTTCGCCAAATAATACTATGGCGAACGCATTTTTTTCTCTTCCACTATATGAATACGAATCCTTTCGCCAAATTATACTGTAGCGAATGAAAATTGTTCTTCCTCCGTATGAGTTCGACTCCTCGTGGCCTTGTTATGGCGGGTCAATTTTTTCCCCCGTATGAGTACGAATTCCTAGTCGCCAAATTTGTTATGTGGCGAACGAATTTTTTTTCTCTCACCGAATTAATTCGAATCCCTCGTCGCCAAATAATTGTTGTCACTGAGTGTCTGACTTGTTACTCTTACTACTTATTATAGGTGGGAGAGTCTATTAGCTATAGAATAGGTGTGTTCTACTATAACAAATACAAAGAAAAAAAAATAAAAACGAATTGCACTTCTCGGCATGCATGAAAAAGCGACAATGTCGGACAACCAGATGCTCGCGGTATAATGAAATTATGTCTATCTCTTTCTGATGGGTGATGCAGGGGGTATATATACGAGGTCTGAACAAAAAGGTATATAGACTGGTGCTATGAAAGTAAAACTTCAACACATATCAATTCTATATTTAATCCCTTTCAAAGTAGCCAACTTCTGAAGCGACACATATTATACAGTGTCGTTTCCATTGATGGAATATTCCCGAAATTCCATTTCTTTGATAGCGAGCAGTTGCCTCTTTGCATTTTTGTTTTCTTTTAAATTTTGCTCCTTTCAAGTGGGATATGATTTTTGAAGTCGAAAGAATATCTGGAGAATATTGTTATTTTAAGACGTGTGGAATGTGCGCTAGACCAAAATCTGCTAGACAAGTTATGATCACGCATGAAAACTCTGTGTTCCGGTAAGACGATCACGCCCTACACATCTTCCTTCCGAAGGCTACTATAAACAACCGAAGTGGACAAGAACGTGATTGTATTAATGCGTGACAGAAATAAATAAGTGCCAAACGTCTTCACAATGCGTACTTCTGCTCCGTTGCCATACGAACAGCCCCCATATATTTTTTAGCAAACCTCCTGTATATATATATATATATATTTTTATATATATATATATATATATATATATATATTGGGGTTAAACAAAATAATTGGAATACTTGTTAAATTCAAGGAAAATTTATTTAATATGGAGTTGGTCCTCCTTTAGCCTCACAGACAGCTTTGATACGTCTAGGAGTAGAATCATACAGCTTCCTTCGTCCAGATGAATTTTCAGTCATTCTTCCATTAAAACATTCTCCAGCTCTTTACGAATGGGGGATAGCGGCTCTTACTTTTTGCTCCAAAGTACACCACAAATGTTCAATAATATTGATATCTTAAGATTGGGGAGGCCACTCCATGTGATCTAACTCACTTTCATGCTCTTCATACCAATTCTTAACCGCTCGTGCGGTATTATTGGAGCATTATCGTCTTGGAAGATGCAGTCACCATCAGGAAATAAAGTCTTGGCCATTGGATGAACATGATATCCCAAAATGTCCAGGTAATTTTTGCTGTTGATTCTACCATGCAGGGCAACTATTGGACTGAGACATTTCCATGATATGGCGGCGCAAACTATCACTGATCCACCTCCATGATTCACTGTTGGAAGAAGGCAGTCAGGGTTGTAAGCTTCTTTGGGCTGCCTCCTCACATAAACTCGCCCTGAAGTTGGGAAAAGAGAAAAACTGGACTTGTTTGAGAATATGACTTGCGTCCATTGGTCTTAAGACCAGGCATTGTGATCTCTCCACCACTTCAACCTCTTTTGAATGTTGCGAGTGGAGAGAAGAGGTTTCCTCACAGCGGCTCTTCCATGATATGCAGCCTTATGGAGCTCACGGACAACAGTTTTAGTAGAGACTGTACTCTTCAGATGGTTATTCAACTCAGCAGTCACTTTCTTAATATAATAGGTCTTTGAAATATAAGAGTGGATTTTGCAACTGTTCCAATTATTTTGCCCAACCCATATATATATATATATATATATATATATATATATATATATATATATATATATATATATATATGTAAAAATTTCATAAACAGATATAAACGTAGAGACCTGGACAGATATGAAGGTTTGTTTAATCATTGTTTTATTTCTGTTCGTCTTATTGTTGTTAAAATTATTATGATCTACCCCATCTTGAACATTCATGTATCATGATGAATTGTATAAAAAAAAATTAATTCATTACTTTTATGTAATTTTTCATTAGAGAAAGAATTGCTAAACTAAACATAGAGTCCGGATTTAGTTTCGAATTCGCTCATTAGTTCATGTTGATTTCTATTCATCTTCTTTTTGAACAGTTCAGCAAAGACGGCTTCCTTCTCTGCTTTTTCTTTTCTTTCTTTCTTTTGCACCGTCGACAGCACATTCTCACCAGCCATATTTCCTGTCTGCGGAGCAATACCCATTTAGTCAACCAACATGTCGTCATCAGACTTCCTTTGTTCTTTCTAACGAATCCTAAACCTGATGCAATCGCCTAGAGGTCATTTCCGAAGCCCTGACATTTAGTAGTCAAATTTCGTTTCCTTTTGAACTCGATCTTGTCAGCCAGTCAAGAAAACTTAAACTTAAAGTGAATCTGTGGCGCCATGAAATTAAATAGCACGTGTACCTGTGTGTCTGTAACTGTGCTTATGCAAGTGCGTCTGTCTGTGTATTTGCGAGAGTTTTATTTCATCTGACAATAATAGTGAGAATTAACCACTTGCGTCTCCTCATGTGAAATAATGTTTTCCTTAAAAACCGATTGCTGGACTTACTTCACTAAAGTTCACCCAATGCGCAAGATGATTATTGAAGGAAGCCTGTAATATAAAAAATAAGAAGAGGAAACTGAAAGTTTCTGCGAAGGTAACGACTTTTCATACACAGAAGCGGTTAAGATTGTGCTCTTGGGAAAAGCATCCACAAAGGAATGTTATTGGAAAAAAGCATTCGGAGCATAACGCCATTCTTATCACTGGAATCTGTTGAGAATGAGGGTGATTCAACTCTATCGACGGAGCAGGGTTGATTCTGGCCGGGAAGTTCTGAACTGGTAGCACTACAACTATAAAACGACTCAATATTTATCAAGAATGCATCGGTAGAGTAGCGATAGGCTAGCGACGTTGAGTCTGTATAAATGGGAACTAATGGTGAGAAATAATTTACCACCTACAACCTTGCCTGAAAGATTTTGAATCCTGTGAAGGATCCAAAGTGGTTATTGGTCAGCTACAATATATATATATATATATATATATATATATATATATATATATATATAGTTTTAATGTGTGCGATATTTATGGGATAAATTGCTCAATATCAGAGGTGACAGGCTGTTTCATGCTGGACGCAAACGTCAAGCCCCGAATGTTGGATTATTTATTCGGCTATTAAATATATGTGGGTCAGTGGCGCATTGTGGGTAATCTATTTTGGCGGTTATTTCGGTGAGCGGATTTGTTTAGGTTAATTATTTTCATTTTGTATTACTTATTTTTTTTCGTTATTTGATGTTCTATTAACGTAGTAAAACATTTGGGATGATTTGCTTAGGTCGCTTATTTAATAGTTTGTTTTGGTCTGGGAATATAATTAAAGCTATTTATTCGTCCAATGTTTAAATAGCTTGCCGTAGTCTATTCTGTTATTGAGGCGGGTGGGCAGATTTTAATTTATTTATTTGTATTGACTTTTACTTAGTTTTGCTTAATTATGCTTATTTGTATTAGTTTTAACGGTTATTTTAGCGGGAGCGATTTGTCAATTTGTTCATTTATTTGGAATAACATTTTATTATTTTTTTAATAACTTAATTCTTTTTTATTTTGTATATTTTTATTTTTTATCGATATATAGCAGTTATAGTTGTTTTTACGTCCAATTTTTAGATTGGCTGCTGTAGTCTATTCTGACAGTTATTTTGGTGGGATTGGTTTCTTAATTTGTTTATTATTATTTAATTGATTTACTTATTTGCGTTGATTGTTTTTATTTGTATTTTATTAGTTTATTCGCGGTCTGATATATATACTGCAGCAATACGACATTATTGTTTTATACTTTGGTAATAATAAAACGTGTTAAAAGGTTTCATGTATTCTCTAGAGCAGTACAAGGAACTCACCATTGTTCCACTTGATGTCCGTTTAGAAACATAGAGGAATTATTCTGCTAGTGTTTCCACTAAAATAAGATAATAAGATTTAAAAAATGGTTATTTACAAAATGGTTTGGCTATGTTAACTTCCACTATTTTCGCTCATTTGTGGAAAGCCAGACAACGATTAATAAACTATAGAACATATATCTGTAAGTATATATAGCTGGCCACTCGTATTCAAGGACACCCATCTACTAGGGCGGCTAACAAATACCTATTGCCGCCGCTTGCAGGTGTATTTGTTTTTATTCAACATCCACAGAACCAACCTGCGGTTTATACTGCAACTCTGCTGAGCGGACCTTTGTTACAGTTTCTGGAAAAGAGCGTGTGATCTAGCGTGATCATCAATTTGAACAAGGACAGCACGCTCAAGGCCTCGTGTCTTCGTGCGTGCACAGGTATCAACGGCACCCAAGGTTCCGCCTACACAAAAAGGCAGGGGTCAACCTATAGTATGGTTATCAGGCGCATTCCAAATGTTCCGAACGCTGGGATCGTCCCCTCCAGTCCGACAACATCAGGAAGTTTCCTTCCTGACATATCGGCCATGGTGAGATTCGAACCGGGTCTCATGTTCAGGATGCGACTATTCTAAGCCTTCGGCCACGTTCATACAATCTGTAAGTATAATACAGTTCAAGGCGTGAACGATCATGGCCCCCAACTAATAATATTATAGTTTAATTGATTAAAGTATTGTTTCATAAATTTGGTCTCATGAACTGCTGACTAACCTTGACATATTTTGGAAGGATATTATAATAACCCAGAACCTAGACTGGGAGGGAACTGGCTTCATACGGAAAGAAAATGAATTCAGTAAATATACAAAAATAGAAAAGTGCGTAAGACAAGGTTGTGTCTTCTCACCGGATATGTTCACCCTATAAAGCGAGAATCAGAAGTTCTACTAGTATTCATTATTGTCTGCCATATCCTTGACAACATAAGTTATGTATATTTCACAGCGTAGATAGCGGACACGGAAAGAATATAAGAAGAAAAACACAGAAGCTAGTGATGGAAAGCGAGAAGAAAGGACTATGCACCAACTGCAAGAAAGTATACACTAAATTGTTAGAAAAGGGATGAGCCTAAAATGCAAATTACAGATCGAATATATTAAAATAAAACAAGTACAACAATATAATTATATATGAAATGTTTTAAACGAGGGCAGAATGTGTGATTAGGAAATCAGAATTCAGGTCGGGATAGGTAAAGAAAATTGCAAAAGATAAGCAAAGTATTAAGAAAAAGGAAGAAGGTTCGTATGAAACAAAGAAATGAACACTGAACTGTTCTGTAATATTTGTCTTTCTTTATGGCAGTGAATGCTGTGCAAGCTCCACAAAGATGAAGAAGAGACCCGTAACAGCAGAAACGCAGTTCTACAGAAGGATGATAAGGATACTATAGACAGAGGAAAGTAATGTACAGCATACTTAGTGGGCTTGAGTAAATGGATGGTGGAACATAGTTTAGGAAATATAACAAAAAGATAAACTTTATTAAGGGCTACAAGGGACAATATATTGTGGAAAGCCATGACCGCCAACTTACTGAGGGGAGACGGCAGTTAAAAAAGTAATTGCGATTACAATGATTCTAGTGGATAATAAAAATTCAAATCCATTGAAAGTAATAATGCATTCTCTGTGCATAAGTATAAATACACGTTTTCCCAGGGTATGGGATAGAAAAAAATAGAGACAAACCCAAGATAACAAAGGCAACGGTGATAAAAGAGTCCTTTCCGATTTTAACACAGCTAGGTCCTATTGACTGCAGAAAATGTCAGTGACATAGAGAACGATTTTAAAAAAGAAAACAATGTTTGGCTATTTACAGGAAACTAAAATATTTTTTTTTTCAATTTAATCAAATCAAGATCATTGAAATCGGAACAAGAAAGGACCATTAATTGGGCTAGAGTAAATAAAAGGTACATACATTCATCCGGGTTTGTACGAACTCAAAAAGTACTTTTAGCGAGTCATTATTTCCAGTCTTTCATTCACTAGATTTCTTTTTGGTCTGAAAATATTATTATTGTTAACTTTTCTTCCTAGTGCAGTTTGCATATATTACTATGATTACTAGTCCCTTTGTGTTGTTACTTTCTTTATTATTATTATTATTATTATTTGTATTATTGTTATTATTATTATTATTATTATTATTATTATTATTATTTTCTTCGATTTCTGGCGTTTACACATTTCTTTCCGGGTCCCGCCCATGGGCCTAAGGTTAGAAATGTCAGCATGACACTTTCCACTGGGCGGTTGGTTTTGATTGTTCTGTCAGTGTGTATTGTGTAGTCCCATAGAATTGTAACATGTCTTATTATTATTATTATTATTATTATTATTATTATTATTATTATTATTTATATAATAAATACTAATGTCAGTGTGTCACTGTTCCACTCTTCTACAGTTTATTGTTGCCTATCTCATACGCCAGCAGTATGCCTCGCAAAAAGAAATCTAGCAACTAAGAAACATTAATTATAAAAGATTGTCAACGATTTCTACAGGGTATAATGAGAAAAGTATATCTGGAGAATTTAATACTTACAGGATATATTTAGCGGAAAGAGGAAAGAGTAAACAGTGTTTAATTTACTTAACAAATGGGAGCAGAACGAAAGAGGAAATTGAGGAGACCCATGATCGCCCATATTTCAATTAGGTGACTGAATAGGTCACTCTACAGTCCATTTTTTTTTTTTTTGACGAAGTCACTTAATTCTTTTTTATATATTTTCGATTCCATTGCAAATCATTTCGAATTTGAAAAACAAAAGATCGAAGTGCATTTTTGTTTAGTTGAAAACTTCCATTTATCCGGAAATGTAATTATTTTTCATTTTCTATTTAGCAGAAATTCGCTTCTGAAAAAACCCAAAAAATGTTGAAGTTGTCTATGGAAACGTGCCGATCAAAAATCACAAACAGAAATGATGTTCACATATATTCCCTGGTTGATAAACAAATACCTTAAGCTAAGAATTATTTAGCCATTCGGGAATGGCTGAACACCCTAACGAGATGAAAATAAATAAGAAAAAAAAAAGTGGAAGCTTAAGTAAAATTAAAATATATGCGTACATCTTGAAAGTTTTGCTCTTGAAATTTTCATCCACAAAATATCCTCTTCAATGTACAAACTGTTTAGGATAATCATTTTTCTCTTTTTGTCTCGACTAGTTTTGTTAAGCCCTTAGAAGACATTCGCTTATGAGGTTTAATATACTGATAGAAAATAAAAATACGACACTGCAAATACCTGTTTCAATTTAATCCAGAATAGATGCACAGGTTAGATATATTGAATATAATAAACACAGACACAAATCAATACGTGCATAGGTTCCAAAATAAAGACTGTCTGAACAGGACGGTGAAACATATTAATACACTGTCTATTCTCCTTGTGCTATAACGCTGGCTTGTACGCAAACGTGCACACGGTCACGTGTCTAGGTTGTTCTCTTTTGCAATACGTTCATGTTTATGCAATGCAGAAACATTTTCAGACGTCGTATGATTATATATTATATAAAGAAAAAGAGCAATAAGTACTGATTTGGTAATTTGTAGAACAAATTCCAGAGGATGCTTGGTAGCCCACTTGTTGTTGAAGAATACGTTTTGAACTCTGCGTCTCCACAGGTCTACACCCAAATGACAATCATTTGTAAGAAAGCGGATCTTGGTCTCATCACACCATAGAACCTGGTGAAACTCTGAAGCGATATGCAATTTTGATCATGAAAAGTATTTGGTGTGGGAGGATCAAACATTACTCGGGAATGGAAGCTCAAAGACATATGAAAAATACTGCTATCTTTCTCAAAATAGTCACAACTATTTCATTCTTGGGCGAGTGTGGGTTGGGAGCTGTGATTTATGACTTTTACAAATTAGGCTGATGGAAAGGCGCATAGGAGTGAAAATTGTTTTGCGATCTCTCGACAGCCACATCGGTCAGCGTAGCGGGATATGAGCCCTGTGTGACACTGGCTTTCCTCATTTTCAAAAGTCCCTCTGTGTCAATTTTAAAGCACATTTATTAACTTGTATTACGTATGTAACTTTTTTGATAACTGCTTACCTACTATGTCTCTTTCGAAATAAATGATTTGGACAGTTTGTTGGATGGGAGTTGTTCTTACACGTGACGCGTGGTCGGCCGCTTCAGTTTTTAAAGATGACACAGGTAGTGACGAATTAACTATATTGTAGAATTTCCACATCCTCACAGACAGGGGGATTGAGGTAAATAGACCAGACATAATCAAGATTTAAAAAAAAAGAACCTGCAAACTAGTTGATAGCACTTGCCCAAAAGATTCCAATTTTTCTAAAATGAGAATTTCAAAAACTGTCAAATTATAATGACATACAAATCGAAATGACACACACATATATATATATATATATATATATATATATATATATATATATATATATATATTGATAGGAGCATTGGCTATGATAAAGAAAGTTATCGAGAATTATCTGAGTAAGATTCCTGGACACATAAGGATCTTAGTGCTGCAGAAGATTACTTTGAGCGGAACTGCATACAAAATTCTCTCCATCTAAACGAGACCTCGTAAATGTATACAGATAACTCTCTTACAGTGCCCTTTTTGCTCATAGACCCTTGAGCGGACTTGGCAATTAGGCACATAAAATTACTTTCTGGCAATATGATACCACAGACAATAATAATGATATGGTTATTTGTGTAAATTAAAGATACTAGAGAGAATTAACCATTTGAAGTAAAATTATAGCCGACGGTATTGAACGTAGGATAATCATCAGCTGTCTTTGCAATTATAGAGGACTAATTTCCCGTTGCTTTCTCCCTGGTGATATTAGTAAGAAGGCCACTTTACTTACCTGGCCGTTGTCGCATTCATCTTTCGCTTGACGATAGGTCTTATTTCTTCGTCATATAATGTTGCTAACCAAATTTCTTGCAATTTACGGAAAGAGGAGTCGGTTTACTTGCCGACTACCCAACAAATAGAATCTACTACGTAGAATCAGAAAGACAGAGATTAACTGTCAGGGAAATATTACGAGATAAAAGCTTATGAAAAATATGAAACTGGCAAGGCATAAGTTTAGGTTTAAACAGATAGTAAGATACCCGAAAAGATTTTACAAATGCTTAGAAGATCAAGTATTGAGAGGGATACTAAGGGATAAAACATTCGAAGGAAGAAGGTTTGGTTTGGTTTGTTGTGGTTTACGGCATTTCAAACTCAATGCGTTATTTAATGCCGACAAAGATTTTATTGCTGGTAATATTTTGTTTTGTCAAAAATCTATTTCGTTAATAATTTTTCCGTCAAAAAAGTATTGCTGGTAATATTTTTTCCAAAAAATGTATTGCTGGTAATAGTTTTTTTTTCTTCAAAAATTTATTGCTGGAAATAATTTTTTTTTATAAAGTATTCCCGGTATTAAAAGCCAGTTTTACCCCAGTTTGGGGGTTAACTATATGTCCATAGCTGAGACCATAACAGATGCTACCACACCGTTTCAGGATGGAAATGGGTATACCAGCAATTTAGAGATTGTTCCAAGCTCCTCCAAAACTCTTGAAAAGAGGCTTTGCTTCTGGGGGTAGTTTATCGTCTTACCTAGGACGCGGATGTAGTTATTCGTCATACACAAGGAACACGGCAAACAAAATGATTATTCCGTGTGCTCTGATAATGCCTAGTAATACTATCACATTCTTGTTTCTCAGTACTATACCAAAACCGAGATATTTCTATACCTTACCAAATCATTTTATATGTTTTCCGGTCTCTTTTCTTGTGATTGCGATGTCTCTATCAAGTGTAATAGCTTATATTTAGTGATCCAAATACGTTTACCTTCTATTTTCCTTCCCAAAACCAGTAAGAGTAACGCTTTTTTTGGATCACCAAATTTAATCCACTCCACTTGATACAGACATCATGAATAAATTGAAAGAAAAGATAACGCAGTATGATTTTCGATGTTCAGGATAATAATGATGGCTTTTGGACAAATTTTGTATGGGTGACCTTTGACAAAATATTCCAAGACGGGGAAAACTGAACCTTTCCAAAACATAAAATATAATCTGGAATTAAAAGGAAACCAATGATAGCACACAACTGAATGCAACCTATGATGCGTGTATCAGTTATAAAATATGTCAATTAATATAAGCAATAGGGAAATCAAACATAGAATATACTGCCTCGACGGTTGCTTTTCTTCGAATACTGCAAGAAGGTACAAATCCAACATTGTAATCTAAGATGCTGTTTAATAACATCATTCGATCAAGACTTTCTTGCAGATAGAATGCATTGCATCGAACTTGTTCAGAAATGTCTGAGCTATTTGCATCCGTTTTCTCAGATCAATGTTGAGCGCAAGAAAACCCTGTTTTTCATAAGACTATACTTATTCAGATTTCATAGATTAGCGCTACAGAAAAACAAATTAAAAATGCCAAATAACATAGACCACATGACTAATTGGCTTTCAAGAGAAGCAATAACTAAAATGGATAGCACAAAGAAAATACTCACGTAATCATAAGTTTGACATTCCACTCTATTCCAAAAATATTTGCTATGAAACATAAGTTCTAGAAAGAGCGATAGCAGTGAACGTGTGAGTTCTATTTTCCTAAAAAGCAACTGCTTTAAAAGAAATAAGTTTCTTAAAGTTCAACTAACAATGTGATATAATGGAATGGTGAGTCAAACGCCTTAGTCTTTGAGCTAAGTCTATAACGACGCCCATTGGACTACGCCATTGATCTACACTTCTTACCTGCGACTACAACGCGTACCAGTTGATTACTGCTACTGTATTCTTCTTGGTTATAGTAGCCAAAACCACTTAGCTACTTCGTTCAAATATATCCCTTTGCGGGGCATATCACAATGAATGCCGTATATTTTCTGTATAGAAACGGTTAATCTTACTGTGAACATGTTTATTTCAAAGTTCACTAGTGAATGGTACATAAAAGAAACGAATATATAAGCATTGGGTATAGATTAAGCCCTCCAAATGATCAATTTTGGACTCAAGACTTACTCAGAAAAGGTTGATTTTTCTACCGAAAAATAGAGAGCTGTATTCTTTTTTTTTTTTTTTTTTAGATAGAGTTTATCCCGGTAGAGGCATTAAACCCACTGAGACCCAAGAGGTTACTGGGTGTGGCAGGGTTAGAAACAGGAACGATTACTAGGGAGTAACGAGTCTTTAGGAATTTAAATAAACAACTAGTTTGGTGGGAAGGGCTCATCATTTCATAATTGAAATTGCTAGGGCTAAAAATAAGTTCTATGCTAACAGTTTCTTTTCTTGCACTTCATTTCGTAGATCTATCTTCTGGCTTTTGGCTTTCCATTCAAGTTTGATCTTCAAAAATGTAAATGCAATGTCAGCTTTTATCCTCTTCCTCTCGATTCCTGGTCTTTTATCGTCTCGATGTTTAATAATGTTTCTAATTTTCGTATAGTCTTTCAAATTCGTCAGCTTCTTGCGTCTTAGTGGATTTATTGCCTTGCTTAGGATGAAATGATTAAAGTAAATGACATGTTTTATGTCTTTATTTAATTAATTCAAACTATATAATAAATTACTTGAATATGTATAAGCAAAAGCGATTAAGAATATATGTATGTCTGTGAAAAGTGTGTGTATATAAATATAAACATATATATATATATATATATATATATATATATATATATATATATATATATATATATATATATATACAGTAGCGTCCAAAACTAAGGGACAAGATTTTAAAACCTAATATTTGTTAGAAATAACAACTGTGAAAAGCTGTTTTTCTCAATTTTGTCCCTTACTTTTGGACATTCCAAATTTGAAAATAAATAAATGATTGTTATAATTCTTTTTCTATCCTTTGCAAATGATTCAAATTTTAGTATGTTATTATGGATGATAACGACTACCAGTTGTCAAAATTTCAGCTTTTCAAAGTTGTTATTTCTAACAAATATTAGGTTTCAAAATTTTGTCCCTTAGTTTTGGACGCTACTGTATATATCATTATTTATATATTATATGCGCAGTACTTATAAGAAAGCGCTCAATATCAGAGATAGAGCTAATGTATATCAATCTAACCATATATATATATATATATATATATATATATATATATATATATATATATATATATATATATATATATATATTATTATACATATATATATATATATATATATATATATATATATATATATATATATATATATATATCATTATTTATATGTCATATGCGCGGTAATTATTAGAAAGCGCTCAGCATCAGAGATAGAGCTAATATATATCAATCTAACCATATATATACATATATATATATATATATATATATATATATATATATATATATATATATATATATATATATATATATAATTATTTATATATTATATGCGCGGTACTTATTAGAAAGCGCTCAATATCAGAGATAGAGCTAATATATATCAATCCAACCACACACACACATATATATATATACTACAACAGCTTCTTTTCTCGATCTTCCCACTTGTGGAACTCTCTTCCGTTTATTTGCTTCCCTGATAACTAGAATCTTCAAAAATCTAAATGCAACGGCAATGCCCATCTTCTGCTTTCTTGAATCCCGTTAGTCCTTTGTCCTTTCTTCAGTATTCCCTATACTCAGTCTGCTGCAACCCCCAGCAAACTAGTCGCATTGCGGCCATGTTTCAAGTGAAATGATTAAAATAAAATTATTAACAGTAAAATGATGCGCGTAATGCAATGTGTGTCAGTATGAAAATTTTAATAACAGACCTGGTTCAGTTCCGAGCTAATCTGCTACCTTCACTTTCACACTATGAATGCATATATATAGTTTTTTTATAGCAGGGTAGAGAGTCGTCCATAGACTTACATGGCAACCAGTCTAAGAGAATTATTACTCTGAATTCAATGAGCGTGGATTTAGTCCAATATATTTCTCAAGGAGACATAACAATTTGCAATATTATGGTAAAAACAAAAACAACAATTTCCAGAAAATCTCTTGAAGAGTTTGATAAATTTATTAAACAATAGTATCTCGCCGCGGAAGAAAATGCTAATTTGTCCTTTTGAGATCTATCCGGAAAATACTGAATCATGTTGATCATCTTGACTACCAGATGAGAGAGTATTTTCACGCATGGGTAATAAGGTCCATGCAGACTGGCAGATAACGTATCTACTTATCTACCAGTCTGCACGGATCTTATTACGAATGCGTGAAGAGATTCTCTCGAGTGGCTACTAAGTCGGCAGTAAGACGCCATTGATGGAGTCTGTTTATTGTACAATATTTTCATTGTCTCAAGAAACATGAAGATACTCCATTTATCAGATATGTTCCTCTTCTTTATTGCATTTTTAGCAAAATACCGCCGCATTTTCGTGTTAGTTACCCTCTAATAAAATCAAGATTTTGTTTCCGGCAACGTTTGCTTTTCTCACAAAAGAATTGAAATTTTATTTCAAATGGCATGGATGATTTTACGACGTCGCATCTGATGTTGGACCCGGAAAAAATATTTAAAGACATTTTCCTAAATAATGTTTTGGGCTTAGATAATTTTTTTCAAGGGGACTATGGTGCGATTACCAAAGGCAGGATATGATATTGCTTTGTTTATGAAAAAGTTCTTCATAAAATTTATATATAAAAAATAGCAAAAGAACTAGCGTTGAGTATAAAATGATAAATGCGAACCTTAAAGATATTCTCTAAAATAATAGCTGACTTGCTGAAGTTATAGATATTACTCTAGAAATTATTCGATAACTGCATGAGTTTGGAGTAATATATACATATATATATATATATATATATATATATATATATAAATCGGTCTTTTCTTTTGTTCAGGTATATATTTATCCATGCCCTCAAAAATGACTGAATTTAAATTATATTTTTCAGGTTATATTTGGTGTTTTCGTCTTTTATACGGAGTCTTTCCTTTCACCATACTAGATACGAATAGGTCACCATCGATAAAAAAAAAATCAAACAATGCAGACGGCCACATAACGTTGAAACACCGGACCCCAGAAGGTAACTAATGTCAAGCATTTTCACTTCCTAGATCGGTTATCATTTGGGAATATCAGGTGCTTTAAGCTTGAATGTGTGTGGTGTAATGGATAATTGCTCGGAATTAACAATCGGATAGTCAACTTCCAATTCCAATTCCAATTCCAATTGGGGTGGTTATATCCACTTTCGAGCAAATGCCCTTGGGAATGGTATGAATCCACCTCTATTCTGCTCAGTTATTGGGTTAATTAGTAAGACATAGATCAGTAAATAATTATTATCTCCACAAATATTGTTACAATATAAAATACTTTCTGACTTTAAATAATCTGAAAATGGGTTTATGGGTCGTAGGAAACGAATTAAGCAATCAATGTAGGAAATATATCGATAGCAAAGTAAAACTCATACACACAACAAAAACTTGTCATATTATATAGAAGGATATATATGCTGGACCGATACGTGCAGGCATATAACCAATATAAGCAGTTCGAGCATTACTAAAAAGACTAAAAACAAGTTACCTAGTCATGGTCAATACAATGAGAACGGTATATCACCGTTAAAAAATATAAGAGGGTTCAGTTTTATATTTTTAAATTTCCTGCAGGTTACTCAGATCGGCATAACCGGAGGAAAGGCAGATGAAACAAATCTTTGTGATAATAACAACGAACATGATGATAATCGTCTGACTGTAAATAATGTTAACTTTTAATGTCAGATGGAAATACCTTTTTTTTTGCTAGTGATGTATTAGAAACGGGAGGGTGCTGAATTGTTACTAGGTTGAAACAATTCCTAAAACATTACTCTATCAAGTCCACCACACCTCCCAGCACGTTAAGTTGTAGATTACTCTGCAGGTAGTAGAGTTTTACTGGTTTAAGCTCCTAGGTCCATGTTTAACCATTTTGGAACACCGAGTTATTCTCCTCCTAGATTGGTTACCGATCACCGCTATAGAGGCCAGTATGCCCGACTATTTAATTCGTAGCCGGGGTGTGATAAGGGACAGTGTTATGTCTTTCTCTTTTCCTTAGCGTAAGGGAATGCAAAGAACTCAGTTTACCAACTTTATAGGAACCTGTTGAAGGTCACATGACATAACGACCTAAAGGCTGAGAAAATATCACTGAAGATAATAATAGCCTGAGTTTTAGATAATATAAATGATGATGACTCATCCTTACCGAAAGTTGAAGAGAAATAAACTTTTTAGTGACGTGTGTATTAGAAACGCAAATTTTAAAATTTTAAACTCTCAAGTCCCATAGAGAAACTACCCAAATAATCAACAGCCCGCATTGCAAGGAAAGACTCAAAAACTTGATGTGGCCCATTTGTCTTATTCAAATTCCTAACATCCCTGCGAGTAGGATATTGTATTAATTGGAAAGTTCTTGGATCAAAAATGCCTTAAGAGCAATTAATTTTGTCTTTAATTGCACACACCACTAATAAGGTAAATGGCGCAGCTACTCAAATCCGAAGATGCCAGTCTAATAGAGCGGTTAGCTAAACCCCATTGTAGGCGCCTGGGCCAGGCACATTTGTTTTTGTTGAAAAGCACACCTGTGGAACATCGTCCTGGGTATGACGATAAACTACATCTGCATCCGAGGTAAGACGATAAACTACATCCGCGTCCTAGGTAAGATGATAAACTACATCCGCGTCCTAGGTATAGCAATAAGCTATGTCCAATAGCAAGCCCCCTGATAATACGTTTTTGAAAAAATATTACCAGCTATACGTTTTTTTTTAAATAGTGTTTCAGGCTATACGTTTTTGAAAAAATAATATTAACAGCTATACGTTTTTGAAAAATAATATTACCAGTTATATGTTTTTGAAAAAATAATTTTACCAGCTATACATCTTTGAAAAAATAATATTACCATCTATACGTTTTTGAAAAAGTAATATTACTAGCTCTACGCTTTTGAAAAAAATTATATTACCAGCTATACCTTTTGGAAAAATAATATTACTAGCTATACGTTTTTGAAAAAATAATATTATCAGCTATATCTTTTGGAAAAATAATATTACATGGCTATACGTTTTTGAAAAAAATAATATTATCAGCTATACATTTTTGAGGAAAAATATTACCATCTATATATTTTCGAGTAAAAAATATTAATAGAAATATATTTTTGACAAAACAAAAGTATCACCAGGAAAAAAAAGTTCTCGGTATTAAATGACCCATTGAGGTGTTGATATGCCGTAAAACAAAACAAACCAAACAAACCGAATCTGTGGAATATACGGCAACTGCGCTGAGTGGAACTTAGTTACAGTTTCTGGAAGAGAGTGCGTTATTTAGAGTATTCAGCAAGGCTAGCACGTTCAAAAACTCGGCCACAATGTCTTTTGACTTCGTGCTAGCACAGACACCGACGGCTCGGAAGGAATCCGTCTACCCAGTTTCACTCACAAGGCTTGGCCGATTGGTTACAACGTTCGCTTTCTGATTATGAGAGGCGAGTTCGAATCTCACCTTGGTCGATTAGTCAGGAAGGTGATTTTTTGATGTTATCAATCTGGAGGAGGGGAACCCAGTGTACGGCACCTTTGGAAATTTTCATGAAAACCATACACGCCACTGCATCGAGTTAAACAATTCGGGCCTAAACTAAACGAAGTTGCATGTATATTCTAATCGTTTTCTCTCCTTCAATATTCAGGAAGTTAAAATGCTTCTTGCCCCAAGTTTTCGCAACTTTGAACGCACAAGTAAAGAATTTATTGTCCATTAACGCGGAAATGTTAGACCATTAAATAAAACGTCACAAAATTACACTTAAGAGGACAAAACGTTCCTCTCGTTGCGATTTACTCTTGGGCATCGCGATCACAATGACGACTGGATATCGTAAAACTGTCTGCTCTTAACCTTCTTTCTTTATGGCACGTTCATCTAGAGGAGGAGACAGCTTTGCCGTATCTTTCAATGAAACGATCCAACGACTCGTCCTCTGTGCTGCTAGCGTAAAAGATATTTGAATCGGAAGTGGAAACCCCGAGCAGAGTTCTAGCTTACTCTCTTGCGTCTCTGTTTACACGCGTTGCGGACCGCCTTTTAAGTTACGCTAATCCTGTATATGATGGGTTCTTCCTTTGGCTAAGTAAACAGTATAGGAACGGCTAACTTTTGCTCAAGCACGCTACTTGCGAAGAAAAAAACAGAGGAAGTATTCCACGTGTGGCGTCTTCTGCTGAACAAAGCTTTGCTTCAGTGGCTTTGGCAGTTTTTGTGTTAAGCATTTCACCTCAAAAAAGGGAGGCGTAACACTAGTATGCAAGGGGCCAGAGAGTGTAGGTAAGGAAAAAACTGGGTATAAGTGGCGGGTTGAGGAAAGGATAAAAAAAACAACGGAGGAGGATAAAAAAAAACAACGGGTATCAAGGCAACAGAAGATGTCTATTGACATTACATTTAAATTTTTGAAGATTATAGTTATCAGGAAAGCAAGAAACGGAAGGGGGTCCCACTGTAGGGAAGTGATAGAAAAAGCTATTGGAGTAGAATAGGCGTTTACATTTAACAATAAAAGGGTGAGGCCGAGATGCCATCCTAGTAGCGAGCTTAAATTCATGCAATCGAGGCACCAGGGAAAATAGTTTGTCAGAGCAGATGCCATGAAAATATTTAGAGAAAATACAAAGAGAAAATACGTCGGTGAGAAAGTGACTGGAATCAAGATGCCAAGTCAGGGCCAATCACATTGCATATCCGTCTTTGGATTTTGTCGAAAAACCTCGAGATGAACACCGCCGGCACCAGACAATATATGGCAACAGTATTCTATGCACGTACGAATGGTAGGTTTATGTTGTCCTAGTATCGCCTGTACTGATCCCTCGGCCATTTCGTCGTTTATAGATTCTCCGTTATGAGGATGACGCGGTAATGTTCTCACTAATGCACTTCTCTCTCTGTGTCTCTGTGTCTATCTCTCTCTCCCTTTTTCTCTCTTTCTTTATCTCTCTCTTTATGTACCGTCCTCGTAGGTTATCATGCTCGTCAAGCATGTTATGCGTTACTTTCTTCTGCCCCTCTTACACTCAAACCGCCCTGAGAGTAACAGATTTTCCAAGCCCTCTTTCCTTATTGTGTGCTCCGGAAATGTCAACTGCCTCTGCTTGATATGAAGTACAAGTTACTTTATTTTCTCTAAAACCTCGTTGTTGTCCACACGTTTGGAGCACCGTACCTCAGCATTTTTCTGTAGAATCACATTTTTGGTGCGTCATGTCTGCTCTCCATTTTGGAGGAAATTGTCCAGCATTCAAACAATAGGTCTGGTGTCACGTAACAGTTCATTACTAATTTCTTTGATTCTAACAAAGTTTTTCTATCTAGTAATAATTCGCTTAGTTTTGGGGTAAGGCATAAATCAACAACTTCTACTCCCACCTCAGACACGGGTTGAATAGCATAGATTGTGAGGCCCTCTAACCTTGTGTGCCATCTAGAGTATAAGAATGACAACTCTGAAGGCACGTTGGAGTAATGGATAGCTGCTCGGATTTAGGAATCAGAGAGCCGAGTTCGAATTCCAGTCGAGTCCATTACATTTACTTACGTACTAATATCCTTGGCAAGGGTATGAGTCCTCTTCTTCTCCCTACACCTATGGGTAAATAGCAGGACACACCGGGTTATATAGCCTTGGATGGCAACTGGTTTAGCGCAGAAAGAAATGGCAACCTATTGCGGGAAAAAACTCTGCCTCGTCAGTTAAATATAGAATGATACATGATCGCCTAAGCGTGTATCAAGCATGGCACATAACTGACTGAATTCCAAACTGTAGAAAAGGCAACAAGAAACCACAACAGTATTTTTACGAGGAAATCTCAAATATTAAAAGTTGTGGAGATCCGCACTCGCCTATATGCTGAAGGCAAGTACAAAAAACCACATTTTAGGAGTTGTGATGAAGCCTTTAGTAATGCCAACGATGTAATGAATTAATTCTAGATAAATTCGTTCCTTACTGCTTTAGAAACACTTGCATTTGTTTCTGACCTACACAACACATTGACGGCCACAGCTGCAGAGATTATCTATCTAGAATAGTGTTATTTAACCGGTGCACCCGGGTGCATTAATGGTACCATGAAAGTTATCCAGGTGCACCCAAAGTTTGCGGATGAGTGATTTCTGAATTACTTCTACATTTATTTTTTTATTTGTACAAATTCTAGAGACACCAAGCACGTGACTTGTGTGTCTAATTCAATTCACGTTTCAACTGGTGACGTTGGCTTATGGCTAACAGAAAAGGAGCAATTTTTCACTATATCAACTGATCGTGGCTTACAAATAAAAGATGAAGAAGTTTCCACTGATCAATTTTCAATTCCCTTAAATAAGAATATTCTTGAAGAGTTACGAAATAGAATATTTCATTACAATTTTTTTCACATCATACCTCTTTGAATTAGGGTTTTCTGCACTAACATTAAATGCAAAAAAAGATCAAATGTCCATTTTTTTTATAAATACTTCCATGGTAATTGTTCGGATGAGCTCTTCGCTATGGTACCTAGAATTTTTTAACTTAAGCGCAGTACTAGATTGGCGGCGAGGTCGCATCAGGTTACAGTTGAGCTGGATAGATGTAGCTGTAAGTTATATGCTAACAGTTTCATTTCTAGCAGTTCTCGCTTGTGGAAATTTCTTTCCGGTTCCAAGCATTCCAGCCAACATTAATTTTCAAAAATTCAATTGCAATGTCAATCGCTATCTACTGCCCTCTTGATTTATCTCCTGTTCTCACTCCTTAATAGTATTTCTGTTTCTAATTTATTCATACCCAGTAACCGCTTGTGTCTTGGTGGATTGACTGTTTTGCTTGTGGTAAATTCGATTAAAAATAAAATATATAATGGCAGTATGATTATTACATATACCAATTACCATTAGAAAAGTTGTCAAACTACGTCAACCCCAGGTTTTATACTAGTTTACTTAAATATACAATGTAATGTCTTAAAAATAAATTATTTCAAAAGACATTTATTATTTTCCTATTTCTAAATTTCATTAATAATTTTTGCTAATTAAAATTTAATGTTCGCCTAAGAGATTTAGTTATTTTACAAGAGCGCCCTGAATTAAAAAAAAAGTTTGAGTAACACTGATCTAGAGAAAGAGAAAGAGAGAGATAAAAAAATGGCAGCTTATGTGTGAATACTGTTAAAATGAGTAGGGAAGGGAGTAAAGATTTTCCCGGGAGGGTTAATCCGATCGACAAGTCCACGTCGCATGAGTTCCAAACAAAGTTGACAAAAATAATCCGTGTGTAAATAAAGATTTCCTCGCTCTATTATGAAAACACAATGCTAGCAATCCCAAATTAAAAACGGAGAAATTTAAGAACCGCGGTACCAAATTGTGAAGTTGTCGAAAGTAAACTTACAATTTCTACGAGAATTGAATTTATTTTGAAACAAGTTTCCTTATTGTATTTTGTTTTCATTTATAGGTCCGAAGGATGTTATATATAACCGAACCTTCATATGGGACACGCTAGAGTTTTGGGAACGAAGATTTAGCAGATCATTAATGGGAGAATTATACTTAATATATACGACATGCATTAAGTATTGATATTTTTTTACATATCAAAAGAGTAATATGGCGACATGTAATCTCATACAGGTAAATAGAAGGCACACAGATATAATGACGCAATTGTAGACCAAATTCACATCTTTTATTGCTTGCTAAATATATTTCAACTCCTGAGTGTGAATACAAATACGAAATTAATGCCCACTGATGGCCATATAAATTTTAGTATGCTTGATCACGATCCTACATGTCCTGACCAGATACAGAAGTTTTTAGCACTAAATTCCCACGTTTTTAACAGTTCAAACATGTAGCCATCGATTTCTCTTTTGTTGAATCTCTGAACTTCTACGTCAAGGGATAAGTCCTGACGGAGAAGTAACACATTCTCCACAATAGCAAGGCTTATTTTCAGACAGCCTTCATCCACGTGAAAGTAACATAAACGAAAACAAACTATCCCTCGACATGAAATTTCACATTACTAAAATCAATACCAACTTCGCGGTCGACGGTCGTATTATTAGGTTGGTGCAAAAATAATGGCGTAATAATGACATTTTTTGACGTATTATTTAACGTAAAAAACGACATTATTACGTCATTATTTTTACCAACCTATTATTAATAACACTTTTCTAATAATGAAGCTGCATATACTTATAGTTCCTATTGAATATTTCCACTACCTGGTATATCTTGGATATGAAGATAAATTACACCAGGCAGCAATGTCTTTGGTAGGGAGTATGGAGGTTTTAAAGAGTGTATATTCACCCCTTAATTGCATTTGATCTCAGATGGTAGCACCTGCAAAGAACTAAGCAATGGGTAAATAGTGAACCCACCAAAATAAAGAATAAAAACACCACCAATATATATTTAGAGTAAAATGCATGCTAAGATAAAAGTATCATCGATATATATTTATAGTAAAATTACCAACAATTCAATGTTATAGTAAAATTACCAACAATGCAATTTTATAGTAAAATTAACAACAATGCAATTTTATAGTAAAATTAACAACAATGCAATTTTATTGTAAAATTAACAACAATGCAATTTTATTGTAAAAATAACAACAATGTAATTTTATAGTAAAATTAACAACAATGCAATGTTATAGTAAAATTACCTAGAATGCAATTTTATAGTAAAATTAACAAAAATGCAATTTTATTGTAAAAAAAACAATGTAATGTTATAGTAAAATTATCTATCAGTTTGGTGCAAAAATAATATCGTTTTCTAACATATGTTACTATGTGAGAAATTGAAATTATTTTTGCACCAACCTAATACAATGCAATTTTATAGTAAAATTAACTACAATGCAATTTCATAGTAAAATTACCTAGAATGCAATTTTATACTAAAATTAACAACAATGCAATTTTATTTAAACAATAACAACAATGCAATTTTATAGTAAAATTAACAACAATGAAATATTATTGTAAAAATAACAACAATGCAATGTTACAGTAAAATTAATAACAAAGCAATTTTATAGTAAAATTAAAAACAATGCAATTTTATAGTAAAATTACCTAGAATGAAATTTTATAGTAAAATTACCTAGAATCAAATTTTATAGTAAAATTAACAACAATGCAACTTTATTGTAAAAATAACAATGCAATTTTATAGTAAAATTAACTAGAATGCAATTTTATAGTAAAATCAACAACAATACAATTTTATAGTAAATTTAACAACAATGAAATATTATTGTAAAAATAACAACAATGCAATGTAAAATTAATAACAAAGCAATTTCATAGTAAAATTAAAAAACAATGCAATTTTATAGTAAAATTACCTTGAATCAAATTTTATAGTAAAATTAACAACAATGCAACTTTATTGTAAAAATAACAATGCAATTTTATAGTAAAATTAACATCCACGCAATTTTATTTTAAAAATAAGAACAATGTAATTTTATAGTAAATTTAACAACAATGTAATATTATTGTAAAAATAACAACAATGAAATGTTATAGGAAAATTAACAACAATGCAATTTTATAGTAAAATTAACAAAGCAATCTTATAGTGAAATTAACAATGCAATTTTATAGTAAATTACCTAGAATTCAATGTTATAGTTAAATTAATAACAATGCAATTTTAATGTAAAAATAACAATGCAAATTTATAGTAAAATTAACTAGAATGCAATTTTATAGGAAAAATAACAACAATGCAATAATATAGTAAAATTAACAACAATGCAATTGTATAGTAAAATTAACAATGCTATTTTATAGTAAAATTATCTAGATTGCAATTTCATAGTAGAATTAACAACAATGCAATTTCATTGTAAAAATAACAATGCAATTTTACAGTAAAATTAACTAGAAGGCAATTATATAGTAAAATTAACTAGAATGCAATTTTATTCTAAAAATAACAGCAATGCAAGGTTATAGTATAATTAACAACAATGCAATGTTATAGTAAAATTTACAACAATGCAATGTTATATTAAAATTTACAACAATGCAATTTTATAGTAAAATTACCTAGAATGCAATATTATAGTAAAATTACCAAAATGCAAATTTTATAGTAAAATTAACAACAATGGAATTTTATTGTAAAAATAACAACAATGCAATATTATAGTAAAATTAGCAACAATGCAATTTTATAGTAAAAGTAACTAGAATGCAATTTTATAGTAAAATTAACAATACAATTTTATTGTAAAAATAACAACAATTCAAAATTTTGTAAAATTAAAAACAATATATTGTTATAGGAAAATTAACAACAATGCAATTTTATATTAAAATTAACAATGAAATGTTATAGTAAAATTACCTAGAATGCAATTTTATAGTAACATTAACATAAATGCAATTTTATTTCAAAATTAACAATGCAATTTATAGTAAAATTAATGGATATATATAATGAGATGGCCAAAGTTCGATAATTATTTTTGAGATATTTTTTTTTTTTTATGTTTATACCTTCTTTTTATAGATACAAGTATTTAAATGCTCTGTTTATAATAACAATATTAACAACATTTACCGGTCTGAATGTCCGAGAAATATTCATAGAAAATATGCGTCCTTCGACAGGAATCGAACCAGTATCCAAGACGGAACCGTCATATAGCCTGATCTGCCTTAGCAATTGGGCCGCAGTGGAGGGTGCGGTTAGCAAATTCAATTTTTCTTCTTTTAAACACAATTCTCCATGATTTTCTCTCATACATTCATATCGGCTCAATACATATCCAAATGTAAACAAATGACGTCACACATTATGAAATGGACAAAGTCCAACAATTATTTATAAGACATTTTTTTTTATGTTTATACGTTGTTTGTTTTTTTTTTTTTTTTTTTTTTTTATAGATACACATATTTAAGTAAATGCTCTGTTTATAATAAATAGTATTAACAATATTTACCGGCCTGAAATTTAAAGTAATTTATTAAATAAATAAAATATGGTTCCATCGCTACACAGGAATTACCATGTTTCAAAAACAGAAACTAAAATCTTCAAATTCAATTATATAATTAAATTAAATTTCCTAGTCGTGTTTCATTTGCAACTGAATTTTGTAATAATTTATTTTTATATTTACTGAGTTTTATGAGCACATACATTCATAATATTAGTCTCTAAGCATCAAGGGGATATCCAATCATTTTAGTAAGGGGTAATATAGTCTTCATCTTCACTGACAACTATTGTCTCAAAATTTGAGTTACTTTCGAAAAGAAGTTAAAGTAGGTCAGGGCTGGCTTTTCCATCGAATGATGTCATCCGTTATTTATTATCATATATATATATATATATATATATATATATATATATATATATATATATATAAATACGGGGTGTAACGACAAAATTATCCAAATCGTGTAAATGCAAATTTTCCAATTTTATATTAAGCTCTGGACTATTATATCTTAGAAATGATTAAAGGTATCTTACTGCTATTATGCGAGTTTTTTTTAAATTATTGGACTTTACTTTGAGCCATAATAATTTAGAATTACACTCCAAGTTTAACAAGATACGAGCAAAGGTATTTTGTGTACCAAACAGTTCTTGAAAATGACTAAGACGTCGAAAAGTGCTTGAACTATACAGCAACACAGCATGAAATTCGAACCCATTATCACCGATTATGATGCAGCCTTATAACACTTTATTCCTAAGTTGGAAAAATATCAGTTCATCCCATAAGTTCTGTCCGAATTTTCAATAAAGAAAACAAGTGACCAAATGTTACATTTTATTACAGATTCAATCAACAATGTATTTTCCCTGATTATCTATGACTTCCTTCCATCTATTAACAAGGTTATTAATTCCATTACTGTAAAATTCTTTTGGCTTTGATTCGAAGAACTCACAAATGTCAGTTTTAACCTCATCCTTTGTTACAAAGCTGTTTCTTGCATTAGGTGGTAAGAATTCAAAGTGGATTATTCCTTTGCGATCACTTCAGATTGAAAGAAGAACCTTTCCCTATGAAGTCTCCACCATGAAGTCTTGCCATGAAATCTCCACCTCTGAATTTTGCTAACCATCTTCTGCAAGTTCTTTCATTCACACATTCCTCTCCATAAAATGAGTGAATGTTTCTAGCCGCCTCGGCTGCTGAGTTTCCTTTCTTCAACTCATAAAGCATTATGTGCCTGAAATAATTCTTGGGTACTTTCCATGTTATCAGGGTTTAATCAATCAAAATTTACTTTTATTGTTCTATGAAACAAGATTTTATCAGTTTAAATGCATCTAAACATAAAAATAATGTTCAGCTCCGTTAGACATTATAAAATACTCTTCAAATTTCGTTCATTTTAACAAAAAGTTAAAATTCGGACAGAATTTATGGGATGACCTGATAGAATAAGAATTTAAAAATACAGATTGTGTCAGTTCTATTCAAGGTAACTTGTTTCGATTATTACTTGCTAGCTAAAAAAAAAAACAACTTGAAAATTTGAAAATCTTTGTACATGTGTTATCACCTCACCCCTAAAAAACTTGCACTGAAAAAAAAATAAAGTTAAGCCACATGCTCCCCAGAGTTTCTAGGGTATGTTAAAGCGTAAGATTTTAGAAAATGATTCACTCCAAGGACTATTCAACACCCTCTTTGTCCTAATACTTACGTCACTAGAAATTTTAATTATCTTTGACTTTCTGTAATGGGGAGCTATCACTATTTAAATTCGGACTATCTTTGTCGTTACACTCACAAGGTTTTGACCGTGGTCCCATCTGGGCGTCATCAGGTCTTTGTTAATCCGGGTAAAATTCAGGCAATTTCAAACTGAGACCTTTCTTTAACGCCGTTTTTATTGTTCTTCTTCAATTGAAATTGTCTAGCGATCTCGTCTTGTTGTTATTTAATGTTCGGCTTGTTTCTATCGAGCCTACATCTGCACAACTCAGCCCTCGAGTTTAACTAGCAATAAGCCCCAACCAAATTCACGAACAAACTCTCGAATCCACTCTGTTATTGTTTAAAAAATATCTAATTGCAAACAATAAATATTTTTTTAACATCAGTGTATCATAATGTAAATTCCCCTGTAATCACAAAAGTACGCAGTTGTAGGCTTTAAGAAATCTTTATTCAACTGCGAATACAAGGTTCAGTTAAAATGTCATTTTATAGTCCCGGTATACAGAAATAGCTCTCTCAAAGAGGAGAGTAAGAAAACAAGGGAACGCCACTCCTGATTATTCATAACATCTACATGAGTTTAAATAGGCTGATATATTTTTTCTAAAGAATTTCTTGTAAGCCTCAAGTCATTCAGTATTGAAATGGAATCTTACGGAGAATACACTCCAGTAGTCATGTGACAAATTTGCCTGATATAGAGTACATTAAATGCAGGAAAGTGTTTCATATTTGCGGCTATATTCGATGTTGGTAATTTTAAACTATACTTCCATGTGGTTTTGCAGACGTAAGTTGCTTTTTTGTTTCTTGTTTCTCTAACTTCTTTTATGCAAAATTGTGTCTTTTATTTATCCGATCAAAACTGATAAAAAAAAGAAGGAAAAGTGAAAAATAGATGAACAGGATCTTGTGGAAAAATAACTCAAGCAATCAAATGAAAACGTTTGTCGACTGTTTAAGGTTTTTACTCGTTTTTTTTTTTTTTGAGCTTTTTTTCTAGAAATTTCTTTACCAACTTTGGGCCAATAATTCTTTTAGCTGGCGGGCTTGTTGCAATTCCGAATGCAACCATTAGTTTACATATCGAATAGTCCGGGGGAAAATAATCACGTGTAAAAAAAAAAGAAAACCCCAAAAAAACAGGCTGATAAAAGTAGAAGGAAAGATCTAAAAATAATATAAATCGCTTACATAACTATATATATATATACATATATATATATATATATATATATATATACTTTGAATAAAGCTAGTGAGAAGATGAGATTGCGCAAACATCAGTGAATGATAGAAAAGGAAAAGTTTACTTTGGCATAACTATCGTCTCTATTGATTTGTTTTGTTAACAACTTCAAAATATACCGAGTACATTTAGTAAAGCAAATATAATACGCACACCATAGGATAGAATTGACATAAGAAAGCAGATAAGATGGGCAGGAATATGTATTTGTTTTTTTATTCGCACATTCTAAAATGTGGACGGTTTGCTATTCTTTAAATCTTATACACCATATTATGACAGCATTCAATGAAAGATGAGAATACATTTAAAAGTAATAATGAAATATATTCGTGTACCATAATATTAACCTATAGGGAATAATTAAAAATCATTATCCCACCCACGATTTTTGCCCAAATTGCTGTAATATATTTCTATGCTTGTCATATACTTTTAGAAATAATAACGGTGTTTAGTTATCTGAATGAAAATTGTGACGCTTTAAATCGTTAGCGAAAGTTTGGCAATCTTTAAAAATAAATTAACCAACTCAGCGTTTATTTTGAAAAAAATAAATTGAAGTTCTTGGTTGTACTTATAGACTCTGGTATTTGGCGGCATATCAGGAACAATTCTTTCTCTAAAAATGCCTAAATCCTAAATAGCCATTTATTTGCGTAATTAACGCCTCTCATGTAATAATGCCTTACTGTAAGCTAGAATATCTTTCATACCTAATCTGTCATAATAATAGTATTTGCTCACACATTATTATTGTTATTATTATTATTATTATTATTATTATTATTATTATTATTATTATTGTAGTTGAAGACTGTTTTTCTCACTTGTCCCAACTTGAGAGCTAAGTTCAGTAGGCATAATGAATTTTTATCTATTCACATATATTAGAAATTTTTGTAGGGTGTCAGTTCTGATTGTGAGAACAATCTTTTGTTTTTCCTTAAGGCTTGATCTGTAAATTCCCTTAAATCTGTCTATTATAAATATTTCCAGTTCAATCAAGTAACACAATCATACTTGGAATTAATGGTGCCTTCATTTGACACATTTTGTTAAGTTTCTACTTACAGTTCCGTGAATTTGAAGATCTTTCATTCTATGTTACAGTTTTCAGAAATGGCATGTATTCAATATGAAAATATAATCTGTATTTGTAATCTTTGATTACTATCTCTGGTAGGTTAGGTTTAATTGTTCTTTCTGAGTGTATTGGCAAGTCTTATAAACTTAACCAATTCTGCATGGTATTCATAACATTTCCATACACTCTCTTCTCTATATAAGTTACCAGTGAATATATTGACCTACTCTGCCATACTAAGTTTTATATTCAGTGGATGCTAATACCGTGCAATCTGGTACAAGGTTGTCAAATGTTTCTGGATACTCCGAACTAAAATTGCATTTGGGATGAACACAATTATCAGTATATTTGCTTGTTATTTTCCATTTAGAAATTTCACTTTTTTATTATTATTATTATTATTATTATTATTATTATTATTATTATTATTATTATTTCCTTTGATTTCTGGTTTGTACAGATTTCCTTCCGGGTCTCGCCCAGAGACCTGAGTTTAGAATTGGCTTCATGACATTTTCCACTGACAAAAAAAAACAACATATCACTGCTTAATTATTTAGTCTTTATTTTCATGTATAGCATATCCATCTTAATTGTTTAATCTTTGTTCTACAGCTTCGGTAACGAGTGGTGAAAGAATTTAAATTAGAGACATCTTACACTAACTATGAATAAGGTGATTGAGTCCTAGGGCAGAGCCAATATGAAAGTTTGATGTGCAATGCAAAGCATCTTTCAACGAACGTGTGGCACAGAACTGTCTCAAACGTTTCAAAAGAGGATTACACCAGCTCCTATGGACAAAACGAAGAATTTCTTAAAATGGGCCCTGTTACATTGTCGGTAGAACTTGGTCCTTCACAAAGCACCATCAATCGACACCGTTATAAGCTCCGCCTTGTGGACTTCCGAGGATTTCCTCATGAACTGACCAATGACCAGGTTCAACGACGTGTGAACATCTGCAAAGTGCTGCTGGCAAATCCCAAGGATGCCCGTTTCTGGCATCGACATTTAACTGGGGATTAAAATAATGGATCAATTTTCGTAATCTTAATAAGATAAATAATCGGCTCCTTTACGTTCACGCTTCAGAACCAGCTGTCAAGCAAGGGTGGTGTGAACAAAATTTATGTTGTGTATTTGTTTTAATTTCGACGAATTACTGCACTTGAGCTTGTCCCTGATGGTCATCCTATGAACAAAAAATATTATGCTCAACTTCCGCTGATTCATATTTTCCCAAAGGCATTATAGCAAAGTGAAAACAATAGATTAGGCCAGTATTTGAATGCGGGTGAAAATTTGAATACATTAAATTCAACTTTTTTTAATAGCTGCATTGTTTCTTCAGGTTAAACATATATCACTGTTCAAAGAAGACATCAAGATAACAAGTAGTGATTTCTCTTGAAAATTGACAAAATTTGCCATCGTAATATCAATATGTATCTGTAGATGTAGGATTTAGCAGCAAAGTACATCCATGCTGGTATGACGCTGCAAATTTATCAACAGTGCAAAAGTGGGCAGCTGAACTTAGGAGGAGAAGAGAATGTCTTGATGATGAACCGATGTTTCAATGTCTTGCACTTGGCGGCTCTGCATGACTCTAGCTTAGAAGTCGTCGATCCCCCTACCTATTCTCTTGATTTGAATCTTATCTGTCCCCCAACATGAACAAACATTTGACTGGAAAACAGTATCACACTGATGATGACTTCATATGCGCTGTTTTTAACTTTTTTTTTTTTGACCAACAGGTTGAACAGTTTTTGCTGAACGGTCAGATATTTCACCTGGATAAAATTTTAAAAAAAAACAAAAAAAACAATGCAGGAAGAATTGAAATTAATGCAAGCAAGACTTCACAGCTCTAGCATCAATCTTCAATACGCACACTCTCGCACGTTTTCAAATAATCGAAATAAAATTATTTTTATTGAAATAATATTCAGCAATGTTTAATAAAACTTGCGTTTGAAATATAACTGTTTTACACTTTACAATTACACACATACACGCATCCAATATATAAATTTTAAAGTGTGTGCTTTTATCCACATAACTTAAACCGTAATTAAGATTAAAGTAATTGGGTAATAGATAATCCCACCTGATTGGTATATGGCTGAGTTTAAAGCATCGATATGATGAGCGATATAAGATTCCCTTCTCTGTTGGGTTTTCCGCACTGGAACCCCACATTTCGCTGCAAGGGACAAGAAATGCCTGCAGCTAAACATAAAAACGATCAAAAAATCGCCACTTTCATTATTTATGTGTGCCGAAATATGATTTATAGCTTGGCTAACTTAAAAATCCTCGCTTATTGAAGATAATTTTCAGAAATGTCATATATTAAACATAAATAAATTTATTTGTTTTTCTTTTATAATTATAGATAAGTGATGGATTTCAAAACGAGTTTTATAATTACATGGATATTAAATACACCACGCACATAGCCATTTCGATAGAAGTGTGGAAGATAATCAATGTATAAAAAGAATTGTATATAAAGGGAGAGCGCTTGGGAAGAAAGGTGTATTCTCTCGTTTACATTTCCCCTGTTATAGGCATTATTATATCCATGATATATTAACACGGTACTTCACGAAATGGTCTAAATGCTAAACATTCTTTGTTTCCTGTGTGACTTTTATACCACTAAGGCATACAAAAAACTAGATATAAATATTTACACGTGTCCCACGCAGAGAAATTATAACATATATCCAAAAACAGTGTCAAATAAGGATGACTTATTTGCAATATTTCCAGAAGGTAAAACTGGAGGTACACCGTTTATTTTAATCATTTCACCCTAATCCAAGCTGGAATGCTACTAATACGCACGGGTTACATGGAGTGAAAATGAGAGAAACGATTATATCGTGGACTGGAGAAAGGATAAAATATCAACGGGATTCAAGAAGATAGAAGATGGAGATTGATGTTGCATTTTAATCTTTAAAGATTGTAGTTATCAGGGAAGCAAGTAAACGAAAGAGAGTTCCACAGGCGGCAAGTGCGAGAAAATAATCTGCTGGTGTAGAAGTGGCGGTTTAATTTTGCTATATCAACAGTAAAAGGGTGGGGCCTAGATGCCAATGTCAAAATCTCCAAATCAGAGGCCAAGATGCCAATCTACTGTCACAATTAAATTAATTCATCAAGTCCGTGCACAAGGGAAAGACAGATCAGTTGCCATAAAATATTTGTAGAAAAGACAGAAAGAATTCAGTCCTCACCGTTGAGAAAATGACTGAAGCCAAATTAGGATCGATTACATTACAGATTCTTCTTTGGATTTTGACAAGAACCTCGAGATAATTAGTAGTGGCCCTAGTATATTCAATGCTCGAGCGAATGGTAGATTTATAAATGAGCAAGACAACAAAAATGTTCTGGCTCACCACAGTGACCCAACCTTCTTTGTAATAGATGCAGCTATTTGGGGCTTCTTTATGAACATGGTGATGCCATGTGCTTTTGCTTATAAGCTTCATTGCTATGGGCAGGGACGTCCTTCTGCTCCGGGCTCTACTTCGTAACTGGCCTTCGTCACTCTATCCCCTGAGGTCACTCAACAGCCATCGTGTGACCCGTCAACGAAAATGCAATCAACTTTTGTATCCCTAAATGTACAATGCTGTTTAATTTTTAATAGCACATTTTGAAATTTAATACGCCATACATAAACAAACGGCTATAAAAATGTTTGAAACTATACAGCGGACGAAATTACAACAATTTGACTAAAAGCATTTCAAAGCATACAAAAATATCATAAACACGGACATGATTGTCTTATCTAAAGCTAACGATAAAATGTCAAGCCGCGAATGTTGGATTTCTTCTCGACTATTTATATGCATATATATATGTATATGGGCCAGTGGTGCATTGTGGGTAGTCTATTCTGATGGATATTTTTTGCGGGATCGGCTCGTTTGTTTATTTATTTATTTGTTTGTTTTAATTTATTTTATTTGTTTTACATTTTCATTTTGTATTATTTAATCTTTTCGGTTTTGATGTTTTATTAACGTAGTAAAAAGTTTTTTTCGGGTGATATGCGTAAATCACTTATTTAATATTTGTTTTGGCCTGGGAAGATAATTAAAGCTACATATTCGTTCAATGTTTAGATTGTTTGCCGTAGTCTATGTTATTTGGCGGGGTGACACTTTTTAATGTATTTACTTATTTATTTAGTTTGATTATTTTTACTTGTTTATTTATAATTATTTTTATTAGTTCTTACGGTTATTTTCGCGGGGGAGATTTGTTAATTTGTTCAAATATTTTTTGAATTGGATTAATTATTATTTTTTTTATTTATTGACATCTTTTTTAATTTGTATATTTTATTTGCTCTATTTGGTTTCCCATTTTTGAGTAACTTAGTAATTTTTATCGTTATATAGCAGTTATAGTTATTTTTACGTCCATTTTTTTCTTTTTAAGCCATATATATAGCACACCTCAAAACTATTTCTTCATATATATATATATATATATATATATATATATATATATATATATATATATATATTGTGTGTGTGTCTGTTAAATGATAGTGATTTAGATTGTAAAGCCTGTTAAATACAATACTTGTATTTTCAGACGCAGTGTCACGTGAATGCTGCCAAATACTATCTAATTCTATTTAAAAACAAATCTATTCTTTGAAATATACAGCGGGCCTTGAGGCTTGCCAACGGACGTCAGTCGCGGGGTTAGCATAAAGGCTTAATTCTGTTTGCTTGAAAGAATATCCACTCATTTAACACAGAAAAATTAAGTTTCTATACACATCTGGCCTATATTTATATCTACATACAGATGCAATTATGCATCTCGTTCTTTTCATTTGGATTCTTAAATAAACTGCTGCTCACTTCGACCTATGTCCTGATGCCAACAAAATGAATATGCTTTTACAGACGCATTCATAAAGAAATAGGATTTTTTGCTTATTTATACCAGATATCAGATGTGTCAGAAATGAGTCAACCTATGTAGATAGATATATTGAAAAGTTCTCAGTCTGACTTAGAAAAATATCAGTTTTGGTTATTTGGTTAGACATACACAAAACAAAGGCATACACAAAACTAGATATAAATATTTACACGTGTCCCACGTAGAGAAATTATAACATATATCCAACAACAATGTCAAATAGGGATGACATATTGGAAATATTTCCAGAAGGTAAAACTGGAGGTACACCGTTTATTTTAATCATTTCACCCTAATCCAAGCTGGAATGGTATTAATACGAACGGGTTACAGGGAGTGAAAATGAGAGAAACGATTATATGGTGGACTGGAGAAAGGATAAAAGATCAACGGGATTCAAGAAGACAGAAGATGGGGATTGATGTTGCATTTCAATCTTTAATTATTGTAGCTATCAGGGAAGCAAATAAACGAAAGAGTTCCACGGGCGGCAAGTGCGAGAAAATATACTGCTGGTGTCGACGTGGCGGTTTAATTTAGCTATATCAACAGTAAAAGTTTGGGGCCTAGATGCCAATGTCAAAAACTCCAAATCAGAGACCAAGATAACAATTTACTGTCACAATTAAATTCATCCAGTCGGTGCACCAGGGAAAAACTTTGTCAGAAAAGTTGCCATAAAAATATTTATAGAAAAGACAGAAAGAATCCATGTCTCACCGTTGAGAAAGAGACTGAAGCCAAATTAGGATCAATTAGAGATTCTTCTTTGGATTTTGACAAGAAACTCGACATAAATAGCAGGGACCCTAGGGTATTCAATGCGCGAGGGAATGGTACATTTATAAATGTGAAAGATGACAAATGTTTCTAATATATAATTTTATTTATACCAGATACCAGATGTATCGGAAATGAATCAACCTGTGTGGATGGTGGTATTGTAAAGTTCTCAGCCCGACTATCAGTTTATGCTATTTGATTAGACAGTTACGTAGATACAGTTATAACAACCGTATCTCCGTAACTGTTGTTTGTTAGTCATCCAGACATTATTAGATCGAATATGAGCAATTATAGTTGTATAGATGCTCAACTTTCATGCTAATCTTTAGGGCTCTAGTTTTGGCCTGATGATAAGTGAGCCCGTATTTATTATATCAAAGGTATTAAATAAGATTTTAGTGAACTTTCGCAGCCTTTTTGTCCTACGAAATGTGTTCATTATCGAGGCTTTTTAGACACATTAAATCTAATAAAACATCCAACCTTTTCGTTCGTCCTGGGTAAGACATTAAACTACATCCGCGTCCTGGGTAAGACGTTAAACTACGTCCAGCAGCAAGGCCTCTGCTCAGGAGGTTTTAAGGAGCGTGTAACCCCCTCTTAATTGCTGGTGTTTCCAGGTCCACTCTGACCTGGGGTGGTAGCACCTGTTAGGGTTCGAGCTATAGGTAAATAGTTAACTATTACCAGAAATACATTTTTGAAAATAATTTTTAGAAGCAATACAATTTTGAAGGAAATATATTACCAGAAACAGATTTTTGACAAAACAAAATATTACCGGCAATAAAAAATTTTGCTTCCATTAAGTAACCTATTGAGGTTGATATGCCGTAAAACAAAATAAACCAAACCAAACCAAACCAAACCAACCATTTTGTTCTGCTACTACACTATTTTGTAGTGCATAGTTTGCAAAGAGTTTTTTTTTTTCCTTTTCATATTTCCTGTCCATAATTTTCCGAAAAATTTTTCATAGGACTGAAACCACACTCGGTTTAATTTTTTCCCTTATTTTGATAAAACCGGTCGGCGTTCACTACCATATTTGGGGGTAGATTTAATACAGCAGTCTAACACGTATCCAATAACTGTACAGAATGCGATATGCAACAACAAAAAAACAGTCTCAAATGTAATTTACATGTTGAGCCGTCAGAAAAAATCAATTAACGAATTTTAACTATATGGCTGTTGTAATAACAGATGATGAAAAATGCAGTATAGAAAACTCACGGCGAATTGTAATAATTAAAGGTGATTTTCGGATAACAGAAAAAAAACTACGGAAATGAGAGAAACCGTCCATTGAAACATAGAAATGCAATTGCTAATCTCATTTGTAGCAATTAATGATGAAATGAGAAAACAAAAGAGATATCTACCTCGTCAGTTATGTATCGAAAGATGCATGATCGCCTAAGCGTGTATCACGCATAGCACTTAACTGACTTAAAGCGGAAAGAGGAGATGCAAAGTTAACATTCACAAAGATATTTTGAAAAGATAAAGAAATAGGGTTGAAAATTAAGAATAATCGAAAAGAAATTGTGGAGAGCCATAACCACCTTCAACTTTTTTCTAAAATGTAACATTCATTAATCAGACGTGCTTTCAAATTTCTGTATCACAATTTCCATCGTTGTTTTGTTTTTTGTTTTTGTTTTTTTAATACAGTAACTAGATTCTTGAAATCGTGCAAATGCTTCAAGGTGACTTCACATAGAAAAAGGAAAAAAAAACACTTTGGAGAATATCATTGGCTAAAAACTATAAGTTCAGTCTTTTTAATTGAATAGTTTCATTGCTTTCTTGCTCCCCCTTTCATTTTCGGGTGGATTTTAACTATAAACGAACGCTATTGGATACGCTTCAGAAAAAAAAAAATTCTTCTCCTACCCACAACCTACCACTTTTAACGTAGAGGTCAAAAAGTGTAACATTCTGGGAATTACAGCTTTTGTTGATCACCGGTCTAACAATTCTGAATTCAAAACAAATTGACCATTGGTTTAGCAATTGCAACAAGAAAATAAGGAAAAAATAAGAAACGTTTATAAATGTTTGTCTGAATTACTGGTATGAGGAATGATCATATTTATAATCGGATTATTGACCTCATGTTTTTAGGACAACGTTTTAGCCCTTGTGACCTCTGGCCTTCCACTGTTTGTAAGTCGAGCATGTCTAGCTTTTATTAAAGCTTCAACAAAGAATAAAATATGAGGAAAAGTTTATGATATTTTTTATGGTGTTACAACCCAATAATAAAATATGCTTTACTGTTAAAAATGTTGTTTTTCACTCGCGGGTAACGATCTGACCGAAGGGTATTTTTTATTCTACAAGGGTATGACTGGAAGAAACTTCACCTTGTTAGCGAACCTGGCGTCTGGCCCGAGCTCCAACTTATTATGAGTAACAGTAATGTTTTAGAGAAAATGGAAACAAAAAGGGAACTCTTACTTATCATCAGGAAGGAAGAGTTGAAACTTATAGGGAATATGAGAAAAATACATCACAGAAGATGTACACATCATAGGATATGAGAAGGTAAAAGGAATAGAGGAAAGCATAGCATAAGCAATCTAACGACCTTGGTTAAATAATTAGCAGGTTTTTTGAGTGATAGCAAAAAGGAAAATTTATTAAACGTTACAAAAGACAATGAATAATATTAATGTTCAAAGCTTCTGTCGTATGACAATATTGAAAATCAAGAGAAATAATATATCATGAATATTCTCAAATAATTGTCAAACCTCCATATAGCACATATCGAGTGAAATTAAATTCCATTAATAATATTATAAAACTATTTTTCTATATAAAGTAGGGGCCAAAGGTTGAAAGCATAATTATACAATAAAATTTCCTTACAAGTTATTCTATTACTATATTTGTTGTTCAAAGTACATTTCAATTCTGTATCTGGAAAATTATCAACAAACCACACGAACAAATTAAACCCACGTGCAACTGCAGAATAAAGAACGAATGTCTCTTAAACGGAAATTGTTTACAAAACAACGTAATATACCAAGCCACGATAAAATCACCAGATAATGAAGAAAAAGTATACATAGGAGTAACTGAAGGACCCTGGAAACAAAGAAATTATACACACAAAACATCTTTCACAAATAGTAAATATGCAAACAGTACAATGCTTTCTAAGTATATCTGAGAAATTAAAAACAAAACGAACATCACACCAACAATATCTTGGAAGATAAGGAAAAAATCATCAGCCTACAATGACCAATCAAAAACTTGCAAACTTTGCTCGGAGGAAAAAATAGCTATCATTACTTTTCCCGACCAAAATAAATTATTAAACAAAAGATCCGAACTCATCTCAAAATGCAGACATGAAAATAAATTTTTACTACGTAACCTAAAAAATTAAAAACGGAAAAAATAAAATAAAAACAAATAAATATACTAATAAGCAAAAAAAAAAAAAATAGAAATAAAACATAAAAAAATACTATGTTACTTAAAAATCGAAAACCGAAAAGAGAAAATATACAAGTAAAATAAATTAACCTAAATTCATCCAAGTAAATAAATAAACAAACCAATCCCAAATAAAGATAATCAATTAAAAACTGTTCCCGCCAAAATAATACTTAGAATGAACTACAACAATCAATCCCAAAACTGAACAAATAGCTTTAATTAAATTCCCAAACCAAAACAAAACTGTTAAATAAGTGATATAAACAAATTCTTACTACGTTAATAAATAAATAAATAAATAATAAAATAAGAAAAAAAATAAAAACAAGCAATATAATTTGACCTAAATAGATAAACAAACGACTTCCGGTGAAATAACCGCCATAACAGAATACCCACAATGCACCACTAACCCGTATATATATAAATAGCCGAGAAAAATAACAGCACACGTGGCCTGACGATTGCATATAGCATGAAACAGACTGTCGCCTGTAAGTGTTGACTTCTATGTTCACTTTTATATTTACACACGCTCTATCTCTGATATTGAGCACTTTATTCCATAAATATAGCACACCTTAAGACTATATTTCTTTATATATATATATATATATATATATATATATATATATATATATATATATATATATAGAGAGAGAGAGAGAGAGAGAGAAAGAGAGAGAGAGACACACAGACAGTCAGACCATTCGTATATTTATTTATTAAACAATATAATTATTTACTTTCGTTTAAAGGCCTAAATGTTGGAGAAATATTTTTAAAGAAAACAAATTGCTAGTTGTCAAGATCCGAACCTGTGTTCCGCAGTAGATAGGTAGCTACTGTTAGATCCAGAAGGCTCTAACCAACTAAGCTATAGAGAAGCATTTAAAGAACCAAGGCTAAATGGTACGTTTAAGCGAACTTTTTCTCGTGATAGATCTCCTGAAACTTTCCATATCGGCACTGTTTCATATACTAACGTAAACAGAGCAAATGTTTCTAAGGATGGATGTGTGGATGTGTGGATATGTATGTGTGTGTGTCTGTCTGTGGGTCTCTCGGTGTGTGAAAGAGAGAGAGAAGGAATGAAAGAGAGAGTGTGTACATGTGAACGAGAGAAAGAGAGAAACAATGAGAGTTAAGAGGAATTTAATTATAACTTCTTTAGTATCCCCGCCCATTCCGGGACATTAGCTATTCATAAACTTTCACACACACAGAGACACACACAGAGACACACACAGATTCTTTCTCTCCCTTCCTCTCTCTCTTTGGGATTTATTCCACATCAACTTCAGTTACCAATTTACTTAGCAAATCTCTTTAAATATCAAAGATGTGTTGCTTGCTTCTCTCCTTCCTTCTTTATTCCCATTTCTCCCTCCCTTCATTTCTTCCTTCTCTCTTTTCTTTGGCTTTTCATCCCTAGCGTTCTCTCGCCATCTACCCGATTATCATTGCTATTCAACGCAAGTCTTTTCTGTAATATAAAATGTACAGTAATGACAGAAACAGTCTGGCCAGATCTGGAAACTGATTAAAGTTTCAATAACACATTTGCAGTGATCGGTAAGAAAATACGATGAACTTTTCAAGGAACGCATCCATTAATTTCTACTGCACTTTACTCAATTGCGCCAATTACGTTTTTTTTTTTTTCAACTCGGCAATTACGTTTTTTTTTTTTTTTTTTTTTGCCTCCAGACAAGTCATCTGTTGCCAATAAATTTGAAACTATAAACTCATGTCTCCAAACGGAATTATTTCATCAATCACATCCCAAGGTGTCTGCCCACCGTTGGGTGACAAAGCGGACTGTTCCTTCTTTGTACAAAAAATACAATATATCTTTTTTTTTTATTTGCTCGTCTTAAACATTCATATTAATTAAAACCTGATTAAATTTTTGAGGATTACATTTTAATCTTCTTCTTGATTGTAAATTTTGCATTATAATTATATGAAAAGCTATCTATAATTTGCTCACAATTAATTAATAATAAAATATCGTTTCTATTTGTTACGTCAGCTGATACAAGAACGTCAAAGGAAATCATTCAGTGTTTTCCAGTAAATAGAGCTGAGTTTAACTTCCTTTAAAAACATATTTTGGGCAGACTAATTTATGGAACATTTCACTAAAACTAGTAAAAAAGAAAAGTATTATTGCACTAGAATGTGTCATTTTGCTGCTATCAACACGCAATAGACATGCAAAGCTCAGTTTATTCTAATATATTCTTTGTTTCCGATGCACAATCTGTATTCACTACCGGAAATGGTTTGCTTGAGTAAAGTTGCTTTAAAAGACAAAGAAAATTTCAGAGAATTTAAAATCTATTCAAATTTATTATCAATATTTTAGACTACTACTTCTAAAAATGTGAAGATTAAATAACTATTTGTCAAAAGTAATAACAGAGTTTGGAAAAACAATGGTAAATGAAAAATAAGGTGAACGACAATGCGAGTGAAAAGATAATAATGGCTGACACTGATTGTTCTAATAAAAAACTCATATGAAAGTAAATTCTAGTAGAAAATGAATAATAATGGCTGACACTGATTGTTCTAATAAAAACCTCATATGAAAGTAAATTCTAGTAGAAAATGAATAATAATGGCTGACACTGATTGTTCTAATAAAAACCTCATATGAAAGTAAATTCTAGTAGAAAATGAATAATAATGGCTGACACTGATTGTTCTAATAAAAATCTCATATGAAAGTAAATTCTAGTAGAAAATGAATAATAATGGCTGACACTGATTGTTCTAATAAAAACCTCATATGAAAGTAAATTCTAGTAGAAAATGAATAATAATGGCTGACACTGATTGTTCTAATAAAAACCTCATATGAAAGTAAATTCTAGTAGAAAATGAATAATAATGGCTGACACTGATTGTTCTAATAAAAACCTCATATGAAAGTAAATTCTAGTAGAAAATGAATAATAATGGCTGACACTGATTGTTCTAATAAAAACCTCATATGAAAGTAAATTCTAGTAGAAAATGAATAATAATGGCTGACAATGATTGTTCTAATAAAAACCTCATATGAAAGTAAATTCTAGTAGAAAATGAATAATAATGGCTGACACTGATTGTTCTAATAAAAACCTCATATGAAAGTAAATTCTAGTAGAAAATGAATAATAATGGCTGACACTGATTGTTCTAATAAAAACCACATATGAAAGTAAATTCTAGTAGAAAATGAATAATAATGGCTGATAATGATTGTTCTAATAAAAACCTCATATGAAAGTAAATTCTAGTAGAAAATGAATAATAATGGCTGATAATGATTGTTCTAATAAAAACCTCATATGAAAGTAAATTCTAGTAGAAAATGAATAATAATGGCTGATGATGATTCTTCTAATAATCTACAGGTTCTGCCAATTCGTTTTTTACGGTTGTTGAAGCTGTAAAAACGAGTTGGCTATTCGCCATAAGAAAGGTTCAAACACGTTATATCTTATAATTTCCTACTGCCCCCAACTTTCTCTACTCCTGCTAAATCCTGCCAGATGTGATTCAGATCCAAGAGAGATCAACTTTAATCAAAATACTATTCCATCTCTTACAAAATACTTTGATTGTACTTCTTCAGGATATCGAAACATGAAATATTTTGTATAACGATTTCAATAAGTTTTTTTTTTATAATCTTTCATTATGCAAATAATAATAATATATTGCTCTATATTGGGTTGAGCACATTTTTAAAAATAAATCTACGAACATTTGAAATTTACTCTATCAGTCCTTTCTCTCACTTGTTTATATATATATATATATATATATATATATATATATATATATATATTTATATATATATATATCTATATATATGTGTGTGTGTGTGTGTGTGTATGTGTGTGTGTGTGTACAAAAAGTGAACATTGAAGTCAAAACTTAGAGGCTACAGTCTGTTTCATGATAGACGCAATCGTCAGGCCGTTACGTAGACTGTTACCTCTAAATGCTGACTTCTATGTTCACTTTTATATTTACACACGCTCTATCTCTGATATTGAACACTTTATCCCATAAATATAGCACATCTTAAGACTATATTTCTTCATATTTATACATATATATATATATATATATATATATATATATATATATATATATATATATATATATATATGGGGGAATTGAAAACTATTAGCGTGGTGCAAAAATAATGACGTAATAATGTCGTTTTTTGACGTTAAAAATACGGCAAAAAACGACATTATTACGTCATTATTTTTGCACCAACCTAATAATAATTTCTTTCAGTGGAATTATATGCTATCACCAACATCTTTATTAGGTATAATTTCTAGAACTGGCTTAGACCAGTTTTTGACTTGAGAAACACTTCAATATATGGAATAATTTCGTGAATATTCTAGAAGCACACTTCCATAATTTATGTCCGTACACTTATTATGCCGCCCTGCAATTCCAGGATTGAAATCTGCCCTATTCATGCATTCAAATGTTTCTTTAGAAGACTGAATTCCTATCTGTGTTCGATTTGCCACTACTTTTGATTTATGACAATGTATCTTGTTCAAAGTGGCCACTAGAGGATGGAGCCACCATAGTCATAAATTGAGGCACGTGGTAACCCTCAATAGCTGCGTCACTTAAATGATGTTTTATTTGCACCAAGGGTTCAAATATATGCCAAGTAAATATTATTCCATACTAGTAGACGAACATCACCTATCTGAACATTGGATAACAGGCAGGTTGGATCCATACTTTTATTTTATTATGCCAAATGCGCGGCCGATTGCTGCAAAAGAATCGAGTTGCATCTGACCAGACAGCGTATATGTATATTGTCTAATTATTCTGATTACGAGCTAAGGAGAGCCGCAAGTTCTTGTCCTTATCTGATATAAGTAACACTTAACCTGGCCGTCTTCTGCAGTAGGCTATCTGCTTCAAGCTCGAAGTGTTGTCCATTCAGAGATACACTTCTCTTGATATCTGTTTTAAGGACTGATTACCTTAACTTGTGTTGCCTTTCTATCAGCTTGTAAATGTCTGGCTATTTTCATGCGACTGCTTTTATCAACAAAAAATTCTCGTCTAGACAACTGCTAAACACTTGAAGGTTTTCTTTTTTCTTATCAGTCTCTCATTCGTGACAACTATGAGCCAACTTCCTCAAAGATCAAGAACTTTTAATATGCCTGTCAGACAATAACGACCATGAAGATATCAAAGTCACTTATATTCACTTTTCGCTCATGGTAATTTATAAAATGAATTAAACACGTTCTTATGGCCATGTTTAAGCGTGTATACCAAGTAAATTGCCGCCACGTTTTTTCTGATTGGAAATAATAAAAGGGATTTATAAACAACATTTATTGAGGAATTTCTGCATAGATAGTAACACGTAATCCCTTACAAATATAATCGCTTTAATTTATCTAATAAAATGTGTAGCAAGTAAAGGCATCGGGGTTCCATTTTGTAGTATATTTATTGAAACTAGTTTTTACATTATTCTCTAACGAAATCAGATTTGAAATATCAACCTAAAAAACACACATGTATATATTTGGACTGGAAATGTCTTTTAAATATCTCTCCTTAAATATGACAGACAAGGAAAATCTAATTATTTTTCATTTAGTTTTTTCATGATTCTTATAATTTTCTCTTTCCAAAGATTATATTGATATTAGCTATTTTCAAGTGTGTTCGTTTTAGGTGTTGTAAATTCAATTCCATATAACAGTGCAGTAATCTAGTTTCTTTCAAAAAAAGTTTTTTCTATTTCTAGACTCTGCTTTTGGATTGCATCTTTGGCTATCCCAATGCGCCTTCGGATTTCACTTTCCGGCCTTTGTTAAAAAACTTCCCAGATATTTAAATTTCCCTGTTTCATAATACTTTGTTTAGCTTTTGGAAGGCATCTTTCGCTATCGCAATGCTCTTTCGCATTTAGTCCGAATTGTGGCCGAATCGGTTAGGTACGCTAAATGGCGGTTCCGTATAGGATGCAGGTTCGAATCCTGTCAAAGGACCAATATTTTCTATGAAAATTTCTCGGACATTAAGGCCGGTAAATGTTATTTAATACTGTTTATTATAAACAGAGCATTTACTTAAATACTTATATCTATAAAAAGAACGTTAAACATAAAAAAATATCTTTAATATATATATATATATATATATATATATATATATATATATATATATATATATGCATGTATATTAATAAAAAGAAAGAACAGTAAGATATATAATCCGGTGTACTTATAGATATTTTTATTTTTACAAAATAGTGCTCAATGTAAATTTACAGAGCATTAATATTATAAGTTAATAGACTTAAAATATAGTTTTTCGCTACACAGTTCCAACCATGTTTGAAAAATGGAAGCTAAAAGCCCCGAATTTAATTTTGTACTTAAATTAAAGACATTTGTTCCATTTCATCCTCAAGCGTATTTTGGAGTAACTTTAAAAATTACTGGGTTTTAAATACACAGCTAAAACAAAATTCATGTTTCCAAGGTTACAGATAAATCTATTTTGCTAGACTAGGGGTGTCTGGGTGTTCAATATGTCTATATTTTAATGTATCAGTTATTGTTACGTTTTGGTAGTTGGTAGGGATGTATTTTTCAATGAAATCTAACATCTGTTAAAAGCGTGTCGTCTGGATGAAGAAAAGAACATTATTCTATATGCCAAAAAATCGGTTCTTATACATAAAGGTGAGCAATGGATTAAAAATTCATATGAACACTTCGACATCACAATGGGATCACTAGACTCAGCTAGGTCTTCTGATCTCATCGGTCTTTTTATATTATATAACCTTACAGCACACCATGATATTAATATAACTGACATTGGTTTGTACAGAGAGGATGGCCTCATGGTTATTAGAAACTCAACCAACTCCAAAATAGATAGAATTAGAAAAGTTTTATATAAAGAATTTAAAAACAAGGGCTTAAAAATTATGGTTAGCTCTAAATTAAAAAAAAGTAAACTTCCTAGATATAACATTAGATCTAAATAAAAAATACATACACACCTTATAAAAAACCAAACACCAATCCTTTATATATACACCCTAAATCAAATCACCCCCCAACTATAATTAAACATATACCGTTATCTATCAGTAAATGAATAAGTACAAATTCTGCAAATGACAAGATTTTTGAAGAGCATATTAATACCTATAATAAAGCTCTAAAAATGAGTGGTTACAAAAACACCAAACTAACTTATATAAAAAATGAAAATAAAAAAACATAAAAAAAAACCGTTGTAGAAAAATAATTTGGTATACACCCCCATATAACCAAATGGTAAAGAACAAATTAGGACAAAAATTCCTCGCATTAATAGTCAAGCATTTTCCTAGTGAAAGTAAACTAAGTACTATTTTCAATAAAAACACATTAAAATTGAGTTACAGCTGTACGGAAAACTTAGAAAAATTATTAAGAACCATAATGCTAATATCTTAAATAAAACTTATAGCAAAACCCCAACATTTTGGACAATGGAAAAATAAAAATAAAAACTGATGAAAATAAACAAAAATTATGTAACTGTAGAAACCCTAATAATTGCCCTCTACAAAATAAATGTTGCACTGAATCATTAGTATATCAATCTCTTCGATTGAAAGACCAGAAAACATAAATATATATATATAGGTTGCACTAGCCATGAGTTCAAAAAATGATTCAACCAACATCAAAGCTCATTTAGGATAAATAAATATAAAAATCAGACATCTCTATCGAAATACTTCTGGCACCTAAAAGAATCAAATAAAACACCCACAGTAAAATGGAAGTTAATAAGAAAAGCTAGAATATGTAGGTCATTAAATGACCCATGTCCTGTGTGCATACATGAGAAACTATATATTACTTAGTTTATAAAAAATAAAAATTTACTGAATCAGAGAAATTAAATAGCTATTTTATGCCGTCATTGTCAAAAATGTTCCTTAAATAATATTTAAAAATAAAAATAAAAATAAATTTATAGAATAGGATCAGGTAATATACATACTTATATTTAACATGGAAATTAATTTTATATACTGTAAGTAATTCTATTATATTTAATTGTTTTTTCCTAAAAAAAAAAGTAATCTATTAAAATAATTGTGAAAATATTGTAAAGTTGTATTTAAAATTGTAGTTAATACGAATTCTAACCTAAACATCTTTTAAAATTATACATAGTAAAATAAAACGTATTCTAACCTAAACACCCCTCCAAAAGAAATACCGACACTCAAATGATTCCTATAAAACACCTAGAGAAAAATGAAATTATGACGAAAAGCTAGAGGATGTGGACCATTGAATGACCCATGTCGTTACTAATATATAGTTTCACCTGTATGTACAAAGTTTATAAAAAAATAAAAAATAAATAAATAAATATTTAAATATAAAATTTTTTTAAATCGTAATATACTTATACTTGATATAGAAATTAAATGTAATATAGTCTATAAAAACTAACAATGAAAATATTTCAAAGTTGTATTTATAATTGTAGTTAATTAAAATGAATTCTAACCTAAATTTCTTTTAAATTGAAATTAAATAAATAAATTAAGTTTACTAAATCAGTGAAATGAATTAGCTATTTTTGCCATAAAAAAAAATTACTTACATAATATTTAAATATAAAAATTTTAAAAATCGTAATACAAACATACTGGATATAAAAAAATAATTTTACTTATTGTAAGTAATTCAAATATTGGGTTGGTACAGAGGTAGTGGCGCGCTGATGTCGTTTTTTGACGTATTTTTTAACGTCAAAGAGCGGCGTTATTGCGTCATTGTTTCTGCCCCGGCCTAATACATTTAATTCAATTAAATAAAATATAGTCTAAAAAAACTGATAATGAAAATATTGTAAAGTTGTAATTAAAATTGTAGTTAATTAAAACTAAAATGAATTCTAACCTAAAATTCTTTTAAATTGTAATTAAATAAATAACTAAAGTTTACTAAATCAGAGAAATGAATTAGCTATTTTTGACATAAAAAAAACCATTAAAATCGTAATATAATTGTAAAATAATTTTACTTACTGTAAGTAATTCTAATTCTTAAATACTTTCACTTCTATTAAATGAAATTATAGTCTATTAAAACTAATAATGAAAATATTTTAAAGTTGTAATTAAAATTGTAGTTCATTAAAAATAATTCTAAGCTAAACTTCTTTTAAATTGTAATTAAATAAATAAATAAAGTTTACTAAATCAGTGAAATGGAAATTTTACTTAAATAATATTCAAGTATAAAAAATAGTAAGATACTTGATGTGATAATAATTCTACAAACTGTAAGGGATTCTAATTACATTTAATTGTTCTTGAAAGAAATATTGTATATTAAAATTAAAAGTAAAAATATTTCAAATCGGAGTTAAATAAAAAGCATTCTGACATAGACACCGCCCAAAAATCTTTAAATATACGAACGGAAAAAAATGGCGTAAGAATTTTAGCCGTTAACAAAAAAAAAAAAAAAATCCAGACCACACGCTTTTAACAGATGTTAGATTTCATTGAAAAATACATCCCTACCCACTACCAAAACGTAACAATAACTGATACATTAAAATATAGACATATTGAACACCCAGACACCCCTAGTCTAGCAAAATAGATTTATCTGTAACCTTGGAAACATGAATTTTGTTTTAGCTGTGTATTTAAAAACCAGTAATTTTTAAAGTTACTCCAAAATTCGCTTGAGGATGAAATGGAACTAATGTCTTTAATTTAAGTACAAAATTAAATTCGGGGCTTTTAGCTTCCATTTTTGAAACATGGTTGGAACTGTGTAGCGACAAACCATATTTTAAGTCTATTAACTTATAATATTATATATATATATATATATATATACGCCTAAAATATATAAAGGATCCATATATATATATATATATATATATATATATATATATATATATATACGCCTAAAATCATATAACGAACACGACGTGAATTACAATAACAAGCCGTTATACATTACGCCGCTCGCACATCCCAGATTGCCGTAGACGCCATTCCTAAGCGCCCATCCAGCTAGGTACCAGACATGACGTTGCTTAACTTTTAATAACAATGATAGAATAACGACAATAGAAATACGATTTAACAACTTTATTTCTTTTTCTGAAAGGTATGATATGCTAAGATTGAATACTTTGCGCTAGATATTGTTTTTTCCCAACACCACACGTTTCTACCAAACCAATTTATTAAGCAAGGAACTTGAGTGATGTTCTTACATAGACACGTCATATCGAGTCTTTCATATGCATGGTAACAAACCCATCAGGAAATATCTGAATTGTCAGCTCTATACAACCTTTTTCTCTGAAAAGTTATTAAGAAATATTTCAAACGAATGAACTCATTCTTCGAGCCTTGTCGACTGGTGCTACAGATTTTTAATAAATCGTAGCCAATTAGAGAAACCGCTTGATGACTTCAACAACAACAACTAAAATATATATCTCAGCTAAATGTAAGAGCAAATAATAAAGACGTTGATGATTTATAGGAATTAAGTGCCACTACCGTCACTGGAGTTTGAACACAGATCACCAAAGATCAAACACAAGCGATCTTATTTTGAATATGTAGATCACGTGATGGTAAAAGAAATGTATATATGGGAATTGGCGTGGTGCTAACTGATTACTATCAGGATTAGTTCAGAAGTGTGCTTGTCAAACTCTCTGTCTCTGTGTAGAGAGGAACCCAGAAGAGGCTATGGCAAAGGGCAGAGTCTCGTCTGTGCTGGTAGGCAGCTACCCGACCCCGTTTTTACATGATCTACGGCGAATTTTTGCCTGAGCCTACGGGTTCGGCTGCCCCACAATAAACTCGGCATTATGTCACATCTAACCGCATGGGGCGGTTTGTAAATATCATTAATATACGGATTACTTCCTAGAGTGCCAGTCTAACTCTCTGCTTCCGGGCAGAGATGATCCCCTGACGAGGCTATGTCGTTTTTGGTCGAGCCTACAGACTCGGGTATCCCACAATAAACTCGTGGATCTCGTGGGGCGTTTAGTGAATATCATAACTATACGGTTTGCTATTCGGACCACTATTCCGTGGTTACTATTCGATCGAGTATTATCGGGCAAGTAGGGAGTATTATCGAGCAAGTACTATTAGTGCGGGTGTTATTCGAAGGCGTCTGACACCAGACACCAGTTCAACGGCGTTACTATAATTTTATCTGCGATTACCAAATGTCTACTACAACGAGCATTGTAAAAGTGACAACAAGTATTCGTTGGCATCGCAAAAAATGTTAACAAGGAAATATCCATAAGTACTGGAAAGAGCGATATCAGTTACTGGCCATGAGAAAAGTGGTTTTAATAGAAATATTTTGACATTTTCAAACGACAGTTGCAAAGTCTGTACGGTCAATAAATCCAATCTGTTTTTATCTAACAAACATTTTCCGAGCCGATCATTTCTATCGATAGATTTTATCCACAACAGATTGATTTTAGTCTTTGTAGATGAAGTCTGCGCATGTTCATTTTACTTTTTTGTAATCACAGCGGGTGATGTACACAGGACTTTAAATTTAAAGATATATTATATACAATAGGCACGGAAGAAAAGCAGTGAAATACTTCCCATAATTATTTAAAAGATCAGTTAAATGTTAGATTATACTGATTATCAAACAATTTTCTAAGCCTCCTCGCTAATGGACCATCTAAACGTGTTCGCTTAGAGCCGCACTTTGTTTTATTATACTACATCAATAGAATGCACCAAGGAGGAATCAATATTATGAAATATCAAACGCAAGTCTGGCCGGGCAATATGTTCACAAGTTTAATATATCATCGCTTACGTGATGCACTTGACACCTGATTTGCATCGTCAGTCCCGCTCGGTCGAACAACACCTAGCGTAAAGGAGAACTTGATGCACCTATGAACAAATCGATTCGACAAGACCTAAAATGTCTACCCAAGAATTCGTTTCGCTGCGACGAAATTTGTTTGATTCGTTTCGTTAGGTTTTATAGCTGGCTGGTTCCATCACGGAAACTACTTCATGGATTGTCTGAACAGAAGGTGCCTCTTTTTGCGATTTGGCGTTCGTCTTTTGCTATATTCTTTATTTCACTTCCTGCTTGATTATTTTCTTTCTTCCAATTCCTCTTGTATTGTTTTCCACTCTCCCAACTTTCCTTATCTTAGCCTCCATCAAATATCAGTCTGTATTCTCAGTTGTCAATCTTCAAATTAGCCATCACTATTCTTTCTTTCGTTCTTTCTTTCTTTCTTTCTTTCATTTACTCTTGCTTTCATTCTTTCGTTCTTTCATTCTTTCATTCTTTTATTCTTTCTTTCTTTCTTTCTTTCTTTCTTTCTTGCGTTCATTCTTTTTTTCTTTCTTGGTGGCTTTTATTCATTCATTCATTCTTTCTTTCTTTCTTTCTTTCTTTCATTCATTCATTCTTTCAATCTTGCTTTCATTCTTTCGTTCTTTTATTCATTCTTTCTTTCTTTGTTGCGTTCATCCTTTCTTTCTTTCTTGGTGGCTTTCATTAATTCATTCTTTCTTTCTATATTTTTTTCTATCTTTCTTTCTTTCATTCTTCCTTTCATTAATTCTTTATCTTTCTTTCTATTTTTCATTTTTCTTTCTTTCTTTCATTCTGTCTTTCTTTCTTTCTTTCGTTCTTTCTTTCTGTCTTTCTTTCTTTCTTTCGTTCTTTCTTTCTCTGTTTCTTTCTTTCTTTCATTATTTCCATATGCATTTCGTTCTTTCTTTATTTTCTTCTTTATTTCTTTCATTCTTTCTTTCATTCTTTGCTACTTTCTTTCAATGTTAAATCTCTGGTCTAACATGTTATTAACATTCTCTCTTTATTTACCATCTCTCCATTCCTCTAACTGGTTTTTACTTTGCTTCGATTTTCTTGATACTCAAGGTTCGCTAGAGACAAAGAAATCCGTGTTGAAATGCTGTGTTTTATCTATCATTTTTATGGATATACATTCTCGACATTTTCCTTACAAATGAAGAATAGCCTCAAAATGACAGATGTGGTTCTGCAGACAGTGGCTAAGAACCTATTTCGCTGAATACGGGCACACTGGGGAAGTTTCTGGAAAGAGGAAATCAAATGAAACTCACAATTATATTCAGAAACAGACAGTTGAAATTCAGGGAAACTTAATTCGGAAAAAAAGCTTTAGAGAATGTAAGAGTCAAAGGTCATACAGTCAGTTTGAAGTTAATCTGAAAACCACATAAATCTCATTAAATCGAATTTGCTTTCAAAATCTTTTTAAATTTCAAATAATTGTTTAAGACATCCGAACAAAATGCGAATTAGATTTTTTTTTTTTTTCAACGTGTTTTATTAAAATTATGGGATTTATTATAAAATCTGAAGTCTGAAGGTATTAGACAGATTAAAATCAAAATATTTTAAGGCCATTCAAATCTAATAAAAACTTTTGCCATAATATATGTTGTAATTGAAAAGATGTAACAGATACTGAATAACCCAAAATAAGAAATGAATGTCTACATTGGAAACAACAAAGGATCTTTGAAGAAATTATCGGTCAATAACATGGGCTGTAGAATATATAACTAACTTGAAAACTACAAGTACAAAAAACTTTAAGAAAATGTTCACTTGAGTAGTAACGAAAAATAAAGTGAAACAGACACATTTGGTCAATTCTCAGATCCTTGAACAGGATAGAAATGATGCAATCCAAAAGGAAAAAAAAAAGACATTTTTAAATAATTACTTTAGGGATCGAAACAATGTTGAGTTAATTAATTAACCTATTTCTTAAATGTTACTAGATTTCTTATAAAACCGTAAGTATGAATTTAGTTAAAAGACTTAAAATCTAATAAAAACTAAAAACTAGAGCCCAGATCTTTGAACAGGTTAGAATTGAAGGAATCAAAGAGGAAAAATTGTACAGATTACTTTGTAAAATCTATGGCCAATTTTGAAAAAAATTCTATGAAGGTGGTAAACAATATGACAGCAAAGACGAATGGGACGCACTTAAAACCATCATATCGCAAACGAAATCTGCTGAAGTAAAGATTAAAAAATAGATAATAGATTGTTGGCAGTTATTCAGAAGAAGGGTTTATATATCAAGATGTAAATACTTCAAGGACTATCATAGATGTTATTTGTTCTATTATATGGGTTGATGATTCTATTACCTTATTTCTGATGTAAAAAATGGTTTTCTGGTTTTGCTTAATAATTATAAACTGCAGTTTTTATATTAAATCCAATAACTTTAATCAAATATAGCGACACCGTCTAAACATTTAACTGAACATTTGTTTTGATGTTTAAATTAATCGTTTGATATTTGGCATAAAATATTCAAAGCGAATTTTTCAGATTCATGTAATTTTTTTTTACCAACTCACGCCAAGAAAGGCGATAATACCACTAGTATGCAGGGAGTGTATGTGAAAGCGAACATTGAGAATTTGTTGACAAATTCTTTTCTACTCCCCCATTCTCTAGTATTAAACAAAGACACAACTGTGTATGTTTTCATTTACCATTCGTCTATTCTTCGTGTTCTTTCTCTGTTCCGGACCATTATACACGGGGGCGAATCGCTCTACGGTCGAAAAAATTGTGATCGAAAATGTGTATTGGATCCATTCAGAACTCGTCGATTGTTGTTCTAGCAAGTAATCATAAGTCATCGTGACCGAGTTTTTGAGTTTAATGACCTTGTTAAAACATCTGATCGCGCGAGAATATGCGTTCTTTCCGTGAAACTCTAACTAAGATGCATGCAAAATAATTGCAGTATAAACAACAAGTGAGTTTATACTGTTTGCTGAACAAACGGAAATTTATCCGCAACAAAGATTTGTTAGTGTGTCATGCTCGAAAACGACTTGCCGGCAATTATATATAAATATAAGTAAACGTAAGTAAAAGTAAGTTTACATGATTGATGTTAACTTCAGCATCCGGAATACAGAGTTCCGTAGACGAACTCGGACGTCCAATCATCAATCATCATCATTATAATTCTCGATTTTTTTCTTTTTTATATGTACTTTTCATTGGTGCAAGTATTTTTTTCATATTGTGTGTATGTGTTCGCATGTTTAAAATGAATGATGGTCCCTGTATGTTTCTTATATGTAGATTTAATGTCTCTGTTGATAACATTTGACGAACAAAAGGACAACAAAATGATGACAATATCGGCAACAAGATTGATGATATTTATTATATAAGATATATATTATATATTAATAATCTTTTTGTCTATAATGAAAGCGAAAAGAAAGAGAAATTTTATAAGATCAGAATTTTTGGAAAGTTCTGCGTCCTTTTTTAACGAAACGAGAAATAGACAAATAATGGGAACTTACTCTTTCGGGAAATGTTCTTATTGTTGGTAAGAAGGCTCCTAATGGAAACCCATAACCGTGTTTAATCCTTTTATATGCGATTCTATTTTGAAAATGTATTTCAAATCCAATCTATATCTTTTTGTGGGATTTTAAATGTCTTCAATGCTATGGAACGTTTGGTTGAAGTGTGCAGTAACAGGTTTTGTGTTGTTTCCTTTGGTTTTTATGGTCATTCAACTGAAGATGAAATTCCGTACCTAATTCTACAGTATAATTCGTTTTTTTTTTTTTTTTTTTTGCATTTGTGGAGCCAATGGATTTAATATTGTGTGAGTGCCGGGGCGTGCAAAAGTGCATTCAGTGATTATATATTTACCGACTTAGCACCA
>OZ010581.1:120876189-120878689 GCA_963932145.1 Acanthosepion lycidas | reverse complement strand
GCGGTTAATCGATTTTGGTATCTGTTTGATTATAGAAGGTGGATGGTTGGAAGATGTGTGTATGTAGAGTGGTCTGTCATTAGGTTTTCTATATGGTTTATGTGTGCCTTCTCTTAGGTTGAAGGTAACATCTAGAAAATCTACTTCGTTTAGGTTAGTTTTTATATCTATGTCGAATCCGTTATTTTTAAAAATCTTTATTATTGCTTTTCTAGTTTTGTCTGTGTTTTGTTTGTTACAGTTTCTTAAGATTATGAGGCCATCGTCCCTGTAGAGTCCTGTGTCATTTCTATCTATTATTTTGCTCAGTTCGTTTAGTAAGTAAATGCCTATGATTTCGCATGCTTCTGCACCGTCAAAGCTTCCCATTGTAGTGTCAAATATCCCATCTCTCTTTATCCATGCTTCTTCATTGTGGAATAATAGTGATTTACGGGAGTGCTTAATGATGTTGATTTCGCTTGGTTGTATTATTACTTGTTCCTGAGCTAAGTTGATGGCCTTATCTAGCATACGTTCTGTTATGGATGGGTAAAATTCTTTTATGTCTAATTGTAAGAATTGGCAGTTTTGTTTGTTATTTATGCTGTGGAACCAGTCAATAGTTGTTTTCGTATTTTTCCACTGGTTTACTCCTAATTTCTTCCTAAGTTCAGAATTAATTCTTTCTAGTATTGTTTTACTTATTTTACCTAGTTCACTTTTGGCTGGGTTTATGAGTCTACATGCAGGATTGGTTTTGAAATTTTCTTTATGGTCTTTTAGTGTGATAAAGGCTCCTGCCTTGCTAATACAACTTATTCGGTCATCCAGGTCTAATTTTTGGGCGATTGTTTTAGTTTCCTTATTGATATCGTGTTCTGTTGTTTGGGGTGCCTTTTTGTATGTTTTGGTTATGTTGTTCTTCAGTAATTTATTGTGTGTAGGAGGACTTAGTTTGTATAAATTTCTCGTTTTGTCAGCAGCGATAAATACACTTGCTGAATTGTTTATTTTAGTTATATCTGCTTTTAGTTTTTTTTGGAATGCATCTTGTTTTTTGTGGAATTTTATGTTTCTAACTAGGTCAGTTAAGTCTTTCTCGAAATTGTCTAATTCTTTTTGTTGTGGGGGGCATTTTTTTGTTTTAAAGCCGTATTTTTCCTTAAGTGTGTTGTTATTGTAAAGGTCCCGGTTTAAAAAGTGGACTTTCCATCTCATTCTTTTTAGGAAACTTTCTATTTTTTCAATTAATTTTAGTTTATATATAGGGGGGGATGGGATGGGTATGTTTTTTAGGGAGTAGTCGAGGTTAAATTTTTCCATGTCCATACTGGGTTATAAATGTAGCGAAAGTGCTCTACTGTTTACCAGGAGCTGAATATAAAGAAATATAGTCTTAAGGTGTGCTATATTTATGGAATAAAGTGCTCAATATCAGAGATAGAGCGTGTGTAAATATAAAAGTGAACATAGAAGTCAACACTTAGAGGCGACAGTCTGTTTCATGCTATATGCAATCGTCAAGCCACGTGTGCTGTTATTTTTCTCGGCTATTTATATATATACGGGTTAGTGGTGCATTGTGGGTATTCTATTATATTATATATATATATATATATATATATATATATATATATATATATATATACAGAGAGAAAGAAAGAGATAGATAGATAGATAGATAGATATGTGTGTGTATCTGTCTATGTATAATATTAGAACAAATCTTACAGTAAATCTAATGGACATTTTACGTGAATAATCTTTCGTGGCTGTTGTAGAAAATCTATTTTATTGTTAGCAGCGCATTGTTTTAAAACGATAAAAATTATCACAATAACTACAATCATATTAGACGTCTGACAACTAACTATACTAACATTCCCCAGAAACCTAATATGCGTCTAAGTCTAAAGAATAATGAAGCCATTTACATTGAACAAATGAATCGATCCATTGATAAAAAATAACTAAAAAAAATAGTTCTCTTTTGTTTACAGGGGTATTCACTCTGTAAATTGCCCGGATGCAATGTAGACGGTTATATGTTATGAGGCACAGATTATACAGATATGTGGTGAAGATAAAGGTTAACTCTTGACTTTAACAGATTAAGATTATATATGCAGAAAAGCGTATGCCGGGTATTTCAACAGGTAAATAGAAATTGCCTTAGGATTTTGAGTTACGATGTTGTCAAGTTTCTGTTAGGCAAATTGCTTTTAAATTAAGTTTTCTCAGTGTCAGATGCGTCGGCATAATGTCGATATGGGAAATGACAACGCTCTTTAGTCTTTGACTATAAACTTATGACATTAATTACACTTCTCTTTAAAGTAGAATATAGACCCTTCTGTCCTTCTGACGTAATATTTGGCAAAACGAATATTATGTTCAATATCTAAATAGAATATAGCATATTCAGATATAGATGAATGTACACACGCTAACATATTCATCATTCTAGACACAAACACACACACAACACTAATATACAGGGAAACGTGTAAGTTCTCTT
>OZ010581.1:120648689-120871189 GCA_963932145.1 Acanthosepion lycidas | reverse complement strand
ATGATCTAGCGTCCTTTAAAATGTCTGTGATAAAATAAACTATTACAATTGAGCCGTAAAGTGGTCCGTTTTCTTTAATACACACACACACAAACACACACGTACACACACACACACACACACATATATATATATATATATATATATATATATATATATATATATATATATTGGATAAAATCGTTGGTTGAATACAGTGATGTGACGCAGAGGTGCCAGTTCACTACCAACCTACAGGTGAAATGAACAAATATCTTGGAGAGTTGAGTCAAAAGAAGATAACTGATACTGAGCCGTCTGGAAGAGGCATGGCACGTTGGACTAGAACAATCTACCCCGTTGGATGAAAGAATGGTTCAATTCGAGTCTTTGAATCACTTGAAGAAGTCGGAAGCGTACAAAACCTCATGAATATGGCATCAAAAATGAGTTCAACAGTTCAAACAATGTAAATATTGTATATATATATATATATATATATATATATATATATATATATATATATATATATATATATATGCTCCTGAAAAGTTGAGTTCACTGGGGTGGAATGTGGGTTTGTAAACAGTGTCTATTACGGCTAATAATGCAAGACTCTTCGGTAAATCGAATTCAGTTCTCTCTGTCACCGTGTGTTTATCTAAAAAATACATACGCTTAAATTCACCTTCATCCCTGCTGAGTGCCTCCGGCTTAGTGGTAGAATCCCCTGACTGAATTCGCGTCAGTTGGGTTTCGATCCTCTAGCTAGGATCGAAACCCAACTGACGCGAACGACACTTCACACTGATGAACTGTGATACAACGAAACAGTCTGTCTGTGGATGACAATATATACATATATATATATATATATATATATATATATATATTAAGGCTCACTCATGGATGCGACCAAAAGATTGCTTCTCTTCTCTTTAGAGTCCGAAAGATCTCAGTTATCTTTTTCTGACAGCTAGTTTCACTGAAGTTCCAATTCGCTGTAAATGTTCCACCATTGCCTTATTGCTTGTTCAGGGGAACGTCAATATACATCAATAAAAGACATTTACGTTTTTTCAGTCCTTGTTTTCTTTTTTTTTTTTTTTCTTTTAAAGATTATCGAACTTTTATTGTCAGATACGGGGTTAGCCATGACTTTGAGCCACGGCATTATTTTATCAATTTCCAAAATTAGTCTTCCATCTTTTACTACATTATTCGTTTTCAGGAATAACTACATTTCGTTATTTCTCCTCGGTATCGATTTTCTGTTTTACACGTTCCCTTACATGTCTGTTATTACACAGCGCAGATAAATGAATGGCAGATAATGATTAAAACTTTCTTCTTTTCTTCACTTATTTCATGTATCAATTCTCTTCAAGATATATAGGATCCTAGATCTTCAAAATATCCTGATTTTTTTTTAACTTTTTCATCCGACCTTGCCCCTTTTCTCTCACCCATATACACATTATTCTTTGCGTAGATTATTCGCTTTTTGCACCTTAAGTATATCTTACATATATATATATATATATATATATATATATATATATATATATATATATATATATATATATATAAACAATGACGGATGTGGGTTTGCAAACAGTGACTATTACGGCTAATAATATCCGTGAATATGAACGGATTATGCTAAAAATAATCATATATGTTTTTTGTTATATATATATATATATATATACATATATATATATATATATATATATATATATATATATATATATATATATATATATATATATATATATATATGTCTTCTAAATTAACCTCCATTCTTGCCGTATACCATTATTACTGCTACTGATGCAAGACTCTCCGTCAAGACTAAAAATATATATATATGTCTAAATTTACCTTCATTCCTGTCGTGCGCCAACGTCTTAGAAGTAAAATATCCGACTGATATGAAATCAGTCGTATTTTGGATGTCTAGCCAATTTGTGAAAAAGCGAAACAGTCTGTTTGTGGATCACTATATATATATATATATATATATATATATATATATATATATATATATACATACTTTCCATCGCTTTCTCAGATCATTATCAGGGGTACAACATTTTTGCCACAGGAATTATTACGACAGATCTTTCAGATATGCTGAGGTCTGACAAATTTTCGGGTGATACTAATAACTTTATGACAGAATCTTTGCTGTAAGAATATTAAAATGCTAATCTTATGTGCGAAATATTTTAAGAACTTTACAAGAAGAGTTTAACTTTAAGATCTTCAAACGGAATTTATTTATACATCAATACATTAATTGCTTCATTGAATGCCTGCCATTTAATTTAATGCAATACAGTGGCACTGTCAAAATAACCATTTTTTTTTCTCAAATTGAGTATTGTTCTCCTAGAATCAAGTATTTTTTAAGTATTTTTTTTAAAAATTCCAAAGTTTATGTTCTTGTCCTGGTATTTTATTTGAAACGTTTGTATTGTCACTGAAAGAAAGAAAAATATATCGTTGTTTAAATCTTTCAGGAAAGAAAAATGTTATTCACAGTGTGTTATCCAACTGCGTTTATTTCGACAAATGGTTTAGGAAATCAACAGGCAATCTCAAATAAATAGCACAATAAATCCAACTTCAAAATATCAGTTCATTTTCTGAAAGTGAAAGTAGGCCTTTTGAACAAATGACAACAGAAAGGGAAATGCTAACAATTGTCTTCGGCATCTGATCGTATGAAATTCTATGTACCTACCTTAAAAAAAGCTATGAGAAGTAGAGAAAGAAGTGCAAACACACACAAAAATAATCCGTCCTAGCTATGACGATAAAATATTGCAAGAAGGACTCTGATCGGTAGTATTTGAGGAATGTGGAACCAGCTCTTAATTTATGCTTTTCCATGTCCATGCTGACCCGATTTCGTAAAATCTGTTAGGATCCCATCTATGGGAAAATAGTAAACCCCCAAACTATTCCTTTTTAATTACCAGCAATAGACTTTTGAAAAAAGAAAAAAAAATACTCAAGCTCCAAAGAAAATTAAATTTCGGCATTAAATGACCTTTAAGGAGTTGATATGTCATTAAACAAGCAATCATAAAAATAATGTGCCTTATCAGTAGGATCAACATGTTCTTGTTTTTGTCTATATTTCTGAGATGAGGTATTATGTACACTTTTTGCATTATTCGGACTATTGTCCTCATCTTTGTCGCCATATTTATTATAAAGATCACCACCCTCTATGGATCATGTTGAGATCATAGAAAAAGAACACCTTTGGAAAATTCGTAAACTTAAGGAATCAACACATATGCTAGGCCACAAAAATCACTTGAGCCGACCAAGCATAGAAATTAATACAATATAGGAACCAGTAATAAGGAGTGCCACAGAAAAGCGATAATAACAAAAAAAAATTGCAATATGAGCTCTGGTAAAAACATGTTATGATAACAACAAAAATCGGTTGCAGAAGACATTAGGTTTATAATATACAGAAATCCATAAACTCAATGGCACATGGCACAGTGGATAAAGGCGTTGGTTAGATCCAGTGACCAGGCCCAAAACAGTGTGAGTTCAATACCCGGTTAAGGCAGTGGAGAAATTGGAGAAGGGAATTAACGGGAGATAACTGATATCTGACATCCATTGAAAAAACATGGCACGTGGAACGAGAACAGTCTAACCCAGTGAGCGAAATAAAGGGTTCAGTTCGACATTGCAACCCCCTGAAGAAGGCCAGGACTTACAACGGCCGAAACGTTGTAATAAATATGGCGAAAAACATAAGCACAAGAATCCGAAGGTGATCTTTATAATAATGTAAATAATGTTCTTGTCTGCTCTACAAACACCCGAAACATTTATTTAACCAACGAGGTTTGAGTATTGTCGTTCCACTTCCAAATGAATTGGGATATCACGTGTCTTGTTCTTATATAATGATCTATGAGAAGTACGAAATAATAACTGAACGAAATATCCCTACACACTTGCAATGTACCGCCATAGATTAAATAAAGGGTTCAGTTCGGAATTCCTAGTAGTTATTTTACAATGATATTCGCCCTGTAAAAAGCCGCAAATCCACTCGAGGAAGAGGGTTAAAGAATAAGAGACATAGTTTATGGGGATATGTTTTGGAAGCCAGTGGAACATATTGTAGTGATAGGGGATAGACTACTTGCGAGGCGTTCCACAAAGGAGAAGATCGGAGAAGAAGCTGCTCATGTGGAACCTAGATCTCACCCATGCAATTCTATGAGAATGAGAGTGGCTTGCTCCTATGTGCTAGTCGTAAGTCGCAGGTTAGAACTGGTTGATTAAATCAATGTCATTCGTCTGAAAACTTTCCATAGAAATAGTGATATAACAGAGCGAGGCATGCGGCGCTTCCTCTGCGAAAAAAGGGGTTGTAGACTGAAAAATAATTTATCTACCACAAATAAGCAGGGACACTTTTGAACTCTATCGAGACTGCAAAGTAAAGAGTAACCAGTCCCTTCCCTTATATTGTAGAAGTGTCCTGTTTTCGGCTTGATCTCACTGTTTTAAAGGTAGATGATAACAGAAGGAATCGTGTACTTACAAGACAAAGACATTTTCCAGCATCTGTAACGATATAACGATGGACATTTTCCACTTACGTTTAGATTCAGTTTAAATCTAAAGAAAGGCTCAAGACACTAGTTTTATTTTCGAGGCATTGAATGTGATCAACCATTTTTTCAAAGAAGTGTTAAAATGTCGTATTATTAACAATAAAGATGAGGACATTTGTATAGATGTCAATAGAGTAAATAATAATTCCTCATGCCAGAAAGTTGAATAGAAATTACAGGAATGGTTCTACGACACTATTCCTAGTGATAAAATTAGTCTTCGTGGTCACGGCGAGATGCAGCAGTAGCGTCTTCTGCTGTAAATTAAACCTGGCAATTCGGTTTCTGATGATATATTTTTATTTTTTATTTTTTGTGCAGAATAAATAATTACTTGCTAGAAAGAATCCAGTCCCAGAACGAAGGATGCTGTTCTTGAGGCTCTGTTTTTTAAAGATGAGCAGAGAGGAAAAATAATACCAGAAAAACTTATTGGAAAAAAAAATATTACCGGCAATACAAAATCTTGTCGACATTAAATAACCGATTGAGTTTGATATGCAGCAAAATTAAACAAACCAAACCAAACCAAACCTAACCTCCGTAGTTCTGATTAATAATACTCTAAGGAAAGACTAGAACAAAAGGTTAAATGAAGAATATATTTAATGACATAAGTGACTCGATTAATAATATGGTGATATAAAGAATATTTTACGTCTGTGCAGTCATGAGTACCAATCAAACAAGCCACAATTGCTGTATCTTCAAGCAATAAATCTTGAGTACAACTCGAACGCTACGCTTTGCTTTGCTATCCACTTTGCGGCAACCGTTCCGATGAGAATACTTTTTATTCATAGAGGATGGACGAGTCTATGATCGACAATTAGTGTAGAGAAGGTCAGCCATCTTTCTATGCAACTCTATCTTTTAAATCGTCATCTGCTATCTTCCAAATTCTTGTTCCTTTCTTCTCTCTCCTTTATAGTGTTTTATTTCTCAAATTCTCTCGCATTCAGTAGGCGCTTGTGTCTTAATGGTGTCATTGCACGTCATTCTAAATTAATTGATTAAAAATGCACGTCAATTCACTGACAATAAAGAAAAGGAACGTGCAGAAATATATGACCGATAAAACATCCTGAAGGGACATGTAATTTTTTAGACGAAATTTGGTCTGCTTTGATTATATGTTCTATAAATGTCAAACTATACTAAAGTTATATTATACCTTGAAACTGGTATCACACTGAAGTAAATTTATTTATGTTCATAATTTCGAAGGTTAATTCCGATGTAAGTTTTCCTGTTCTATAAAAGACATATAAGAACAGTTGAAAGAATGTAGCTGATTTCAAATTGATACAACTATGTTATTTTCAAAATTACAATGGGTTTTTGATGAATAAGGGCGACCAGTTTTAGAATAGACAGAATGAGTAACATCGTATAAAAATAAAATAACTATTTCTTTTCGAATTTTTAATCATAGCCAAGGTTTCCAATTCTACGAAAGTGGTTTTAGACAAAATAGGATAATGAGACATTTTTATTACTAAAGGCTAAAGATCCAATCAATGTAGACTGATGGACGAGTACATGATCAACAATTAGTGTAGAGAAGGACGGTTGTCTTTCTATATAACGCTCTCTTTCAAAGGAATAAAAGAACGAACTGCAGGAAACATTAATAAGGTTGGTAAGTATTAATTAATATCAAATATCCCAAGCAGAATTCATGGAAAGCCGAATTAGAGCAGCCTCAGTCTATTCGTTTCAAATCATCGAAAATATTGATTCAAATTAATTTTAAAATAATTTGAAATGATTTAAGATCGAAATAAATCACCTATTTATAAAAAAATAGATATGCGTGGAACAACCAATCTATAAGAGTTAACAAAATATGCAAGTTGTACGCTGACAGTTTTTACTCTTTTCTTTTTGCTTTGATCTTCAAAAGTTTAAATGCAATATAAATCCTAAACTTTTTTCTTCATAATTACAATTCTTCTATTGTTCTTTGTCTTTAACAACGTTTTTTTTTTTTTTTTTTTTTTATTCTCAGATCGAATCACGCCAGTAATTCTTTTGTGCCTCAGTCGCTTTATCACCTTGTTTGGAATTAAATGATTAAAAGTTGATAGAATATTAGCATGGCTATATAAAAAACGCCTGAGTTATCTAAGTTTCCAAATTTACTTTAACTTTCAAGGAAATGTAAGTAATTGAAGGTTAGCTGGAGGTAAGAATGAAACAATGTCACAAATCTTTCACAATTATTTAAGAGTTGAATGAATTCGTGAGAGAGAGGTTTCTCGTAGACGTTAGTGGGAATATTTGCTACAGCTATATTAATAAAATAATAGAAAAAAGACTGCCCTCAAGTTAAGAATGTATTTTAATCAAAATACTTTATCCCTTCAGGACGAAAGCAATTCTGTATCTCTCCTCATTACTATTGTGTGATCGGTTTACTGTTCATTTACTTGCATGATTTGCACAAAAAATACTGATTCATTTACCATTGTAAATTCTTCATGTTTCAAATTCAAAGTTTCCATTTTCCGAAATGTATATTATGCCTCATTATATTTCAATGACCTAAAGTGATGATGAGATGGAGGCTGGTTGCCTTGATAAATCTAATACGAAAGGTAAGTAATGTATATGTAACCTAGGGTAAAGATATAGAAACGATGAAGGCTATGTTATACCTTAGTATATTACACCTAGCTTAAGGAATTGATTTATTAGTCTTTTTTTATGGCTTATCCACCATTTGTGTGTTATGTAAAGCCGAAATATACTTCACGTTGTAAGAGGTTTATTTTTAGAGACTGCCAAACATTTGTGTGTTATTGAAAGTTAAAACATACTTAGTATAGTATGTGGTAGGTTAAGCATCCAGTGCTCTGAAGCAGACTATATCTGCATAGACAGGCCGGTTAGATGAAGCGAAAAGAGAAAGAAACAACTCATTGTAGAGGGTTTACTACTACTAAATATATTGCTTGTAGCTAAGGAAATTTATTGCTTGTTAATTTGTCTTTCCTTTGTTGATTATTTAAGGGCGAAACATATTTGGGATTGGATGTTGTTACATACAATACTTCGTACTTCTAAGAGTGTACTCTTGGTACGTACTGACAAAGCAAAAGAAAGAAACAACTCACAGCTGTAACGAGTTTACTACGACTAAATATATTGCTTGTAGCAAAAGGATTTTATTGCTTGGTAATTTGTCTTTCCTTTGTTCAGTATTTAAAGGCGAAATATATTTGGGATCGGATGTTGTTATATACTAACCCCGTACTTCTAAGGGTATACTCATGGTAAGTACTGACAAGGCTTGACACTCCTTAAAATCCTTCAGCTGAGGTCAAAGAGAAAAAAATAGTAGCATTTCTAACACTCACGTTTAGTGCTTCCTAACTTTCTTTGTATGTGCCGTGTGCTTTCAGTATGTAAGCGATCATGGCTCTCCACCTCCGTCTAGGCCTGGCATCTCTCAACGGGTTTCTTCCCTCTGCTTCCTCTGCCAGGCAAGTTCTGCCATCCACTTACTTAAGCCCGCTAGGTATGTCATGCTTTGTTTTATTTTGCCTCTCTTTCCCTCTATTCGACCCATGAGTATCAGATCATTTAGTCCCTTCTACCGCATTATGCTGCCTCTTCCTGATGTTAAGTATAAGCCTCCACCTTGTTTGCATCTTCTCTAAGACCTCATCGTTGCTCAAACGCTCGGTCCATGATATCCTTAGCGTCCTTCTGTAGAAGTACCTATCTGTTGCCTCGAGTCTCTTCTTCATTTTTGAGGAAATTGTCACACATTCGCTGCCGTAAAGAAGGACAGATATCATGTAACAGCTCAGTTTTCTTTTCTTTGTTACCAAAGAAATTCTCCTGCCTCGCAATACTCTGCACGGTTTTTGGAACGCATCATTGGCCATCCCAATACGTCTACGGATCTCTGTATCGCACTTAACGTCCTCTCTCAAGACGCGCCCGGATATTTAAACTTCCGCGTCTGCTTGATTCTAGTCTTCCCGACCTGCAAATCGCATTTCAGGCTATTGCTTGTAGCTAAAGGAATTTATTGTTTGTTAATTTGTCTTTCCTTTGTTGATTATTTAAAACTGAAACATATTTGAGATTGGATGTTGTTACTTACACTATCTGGTATTTCCAAGGGTATACTCTTGGTAATTATTGACGAGACCCGACACTGCTTAACATCTTTCAGCTGACGGCAAGAAGATAGAAAATAGTAGCATTACTAATACTCAAGTAGCTAGTAAGGTTTATTTTTCATGCCTAAATTAATAAAAATGAAATACATTCCTGACTCTCCAAAGCGCAAAAGTCCAAGATCAATTGAAAATCTTCGGTTGACATTTTAACTTTTTTTACCCAGTCAATTTTATTCCCACGTGCATCCTGAAATTTACCTACCCTAAAAATAACTCATAAAAATATGTGCTGTTAACTTTACTTGAACCTCAACCACGGCTGTCGGTGTGAAATACGTAATCTACCACATCTAAAAAAAAGGAAAGCCCGAAATTTTGTATTTTCGATGTTTTTGGTTATTGTTTCCTTTTCGCTTGGAAAATCTATTTAAACGAAAACATTTTCTTTCGGAGGTTAATCCATTTAAAAAAAAATACCTTTTATCTTTTTCTTTTTTAATCTTCTCAGCTGTCAATATGTGACAAAGGATTCATGATTTACTTGTTCCCTAACAACAAAAGCGCGGCAAGAAAAAACCGCCTTTCCTTTCATTGCTACTTGGTAATTTTCTGTCAAATCGTTTCTCTGTGGTCTTTACGCTGTCGGGTTCCTATGATTATGTCTCAGACACGATTCTGCTTCTGTCCGTTATATTTATCGATGTAGATTTATCTACAAAGTTAGATATCAGCGAAAACAATCCAGAATTTTGAAAGAAGAAAAAACAACATTAAAAGAACCTAACAAAAAAACAAAACCGCAAGATATAAATATATAAACGGATATAGGAGATTTATTGTTTTCGGACAAACAGCTCACCGTTATCTCTTAGAAATGCATTAACTACTTTAAGAGTTCTACCGTGCTTATCTATAGTGTTTAAAGTTTTATTTTAGTCTGCTTGTTGGATGTATGGATAGTGCTATGGATAGCGTCATGTGATAAGCCGTGTTCAAATTACCGTCAGATTCGTCACATTCAGTCAGTTATATGCCATCAGTGATACACGCTGAAGCGATCATGTATCTTTTGATACATGACTGACAAGGCAGATATTTTTTTTCCCACAGTAGGTTGCTATTTCTTTCTGCGGTAGATCAGTTGTCATCCAAGCCTATAGAACCCGGTCTGACATGGCGATGGGAGAAGAAGAGGATTCGTACCTTTCCCAAGTGTATGTAATTGATTCGACTGTAGTTCAACTCGACCCTCCGATTCCTCAATCCGAGCCGCTATCCATAACCCCCCACTTTTTATATTAATGTTTGCTTAAATAAAATTGTGAAACATGTGAATCCATCTCATGTCTCCAGCTATGGGTGAATTAGTAGGATTATCACCCCCCCGCCAAATCAGTGTTATTATAAAGCAATTTTAATACAATATTCACGGCTGAAATAAACCACAAAGATTTAATAAACCGTGAAAAACAAATCAATTAATAAGTTGTCTATACTTGTATTTCCAGTTACTGTAAATGTTGTAAGCTATGAAATTTATTGTCGTGCTGAGTTCAAATTCTAAAAATTCTTCTCTCAAGAATATATCTTGCGTATCTGCAAGTTTACCATTCGACCATGAACATTATTAATATTTATTGTCCGATGCACTGCAATATATTTAAGAATCCTTGATAAAATCCAAAAATGATCAGCTGTAAAGTTGCCTCCTTTTGACTTCATGCTAATTGTCTAGCTGAGCTCTTCGCTATGGTACTAAGAACATGAATTTAAACGCAGTACTAGACTGGCGATGAGGTCTCATCAATTTACAGTAGAGTTGGTTGTGTTGTATATTGCTGCTGGACACAAATGAGGCGACAAACACTTATATATCAAATATATAAATATCTTTATTATTCGAGTCGCGGCAATTGGCTACCGTGAGGGAGAATCACAGAGGTTAGGATTGTGCACATAGGAATTGACGGAGAGAAAATCTTCGGTGAAACTCTAGTCAGCCTCTCTCCTAGTCCAAGAGTTGAACCTTTTTTTTATAATATCTGGACACTCACGCAACTTTATGTGGCTATGCCTTCTTCTGGTATATTGTCTATGCAACTTCTTGCGGCCATGCCTCTTCAGGCCATGTGCCGCCGGAACCTCCTATGTGCACGGCTCTTGCGGGATGCACCCACGCAAGTATGTATTTCCTTCCGCTCAGCACACCTTTCCACCTTGTTTATTTTAGACCTTCCTTGTGTATGCTATCACAAATTCTAAATTTTGCTCACACTATGATGAAGTGAGGTCAAATGTATCCCTCAACATGTAACCTTAAGTTCTACGCTAAAATATTTCCTTTCTTGCACTTATCGCATGTAAAATACACTTCTGGCTCCAGCCAGGTTTACATTTCAGAAATTAAAATACAATGTCAATCACTATTTGCTATGTCCTCCTAAGAATTTGTCTTTTATTATCAATTTTTAGTAATATTTCTGTTTTATAATTCTTCCACACCCTTTAGTTTTAGAGCTTTACTACATTTCGTGTGGTGAATGTGATTAAAAAAAGAAAGCACCATTTCGTTCAGTTAGCATTCTTTGTAATGGTAACAAAGAGATTCACTCTTTCCTTATAAGGAGGCATGATGCATTCATTTAACGTACAGCTAACGTTAATGTTGGTAGGAAGTTTTGAAATATTTCTCTTGAAAAAGGTTTTCATAAGAAATTGGCATCTCAAGCAGGAAGTCTTTGTAGTATTGATGAGAGTTTCTTTCAGCTTAGAATTCCATGGACAGAATGCAAAAGTCTTAAGGAAAATTAAAATGAAAACATGAAGGATACATACACTCAGAATAAGAAAGAGACAGCTGGAACTTCCAGAGCATTTGATAAAGTAGGGCTTGGAGAATTTTGAATTTTAAAAACATTGTCTTTTAACAGAGGATGGAAAATACGACATTTGAAATGCATTTTGGAACGAATTTGGCGTCAAGTAATAATAATAGTCCCATATCGAAAGGGAGCTACTTGATGTGGATACGCCACACTGAAACTTGATCATATGAAGTTTTAACAAGCTGATCTGGAATAGGCAAATATATATATATATATATATATATATATATATATATATATATATATATATATATATATATATATATATATATCACCGCAATAATAAAGAACGGTCTTGCAGACAACATTCTATAGGTTTGCTATGGCACGTAAATGGACATGTAACAGTTTTTGGAACTCAAAGTACGAAGAAACAGGAAAATTTTGTTAGAATCCAAAAAAGAATGCTAAAGGGAAATCAATCTTCATGTATAGCAATGAATGGTGGGTAATCTCACCATAGATGAAGAGGAAATTATAGTAATAGAAATGTGTTTCTACAGAAGGATACTGAGAATTAAATGGGTGAATTTCCTAACCAACGAATAATTCTTTCAGATAAAGGTAACAATAAGAGCACTTATACCCAGAATCAGAAAAGGACAGCTACTGGGAAATATAATGAAGAAATGAAAACTTTGTTACTCAAACACTATTTAGAGAGCATGTGTGACAGGGTATGGTAGCAGACCATTTACTTGATAAGATTGTGTGAATGTATGCCACAATAGCTTTAGGCTGAAGGTATAGTAAAGAATAAACGTTGGGAGTTGCTCCAAATGATAGAATGTTTTTGAGAACCCTAATGTCTCAGTGGCTGGTAATGTTACGTATAAGAAGTGTTGAAATAAACATCTTCACTATGTCATGATTCAATGATTGAGTTATCATGCTTCTCAACCTGAGATGAGTTATTATGTACACTATTTACATTAGTCGGGATATTGTCCTTATATTTGTCGCTATATTTATTACAACTGTTCTGCCGTTGTACGCCCCGGCTTCTTTCAGGTGGCTGGAATGTCGAACTGAAACATTTATTTCGCTCACTGGGGTAGACTGTTCTAGCTTCACGTGCTATGTTTAATGGATGTCAGTTGTCAGTTATCTCCTGTTAATTCCAAGTTCTCCACTGCCTTAACCAGGTATTGAACTCACAGACTTTGGTTCCTGTCACTGGATCTAACTAACGCCATATTATATATCTTGGCGGAGAAATGTTTGTTGATTGGGAAATATTTCCTATATTCCAGCGATCCCAAATAAATTTTTGAAATTTGAATATCAAACAGTTGGAAAATAGCTGCAAAATATTCCTTGCTTTATGCAAATCTCAAACAGGATACGGCTTTTTTCTTTCTTTTTAATTGAGTTTCACGAATAAAAATCTTTTGCAATGCATTTTTGTTTAATATATATTTACTCCGAAACCTTTGCATTTCTCCATATATTCAATGCCATAGCAGACCTACATAATTATTTTCCACGACCTATCTTCATTACTAGTGTGGTATATATTCTTGGCACAGCTGGGTCCTGTTATTAAAAGTTAATATGGTCATATCGCAGTGTGGATTAAGTCTCTTTCGGTAGGGGGCTATTGTTATTACCCCATCAACTGCTGCATTTTCCATCATCTAGGCAACACGTCCCTGTATATCGCTCGATATTTGACTTGCAATTTGCAGGTTCAATTTGAGTCAAGTCCTGAAAATATAATACATAGGTAATAAGGAAACAGAATGTATGAAGACTGATAGCTATCTACTATTTTGAATGGACGTGGCATTTCATATAAAAGATACAAAATATAATCCATATATTTTCGTATTGTCTTTGTGCTTAATAATAATTATTTTCAGTGGTTGATCAATGGCATTTTAATTAATGGTGTTTATCTTTACCCTCCCTCTTGATACACTATTTACATTATTCGGACTATTGTCCTCATCTTCGTCGCCATATTTATCACAACGTTTCAGCCGTTGTACGCTCCGGCATTCTTCAGGTGGTTGGAATGTCGAACTGAACCCTATATTTCGCTTGATGGAGTAGACTTTTCTTCTTACACGTGCCATGTCTAATAGATGTCAGTTATCAGTTATCTCTTGTTATGTCCCCTATCCAAGTTCTACACCGCCTTAACTCTTTGGGTCCTGTCACTGGATCTAACTAACACCTTTATCCATAGTACCATGTGTATTTGTCAAATATTTAGGGAATTCGGCGCTGTGTCGGCATTGGGACTAGGTTACATTTGTCATTCATGTCCATTTGTGGGGATTTTTGTCTTCAACGCTTAACTTAGAAGTGTTCCAACCACCTGAAGAAGGCCGGAGCGTACAACGGCCGAAACGTTGTGATAAATATAGCAACAAAGATGAGGACAATAGTCCGAATAATGTAAATAGTGTATCAAGAAGTAATCTAAAGATAAACCCCACACTTTTGTTCAGCCACTGATCATATAAATATTGTACATAATGCCTCATCCCAGAAATATAGACAGATTCACTCTTGGTCTTTAGAATAGAAATCAAAAATGATAAGAAAACAGTAAATTGATTCGTAGAGAGTTTGAACCTCAGATTAAGCAGCGAAATTGCAGCTAATATTACCCGCTTTTTATTATTAATTCACGGCTATATGACATGATTAAATATCCAAATACAATTTGAGAATGTCAATATTTTCACCGTTGATATTGCTTCTAAGATTAAATGTGTATTGATTGAATTAATAGCTTTGCACGAAAGAAAGTCGATGATTTGTTGAATTACATCTGTTAATTCTTTTGGTCTATCTATTTATATATCCTCATCATGTTTTGTACAGATATACAGACGCACATATACAGCATCTATATGGTAATGGTGCTATTAGCCTTTTATTCATGAGGAAAGATTCATCGATCTAACAGCAATTTATACTGTTTAGTTGAAATTTAAACTCTTTCGCTTTCAGGATAATAGGTTCCTCAATTCTTGTAGCTGTTATCGTTCTTTCCTATATTTCTTCTTAACCTTTTGTTTGAAGCAGTTTGGAACGAGAAAATCTTGATCATGTTTCCGCTTGGAGTCATATGAGATAACCATTTTAGTTGTTCTTGCTCAAAGTCAACACCTGGTGTCGTTTCTTTTACCTGATATGAGTTCTAATACAACGCCAGCCCACAAGGTTCAAAGAAGAATGAACTTCGCCTAGACCCATTGACTTCGCTCAATCTTTCTTCTAACTATGGAGAAGTTTAAATATGGCTGACAGTTTTATTTCTGAAGGGCTTTGGTACCACGCATGAGATCTTTATGATTTTTTCGATCAAACAAGGATATTTAAGGAGACTGGAGGTTTTGTAGGGGAATAATTATTGATACCCTATATTCCCCAAAATCTGAGCTAACAATGTTTTGGGTGAGGCAAGAAAGTTTCTAGGTCAAAACGACAAATTTACTGTTCTTATATAAAAGAGATTTTTCTCGGCAATTTTAAAACTGCTTACGTAAAGCATCATGTCAATAATAACAAGCAACTAGATTCCATATATCCTTTTTTATATATTTTTCGTATATTTCAAAGCAATCATATATATATATATATATATATATATATATATATATATATATATATATATACAGTGTATAACAAAAGTGAGTACACCCCTCACATTTCTTCAAATATTTAAGTATATCTCTTCATGGAACAACAGTGACAGAATGACACTTTGACACAATGAAAAGTAGCCTGTCTGCAGCATATATAATAAAATTAATTTATTTTCCCTCAAAATAACTCAAAATATAACCATTAAAAGAAATCTTCTTGTAGCCTTGGCCATCTTTATGTAGTGCAACAATACGTTTTTTAAGATCCTCAGAGAGTTCTTTGCCATGTGGTGCCATGTTGGAACTTTCAGTGACCGGTAAGAGAGAGTCTTAGGGCTGCACTACAAATTTGAATACACCTGCTCCATATGAACACATGAGTCACATGACATTTTGGAGGAAAAATGGAAAGCAGTACTCAATTTTGACATTTAGGGGTGTAGTTTCTTAGAGGTGTACTCACTTTTTAGGGTTGTAGTTTCTTAGGGTGTACTCTCTTTTGTTGCCAGGGATTTAGCTTTTAATGGCTATATTTTGAGTTATTTTGAGGGGAAAAGAAATTAACTCTGTTATATATTCTGCAGACAGACTACTTTTCATTGTGTCAAAAGGTAATTTTTTCAGTGCTGTCCAATGAAGAGATATACTTAAATATTTGAAGAAATGTGAGGGGTGTATTCACTTTTGTGATACACTGTATATATATATATATATATATATATATATATATATATATATATATATATATATATATATATATATATATATGGAGAGAGAGAGAGAGAAATAGAGAGTGCGTGTGTATCAAAATATTTTACAAACGTTGCGCGGAGGTGTTCCTCACACTAAACAAGGAAAAAGTCCATATAAAGTTATATCTGCAAATCCTTCGTTTTTGTGTTATTAAGTTTAAATTAATTTTACGGTAGATGGCGCTGTTTTGCTATTGGGACAAGGTTACATTTGTCATACGTGTCCATTTTTGACTATTTTTCTTCAACGTTTAACTGAGAAGTGTTCCGTTTAACAATGGCGGGATATTCTAATCAAGATTAGGCAGAAGATATGATTTTAAATACGACCGCGCGAATGATAATGAACGCGTAGCTGCATGGCTATAACAGATTGCGTTTCAAGACCGAAGGCAGCCGAGCCATCCAAACTTTGCTGTTGTTTATCGCCGCATTGCTGACATAGTATCTGTGGTATCACAATCTATGGTAATAAATATTTTAGGAATATATCTTTGATTTTCATTTAAGAGCGTCTACTGTAAACTTTGAACTTAATAACTAAAAAACGAAGGATTTTCGGGTATATGTTTATATATCCGTGTTTCGGAATGAAAAACCACCACTAAATTATGTAAAATTATTTTTGATATACATATTTTTGATATATATATATATATATATATATATATATATTTAATTATAATTTTTTTTTTTAAATAATTATAATTTTAAGATCTAATTCTGTATCGAGCATTTCTTTAAAAATAATAAAATGAATACGAATGAAGTTTGGATCGTTAATCTGAATGATCCTTTCTATTGCATCAAAACACACACACACGCACACACACACACGCACATGCAAACACACACACAGAGTTTTCAAGTGCCAAGCAGCACAGTTTTCGAAATAAGATCCAGACTACAGGAATATTCCACTTGATTATATTGCATGTCATTTGTGCATAATCAAACGCACTTTCTGGAAGAACCGAATAGTATGCAACAATGTCCTTATTTTTTTCTCAATCCCGTTTATTACTATATATTACATCAGTTTGTATTAGGTTGGTGCAAAAATAATGTCCTTTTTTCACATAGTAACATATGTGAGAAAACGACATTACTTTGGCACCAACATAATATCTATATCTATGTTTGCATGTATGTACGGGATAAATATATATAAAATTGATATAAATAAATATATAAAAGTGATAAAACTATTGTTATATATATATATATATATATATATATATATATATATATATATATATATATATATATATATATAAAGAAATATAGTCTTAAGGTGTGCTATATTTATGGAATAAAGTGCTCAATATCAGAGATAGAGCGTGTGTAAATATAAAAGTGAACATAGAAGTCAACACTTAGAGGCGACAGTCTGTTTCATGAAACAGACTGTCGCCTCTAAGTGTTGACTTCTATGTTCACTTTTATATATATATATATATATATATATATATATATATATTATGTGGTTGTCTTAATAGGGAAAATTTCCCAAATCAATATGCAGGCAACATCTAAACATAAATATTGCATACTAGACACACACGCACACACACATACGTAAATAGATAATATCATTAACCCGCGTAAAGAAATAACATTGATATATTAACAAACATAATTAACACAGACGCTGCTTGAATGCACGTAAAGTCTTCTTGGCCAATGAAAATTATACATATCTATCTATCTATCTATCTATCTATCTATCTATCTATATATATATATATATAGTCATGATATATATTAACTTGAAAAAACCACAGTTATGTTTAAATTTCTATGACACATTTGTAAAAGACAACACTGACAAGTGTTTAATTATGCAAGTTTAAAACATCAGGTTTTATTTCAATATTTAAAGTGCATTTTGTTCATTAAGATAAGAATATATCAAATTTAGCTTAATAAAAAACTTATTCATGCCATTCACTAGTTAAAATAATTTCTTAATATAAATTCGTTTTCCTGTTATTAATGGCTTCCAGGAATCAATATCATATGACAGAAGAAATTCAAAAAAGGCAAGTATTGCAAATATTAAAATATGGCCGAAATTCAGCAGAGGAAATATGTCCTTATAAATCGCTTAATCTTCTACTTCCTGGTCATAATTTAGAATCAACGTAGTGTTAATAGTATTAATGATACTGGCAATTTTAGCTGTTTCTTTATAAGGAAACCTTTGCGGATCCATTGACCAACCGGCTACAGCAACGGGATTTAGAATTTTTCTGAACTCTCCAAACATCTAAAATAAATCGCCGGCCATTTTAATAATAGGCTCTGCAGGTTTGCTTCTATTGAGAATCATGTCTAATTTTCCATAACTCACAGGAACGAAGTTTAATCTTTTCAACTTTGGTTCAAACTAACTGTCTATATTTTTCTCTGCATTTTCAAGAAGCCTATTGCATTGATTGTGGGCAGTGTTGAATCGATCACTGTTCCTATGACACCGTGATAAAAATGGTAATAATAGTTACGGTGAATTATGGCAGCAACCCCTACTTGTGCAAACCAAAACTGATTATTCAATTTATATTCATACATTTTGTGCAACATGCATATTCCCATTCGGTAAAGAAATTTGTCGGACATGATCGAGACATTTTGGAGGCTGTATTAATAACACTGCTAATAGAGTAATTTGTGCAATGTCAGATTTGAAGTTACCCAAGTCATCTTGAGGTCGTAAATGATCGCCCTATTAAATGGACCATTATATTAGGTTGGTGCAAAAATAATGTCGTTTTCTCACTTATTTTACTATATGAGAAAACGACATTATTTTTGCACCAACCTATTATAATGTCCTCCGTTTGGCATCATATCTGAAAATGATCAAGGGAGGTAACACATCAGGACTTCATTCATTAGGACATAATTTGAGAAAGAGGTCTAGGACGTTCTGGCTTGTGCTCAGCTACATCAGGACCACGATCTGAGTCATTTCTTGGAGAAGGAAAGGCAGCATTTCCTCATGAATCGGTCTGGTTTGAATGGAGTAACAATACCCCGTGGTAAATATTGAAGTCACCGTATATATGGATTTTATCTGGGGAACGCAAACAGAGCATATCAAGACTCTGCAGAGCTATTTTAGCAAAATGTTTCAATTTCATTATCCAAAGAAAGATTAAGACATAATATGAACGCCAAATTACATGGATAGGTAATCGCTTGCGGCGTATTGTAAATCTCTTCCACATGGGACCATCCTTCATATAACTTATGAACTTCATGATTTTATGCATCTTGTTTAACAGAGACGGACATTTTTGAATAAATGTTATATATATGGAAAATAGTATTCAATATCGAGAATATGAAATTTGCTATCTATCGATATAGAATGACCACTTCATGCCGGCTGACAGTTTCACGAATCAATGTTCATATATATATATATATATATATATATATATATATATATATATATATATATATATATATATGTGTGTGTGTGTGTGTGTGTGTGTGTGTGTCTTTGATGAAAATACAAGATGTACGTACATACACATATATAATGGATACTCCCGTTACTTTCGACGTATGATGATCCGAAAACTTAATTGATTCAGTAATGAAAATTTGTGCCGTAATCATATGTGGCACTTAAGACCCGCTAGTGATTTACAAAAGATGCCACATATGGAGCAAAAGAGAGTATTGTGGGATGGGGTCACTGTTAGATTGCTTGGCCTTTTAGATCTTGTTCTCGCTTCTTGAAGACGATTCAGACAAAATACATACATACATATACATATATATATATATATATATAAATATATATATATATATATATATATATATATATATATATATATATATATATATATATATATATATAATAATAAAATTAGTGGTTGTCCTTATGGAATTCCCACCAGGATATAGATTCGTTGAGAGCACTTTGTCAAAAGACAGGCCAAAAATATAATTTTGAGTTATGATATTTCCAGAAGTTAAAGTACTCAATATAATTGACAGAATGCAATCAATGGAAAAGTGGATACTGCTACGGCAGTTGATGACATCTTATAGCACTGTGATTAAATTCAAAAGTCTAGGTACTATATCATCGGAATATTTATCCTGAAATTATTTATAGAAAATACAATGGGAAGCAACCTTGTGGCAGTGTGAAAAGTGACTGGAGCTGCTTCACCAGATCATGACCAATGATATTGCGGATTCTTTGGATCCTATCAAGGAGCTCGGGGTAAATAACAAGGTCAGCAAACCATATGTGTCAGCAATATTATTAGCATGTATGAATGGTAGACATTTAGATGTGTAAGATAGATTCTGTAGAGAAAATTGTCTTGCTTGACATAATTAACTGTATTTCTTAGCAGCTGACCTACCAATGGATTCAATATAGTCTTTTCACTTCATATCAGCAGAGGACATGTGCCAAAGAAACAAAACGTCACGTAGGATTCCAGTGGTCATGCTGATGGATATATATATATATATATATATATATATATAGAGAGAGAGAGAGAGGGAGAGGGAGAGGGGGAGGGAGAGAGAGATGGATGGATGGATGGATGGATGGATATATGGCATACTGCTCAAAGTAATGAAACAGAGCAAATACATTTATATATATATAAACCATTTTATTACAAGCAATGCAATAAAGCCTCTCGCATAGAAGGCGTTACTGCATGCTAGAGAACATGGAAATAACATTTGACAAGGGATTTACATTTTTGGAGATCAAAATTATCTAGCAATCAAGATACCGGAAGAGAGTTCTTCATGCGAGAAATATGAGTGAAGAAAATGATGGCATAGTACTTACGGTAATATCTCCCCATTTCAACACTGAAATGATGAAACCTTGTCTGTAATCTAGTGTTGCGCTTAAATTAATAAATTCTATGTAGCATTGTGGAAAGTTCTTCATAACAATTAACATGAAATTGTTTAAAGAAAATTCACATGGAAGCCGATATGCCAGGTCAGGGTCAATAACATTGCAGATGCTTCTTTGGATTTTGTCAAGAATCTCTAAATCACCAGACCAGATGTGAAAAGATTTTTCCAAACAAGGACATAAAATAAGTAAGATAGATTCTATCTCGAAAAATTGACTAGCTGTACCAACTTTCATAGCATTGGGCTAAGAATTTTTTAAAATATATTCTTTTCACTTCATGTCAGCGAAATTGTTAGTCCTAGAAGGCGCTTTCAATCATTCTCCTGAAGAATAGCATCACCCATTCTGTTGGAAAAACAAAAAAGGTTCTCTGGATACTAAAAGTGAGCAGTTTTCTTTTGGTGGCTTTAAAATTAACAAGTCATTTCTTGCCCCAGTTAACAACATATTGTTGCTCATTTTTTTAAATCAGCAGCCAAATTTTAACTCACCGATCAGACTTACTATAAAGACAGGAGGAAATAGTTGTTGTTATCAAGTCTTTAGATAAATTACAGCAGACTTCAATTATCACTTGGTACATCATACTCGTGGTATACGACTGCTACTTCTAAGCTGTACTTGGTAAATCACTTAATAGAGGGTAATTCGAATTTGGAAATGATGGTCTGCAATTGCGATTGAACTTAAAATTGATATTATTTAATTCAGCCCTCTTTTAAAAAATTACTTTCTAAAATCTGACAGATTTTAACACCAGTAATAATGGAAAAAATAAATGTCCTGTTTTGCTAACATTATTGAGGTTCAGAGCGAATTGCTGGAGTAATACGATCAATAGATCAAGCATACAATTTAGTTCTCTCTCACCATCTATTTCCGTGTTAAAGAGAAAGTTTGCATGACATTTGCTAGTACGGCACTATTGAATCATTTTCTCTGTCTGCAAAACTGATATCGACTTAACGTAAATTAGTTCCTTATTCCAACATTTGCTATATAAGAATATAAGGCAAGTTAATTTCATGCTAATTACATTTTTTCAGTATGAATCACAAATAACAAGAATGACATTCTATAACGTGAACCAACCGTAAAATATCATTAAAATAACTACTGAGATAAAGTTCTTAATGTATAGACAGTCTGTTCGTCTTGACAATTCCATTTACTGAGAAAATAGTGCTATTTCGCCACCGTTCTCAATACTTCGCCATTGTAGATGTAAACATTTGATTCCACCATGACTTGAGTTTGTCTTCTTCAAACTTTAGTCAAGAACTTAAATACTTTATTGTAATTTATAGTGTTTGGTGCGATAAAGTAATTTATTTGCATTACCGCCAGAAAAACGGATTTAAGCAAATAACTTTGTGCTAAAATATTCAACTATCAAGAAGTAAAGTCAAGTCGTTTGTATGTGTTACTTACTTGGTAAAAACCTACACAACTTATATAAATATCCTTGTATATATATATATATATATATATATATATATATATATATATATATATATATATATATATATATATATATATATATGTATATATATGGGTAAATATATGTACACACACATATATATATATGTGTGTGTGTGTGTGTGTGTGAAATGTATAACAAAGTTGAAAAAGTTTTTTTGTGACGGGTTTCGTCATATAGGACTTCATCGGACTAAATTTTTTATTTGTTTACAATTATGTCATATATTTATCCCATGTAAAAATATATATATATCGTTAACTCATTGATATATAAAAATATACATTGTTATCTTATTAATATATATATATATATATATATATATATATATATATATATATATATACATATATATATATATATATATATATATATATATTAGGTTGGTGCAAAAATAATGTTCTCTCACATATGGTTAATACGTCAAAAACGACATTATTTTTTGCACCAACCCAATATATATATATATATATATATATATATATATATATATATATATATATATATATATATATATATATATATATAAATCCTAAATAGCCAGGAAAACCTACCTAGGTTTCACCGAAACGGATCTTCATGGTACGCTGGCTAAAAAGGAAATGACGAAACAGTATTTATTGATAAAACGATTAAAACCTAATAAGCATAAAATCACGACAGAAGACGACAAAAAAGACCTATAGGACTTTTAAATAGGCGTAGGAATAGGAAATATTTATTATTTTAGTTATTCCCGCTGTACTTAGCGTGTTGAACACTACGCTTTAGTCTTACTTTTTTTGCTTGCGTTTTTATTTCCTTGAACTAAACATATAAGGCACTAGATTTATTTTGCGTTCTTCTGATGTTTTTTAGTTCTTTTTTTTATTTTACAATTTCTTCTTCGGCTACCTATTTGTTTTGATATATCTACAAGTTGAGCTATCTGATTTTTTTTACCAAACGAGTATTACCATATATATATATATATATATATATATATATATATATAGAGAGAGAGAGAGAGATAGATAGATAGATAGAGAGAGAGATAGATAGATATAAAGTTAATGTTTTCTTTATCATCCTGACAGAGTTCATAGATTAACGCACCGAGAATCATTCCTTCCACTCGTCAATATGTATCAGCTAAGCCAAAAATAATTTTTGGTTTTCTTTATCTACTTTATTCAACAAATAAAGTGCAATCATTTTTGCTAAATTATATATTCATCATTATTGCCAATGATGTGGTGCGCATCAGGGCACGCTTCGATGCATTCTGAGCAAAATTCCGCAGGTTTTGATGCAAACCTTTTCGAAAAATTCTTGTTTCTGGCGAAATGTCAATTGAATGATGGATGGGGTACAACAGAACAAACCAAGCACCATTTTCTCTCTTTTTTACTTGATGTACGCGTCTATACCTTTTCAAAGAGATCACAAAATTATTCAGAGGAGGGGGCTTTTCAAACAAAACAAAAAAAATCAGAAAACCTCCCCTTAGGATGATCTGTCGGCGTTGGCTCTCAGGAAGTTCGGCATTGCCTTATCCGACCACTATTTGATGTCTGTCCAACTTCCGCGTTGCCATTCACGCTTTCAGCAGTACCTTGCATGATTGTCTTACAGAGGTTATTATCCTGTGTGACGTGGCCATCATCCGTCGCTTCATAGTCGCAGAAGAGAGGTTCTTGTCGGCTAACGAGACTACTTGCATAGTCATTGGTTTTGTGTGCCTACTAGGGGATGCGGTGGAGCTTACTCGAGCATTTTTCTCGGACGCCTGGATGTTTTTTCCTGCCTCAAACAGGAGTGTCCAAGTCTCACACACGTAGGCGACGATAGATGCGACCAGAGATTTGTAAATCTTGAAATTTGTATGGAATCTAATGTTGCTCTTCATATTCTTTCCAGTTTGGCCATCGCTGCACCTGGTGTAGTGAGACCTAGGCGAATTTTGGCGTTGCCAAATGGTAATTCCATCTTTTGTCATGGTTACATGCAAGTATTTTAACAAAGATTTTTTTTAAAAAAATAAATTCGCAAAATCAAAAGAAAAAACAGGTTTTCTTAAATTACTGCCTAAACGTTTTATCCTTTGGCTAGGCTGTTATTTTATGTTCTGTCTTAATTGTAATATTTTAATATTTCTACCTTCTTATCTGCTCATATTAATTCAAATTCTAATTTCATATGTATGGAGGTAAATGTCAACGCAAGCATGATCATATTCCTTGGGCCATTGGTTCTTCATAAAAAAACAAAATATTTTTAATTTTTTAAACGGGTTCACCTTTATCAAGGTGATAAAGCTACTAAGACACAAAGGGATAGTGCTTTCAGAATTATTAAAAACAAAAACATTACTTAGGACAAGAAAAAATGAGTAATACACAGTAGATAGCGATTGATATTGCATTTACATTTTTAAATGATTAACTTTGGTGGGAAATAATGGAGCCGGAAATAATGGAACCGGAAATGAGTTTCACAAAGGGGAAGTAAGAGAAAAGAAAGTGCTAGGATTGAACTCATGATTACATCAAGCCAACCCAACTGAAAACTGATGAGAGCTTGCCGTCAATCTAGTACAAGGATTAAATTGAAAAGGTTTAGGTAGCAAGTAGCTCATCCAAACTATGAAGGTATTTATAGAAAGGTCACAGGGAGGCCGTTTTATGGTGGTGGACAATGACTGAAGCTGAGCTGCCAGATCAGGACCAATAATATTTCTGATTCTTTGGATTTTATCAAGGGGCTCTAGATAGATAGCAGGTGCACCAGACAATATCTGGAAGAAATATTCTAAGTATGGAAGAATATTAGACATATATATATATATATATATATATATATATATATATATATATATATATATATATATCAATGAGAAGCCACATATGCTTTCTTAATATGCATATATAGAAAAAGTTGAAAATTAAAAAAATAATAATGTTTTATTTTGTGAAAGTATTAATTTATTTATATATATGTTTGATATTTCAGATTGCCTTCAATCTTTCATCAGAAATAACTGTTTTGGTTATTTCTGATGAAAGATATATATAAATAAATTAATACTTTCACAAAATAAAACATTATTATTTTTTTTAATTTGGAACTTTTTCTATATATATATATATATATATATATATATATATATATATATATATATATATAGATAGATAGATAGATAGATAGATAGATATGATAGAGTCTGGAGAGAAAAATATCATACACGACACAGCAAAGAAAAAATTTCTTGGCAACTGATCTCAAAATGAAGTTATCTCCCATCTTTGCATTTCTATAGTGTTTTCACTCGAGTCTTCAAATTCTCAAACTTACCCAATTTTTGCGCGTATATAGATTTGTATGTTTGATACAAACCTTTAATAGACTCATATGCGAGAAACCGATAAGAAATTTATATTTTCCGACTGTATTCTAACTTCTATATTTCTTTTAACCTGTCTTTACACAATTCTCTTAATGTCCTTTTTCATAGGTATCACAAATTATTTCATCTGTTCATAACTGTCTTTCATTCATTCGACAATTTGCTCTTCATAGCCATCCAGTAACCTTATCTCTCTATGACATTTTCTTCACCACTTGATACTTATCTATGACAGACTAAATTTTTAATTTGTAAATTTTAATCTCTCGAGAGTAAAATGTTGCACATAATAGGAGACTCCCCAAACTGCATTGACACCATACACACATACACACATCTAAGCCATGAATGGTTTCGTCACATAAAAGAAAAAATGCGTTGCAATTATTCACAAAGAAAAGCAATGAATATATAGTTATTTGCTGGTAAAAATAAATATTTGAAACTGATTTTATATACAAGACATAACAGAAAAATCTTCCAAATCATGTAACAGCATAAATGTTTAATATCTAAAAATTCAGTTAACTAATTAGTTTCTTTTTCGGGTTTTTAGATGAGCTATTTTGCCATCCTGTCATTATTTGTCGTAAGAATCACTGATAAACAATTTGAGTTATTCAACTAGAAATAGAACAGGTTAAAATCAATTTGTGTCAGAGCCACTGTTTTCCCAACTGACCAATGGTGAGAAGAAAACGATCATTCATTGGTACCAACATTCATACGCTGGCTTCCAAATTCAAATTTATCCAAGAACCATCAAGAGAATGGTGAAAAAGTTTTAAAAAAGATGGAACAGTAGAAAGGAAAACTGGATCAGTAAGTCACTACATGAAGAGGAATCAACATTTCAACTTAGAGCTAAAGAGATCAATTAGAAAAGATCCGACACAATTTATAAGACATTCTGCTCACAAGAGAAGAGTTTCAGTTATGACAGTCCAAAGAGTAGTGAAAAAAAAGACAGGAAAATGAAATCGTACGGGAAACTGGATTGCACCACGACAGAAAGTTAGGGGGTTAGACAGGGCGAAGATCATCTTGGAAAATGATCCTGGAATAACACAAACAAATATATATATATATATATATATATATATATATATATATATATATATATATATATATGTATATATATGTATGTGTGTGTCTGTGTGTGTGTGTGTGTGTGAATTCTAGGTCAATCCTCCATGAACTTCAGATCCTTAGCTATGATTAATTAATGATCAACGTTTATGATCAATTTCGTTACTGTGAAGTTTAGAGACTATGTATACATTGTTATTGTTCAAAGTAGAGTCCAATAGTTTTATAAAACGTCAGAGAATTCCAGTAAGATATATTTAACAATTTCTTAATCATTAATACAATAATATTCTTATCCTAAGGAGAAGAAATCTAACGTACATCCATATTCAGAAAAAATGAAATAATGCCAGATTAAAAGGGGCCAAGATCGTCTAGTAACGATAGTCTGATCCTAGATAAAAATTATAATAGAACCATATACAAACAAAATAATACTATTATAGATATTTAACCAAGCATAGAAACGAACACAATATGGGAAAATTGCAATATGAGCTCTGGTTAAAACATAAAATGATAACAGCAAAAATTGCAATATGAGCACTGTTAAAAAACGATGGCTGAAGACATTAGTTTTATAATACCCAGAAATTCATACAGAGATGTCCTCAAGTATGAAGGCGTTGGTTAGATCCATTGACAGGACCCAAAATGTCTGAGTTCAGTACATGGTCAAGGGAGATAACTGACATCCATTAAATGTGGGATTAGAATAGTCTACACCAGTGAGCGAAATAAATGGTTCAGTTCGACATTCCAACCCCCTGAAGAAGGCCGGAGCGTACAACCGCCGAATCGACAAAGATGAGGACAATAGTCTGAATAATGTAAATGCACATATTTCTAAATCAGTTTTTATTGAGGTTTTTCACCTTTTTCTATTTGTGAATTCTATCATAAATTTATTTAACATAACATCGATAGTCTAACGAGTAGATCCGACATTTTTTAGTGTCTAGTGACTCAGTTGTTAAGTAAAATAAAAGCTTTCCGATAAAGCTTTTTTTTAATTTCTTTTTTCAAGAGTAAAACCTCCTGGAAATATGCTTTCGTCTTTTGGCAATTACAGTAATCTATAGAGCAGAAATGGCTTACGTTACATCCGCAATTTTTGAACATTTTATGTCAAATATTATTCGTTTTCATAACTAATTGCCGTATTTGGGAACATATTGTAATGACGAATGTACCATCATTACTAGTGTTCATATGTGAAAAATTTGTGTACACTAATATACAATAAGGTTCAACGCAAATTTCAATGGAATAGCAATGAAAAATCTCCACAACAAATGCCAACACCTGGTCTATGTGGAAGGAATTTAATTTTGTGCGTGTAGTCGACTCGGTTGGAATTCTTAAAAGTCAATGGGATGTTAAATCCACATTTATAAGTTCAACAACAGCTGCATTTCCGTACAAGGTCGGCAGCAAAGTGCTTTGCTCTCAACAAGAGAAATGTCGTTTGTGTCCATGTAAGCGCAAGGGCCCCATACAAGAGAAATAACACAAGAAATATTTTTGAACGCCATATTTACCTGATCTTCAATCAATTTGATTTGTTGTGGTAAACATTCTTTAATGAAAACCAAGAAAACTTCTAGAGCTTTTCAATACAAAACTTGAGGAATTGTACACAAAAATATCGATTGTTTTTTACGACTTTTTAGCCCAAAATTTATTCAGATAGTAGAAGATTGCGTATAGTACCCGCTACTTCCAAATTCACCAATTTAGTGACTAACTTAAAAGATATCGAAGAGTTGCTAGATAAGTGGCGAAAATTCTTTGCAGATATATATATATATATTACGTTTATGTCGTTTTTTGACGTTAAAAAATACGTCAAAAAACGACATTATTACGTCATTATTTTTGCACCAACCTCATATATATATATATATATATATATATATATATATATATATATTTGTTTTAGGAGGCGCGGTGGAGTAATGGATATCGGCTTGGATTGAGAAATCGGAGAGCCGACTTCGAATTCCAGTCGAATCCATTACATTCACTTACGTTCTAATACCCTTGGGAAAGGTATGAATCCTCTTCTCCCTCCAGCTATGGATAAAATAGCAGGACAGACTGGGTTCTATAGCCTTGGATGGCAACTGGTCTAGGAGAAGGACAACTGTGAATTCAAAACCTGCGGAGGGTCGTTTGGGAACCTTGTGGCATTCGGTGCACCAGGTCTCTGTATTCGTCTCTCCAAAAAGTGTGGATGGTCCTGCACGAGGCCTTCACCACTCTAATCAAATCGCATGTGCGGGTCGGGCTGTCGGTTTTCTGGAAACTTATCTGCTTGACCCTCATACGTCGAATCTCGACGGGAGAGTCGATCATTTGTTTTAAAAATTAATGTCAAAAGTTAACTGCAACATGTATCAATCTGTGTTTTTTTTTAAAATTAACTGTATTATGCCTATATATGTTAATTTATTCTTCCTTTTCTCCTTTCCCCACTTTTTACTTCCACCCCTGGTTCCACATGTGCTGTCTTATATGTTTTCTTCTTTTTTCCTGTTTGTCTCGTTTCCTGACTAATTAAATAGGTCAATGTCTGGTCCTTACCCCCACCTCCCTTACTCTTAAGTATTTTAATAAAAATAGATTTAAAATTATTCCTATCTCTCCCTTCCTTCTCTAATTTCCACCACATCTGTCGTCCTCCTCCTCCCCCTCTCTCTATCCCCTTAAATCAACTGAAAACTCTCCGTCAAAAGTGTACAAAAATAATACATAAGTTTAAAATCAATTTTTATGCTTGAAAATGTAATCTGAAGAATAACGAAAAAACAACTACCTGAGCAAAAATAATATAATCAATGGACCCTAAGTTTTTCTGATTTCTAATTTCAATTATATATATATATATATATATATATATATATATATATATATATATATATATATATATAATTGTAAATATATAATTTAATAAAATGTAATTCTAGTTGATTTTTCAAGAATTTATTTCTTAAACAAAACAGAAAATATTGATTCAAACTAATACTTGATGGATGTTCTTTTTCTTCAATGCCAAATTGGAAGGGGCCTGGATCGTCTAGATATCGCTTCTGAATTTTAGCGAATAGTCTCTCTCAACAATTTTCTGTCATTGGTGGCTCTAGCGAATCTTATTTATGTTGTTCTTGTCCTAACTGTTATCGTTCATTACCAACCTTCGTTTGATTATTCAATTCAGTAACCTTCCCTAGGTTACATTTTGGTGAGGAGGATTAGCTAAAATTAAAACAGATTCCTTTGTCTCTAAACTACTCTGACATTTAAGACGACTTCTTCTTTACGTTTCGTGTCCTCTCAGAATCGAGGGGAACATAGCTCTCCCCAACTTCCTGTGTTTTTGTAGTTCCTAACAAATTTTGTCTGTTATTTTAATCTAACCCCTGTTCCGTCATCCATTTACTCCCGCTCACTAAGTATGCTATGCCTTTTTTCTCTATCTCTCTCTTGCCCTCAATCAGTGCTGTGAGCATCAGATTTTCCAACCACTCTTTCCCTAGAAATATCAACTCCGTCTCTCTGATGTTAAATATAAGTTAGCTTTTTGTCTCAGTTTTATCTAAAACTTCAACGTTGCTCACATGTTCGGTGTATGGACGTCTCAGTATCCTTCTGTAGAATCACATTTCTGTTGCTGTAAGTCTCTTCTTAATCTGTGAGGAGACTGTCCAGCATTACTTCCTTACAGGAAGTCTAATAATACGTGATATTTCAGTATTTTTTCTTTGTTTTCAATTATTTGTTTTTGTTTCTTACTGTTTTACTTAATATTTGGAAGGCATCTTTTGTTATCACAATGCGCTTTTAAATTTCAATGTCACATATTCCCTACTCTTACCAGATATTTATGTTTTTGTACTTGATTCATTTTGCTATCTATAATTTGTAATTTGCATGTTGGGCAATTCTTTTTGCTAAATAGCAAGTATTCTGTATGCTTGCATTTGATGTTTAGTCCTTTCTTCTCGCTTTACTTCAATAACGTCTTTAGGAGATCTTGAAATTCATTTCCTTATTAGTATTGTTCCATCTATATATTTTAAGTTATTACTGTTGTTCCCTCCAAAAATGAATCCTGGAATGGACTTCTAATTTATCTGAATCGCCTCGCTGTAAACGTTGAAGAAGTCCGGTGAGAAGATTCATCTTTGTCTTCACGTATTTTGTATATATACTGGATTCATTTTTCATATATATGCAAGTTTTTTGGTGACAGTATAGGTTATGGATTATTCTAACATCTTTGCAATATATGTGATGGTTATGTAACCCTTCCAACAGTTCCATGCGCCGTGTAATCCAAGTTAATGATTTTCAGAATAAGAAATATGGAAAATATCAAATTAAAAAAAAATACTAAGATAAACTAAGAAATATGTAAGATCACAATCGTAGAATAAGAAAAAGAATAAAAGAGAAATTCATCGTATTAATATTAGGTTGGTGCAAAAATAATGACGTAATAATGTCGTTTTTTGACGTATTTTTAACGTCAAAAAACGTCATTATTACGTCATTATTTTTGCACAACCCTAATAATTATATTTTACGTAAGATTACAAACCTGTAAGATTTTCCTTATTATTTGTAAAATATTAAGAAAATACCAACTCGAATTCTACTTCTGAATATTCCGTAACAACGTTTTTCCGAGATGAGTTCTTTCAGACTATCGCAGATTATAAAACCGTAAGTTTATTTCTAAAACAAAATCTGTTGTGCATTTATTGAAAAATACGAGGCTAAAAATTCTCATCAGGTCTCCTTCAACCTTTTCCGTATCTACGAAGACTCCATCAAACTTGTGATCGGCACTGTCTTGATTTACTAACTTAGCCAATGTTGATTTGAGAGGTTTGAAACCAAGTTCAATGTCCGTTTGTTATTGTACACAGCTGACATCTTTCACATATCCTAATCCTAAGCTGACATCTTTCACATATCCTAATCCTTTTCAGTTCCAGGTTTAAATCCAGGTGCACCCCTAATTTCTCACCTTCTTTTAAATTGAACGTTTGTTCCTACAGCACAACTACTCCAACGAACTTGCAAACCCTATCAATATTATTAACGACTAATTTTATTATTATTATTACTGAGTGAGAAAGCATCACGCCAAAAAAGGTAAGATGCTAAAATATATGCCTCATCCACTAAAATATATGCTTCGCCCAAATTGATATGGGTGACACAGACGAATTTGAGGAGTCGAGTGAAAGGCTTTCATTAAACCAAAACATAAATATACAGGTGGATCTAGTTAGAAGGAAGTAGAGGTCGCGCTTTCCAATACCTTCAAGTCTTCTAGATATATCGTTTTGCCTGATTCCTCTTACAAATAAAAAAAGATATCACAGACATTCATCTATGATATTTGACCACGATTAATACTCCTCAATAAAAATACGCAGTGCGTCAGGCCTGAGGCTTAAGGTCAGACAAGTAACAAACAAATTATCAGTAGTAGTAAAATAGTAATCGGAGTAGGTGTAGTAATATCTATCAAAGGCAAATGCGTACAAGGCAATTTACGTGCAAAAAATATGAAAATACTCAACGACATTGCTATCGCAAACTATCAAAGCTCTTGAAAGATTGTTTTCTATGAACAATGAACAGACATTCTGTTTGATAGTGGGTGCGATAGTTCTGGCAGATCTTAGATCAAAGTTTTTTTTTTCCTTTCTATTTAATGGAAAAGAATTCCATCATCACACCCGAGAACTAAACAGATTGGGAATGGGTGGGTGACATTTGTTACCATAATGACCGAAAACACTGAGAAGAACCTTCAATGTTAAATATCAGAATACAAATCGGGAAAAGTGCCGACAGGATTATCGGAGATTTGATGAGATCACTTGCAACTGCACAACAAGTAAACATTTAATAGTGTGAATATACAATTACGTATATCAGGCGAACGATTATAATCATAATGAATTATAATTCTTAATAAATAAGGTCTTTGCGAGAAACCTAACTATAAAATACTCATGAGAATTGCTCTATTACCCTGTAATATATTTGTGTCTAAAAACCTTAATATGATATCGCAACAGAAATTAAAGGTATGAATGCGGGTTATTATTTGAGGACGTGAGAGGGTACATATAAAAAGATTAAAAAAGAAAATGGTTTCATTTCACTGAAACTGACGTTAAACATATGAAAGTTTTGTTGCCTCCTCTACCTTCCATTTCTCTCTTCGTTTCCTTCTTTCTACCTATATATGTTTCTCACTGAAACTGATATATATATATATATATATATATATATATATATATATATATATATATATATATATATATATGTATATATATATATATGCTCTCGAAATAATTTGATTGAGATCTTGGAGAGCAAGGCGTGATTTTATAAACAGTGTATTCCGAGCCACTGACGTCTTTCGCATAGTAAAAACGATAAAATTTTTCTTCAGCTTGCCAGTGCGAGGATACCTTAAGGGTAGAATATGTCACTGTTGCAAAATCGATGGGTTTCGATCCCGACTTGAAGCAAGCAGATGTCTAGCCAAACGGATTAGCTGTGATACAGCGAAGCGGGGTGACTGTGAATGACTATATATATATATATATATATATATATATATATATATATATATATATATATATATATTTGTGTGTGTGTGTATTATTAATTAACTGATTTAAAATGTTCTTTTTCACTACACAGTTTTAACCATGTTTCAAAAATGGAAGCTAAAAGCTTCGAATTTAATATGTATAAGAACACTGGATTATATATCTTACTGTTCTTTCTTTTTATTTATACACACACACACACATATATATATATATATTGAAAGACGTCATATATATATATATATATATATATATATATATATATATATATATGAACGATCGTCAACGTCTGCGTTATATAATATCTAAATTTAATAGGCCGATTAATGACATTTGAGGAATAAGAAGAAAAAAGATAATAATATCAACATGAAGAATGATAACTTTTATTACGTTAGCCTATTGACTAAGCAATTTGTGCTTCATCTTATTCAAAAGGCCTAATAATATACAATTATTTATGACATATAATATATAATATCATCAATCATATTACCAATACTGTTATCAATTTCTTGTGTTTTGATTCCTCTAATTTCATTAACACGCCTACGCATGGACAAACACAGACACACACGCACACACACACACACACACATATATATATATATATATATATAACAAGAAAAACAATACTTAATAATCTCAACGATGAACATGGACACAATGTATTGATCCCGTGTTAAAAAATGATGACATTTTATAAATACCTACATGCAACAGATTATTTCTTATTCAACAGTTAAAATATTTCATCCTTAAAAATGGCTAAATGTATAGCCGAAAGCGCTCAGATAAAAAGAACTTTCGGACAGTTTTTATATAATTTATCATCTGAAAAGGAAAAAGTTATTAGATTGCATGTGGAATTGCATAAAAAAAAACTAAATAAAAGCTCCTTGTCTGTCGTATTGAATGAAATGTGCATGAAAGAAGGATTCCTGCCCCCCACACACACCTATATATTCTATATATATATATATATATATATATATATATATATATATATATATATAGAATATATATATATATATATATATATATATATATAGAATATATATATATATATATATTCTATATAGAATATATATATATATAGAATATATATATATATATATATATATATATATATATATATATATATATATATATACACACACACACAAACGGCAGTTGCCAAAAATCACAAGGACCATAGGGGCGACAGTTTAAAATGTTTGATGTACATTTTAAACTATTACCATGCTAGTGAACCGAGGCAAATGAAAATGGCCTCTCCATCCAGATAATATATTACTATTATGTCGGAGGTATATCTGTACACCTTGTACATATATATATTATAAACACGTGACCGAGTGAACGTTCCCTTTCTAACCATGAGACTCGGGTTCAGATCAAACCATGGGTGATTTGTCAGGAAAATGAGTTCTTGATTATATCGGTTTAGGAGAGGCGATCCCATTGTGCAGCACCTTTGGAAAATACCTGAAAACTATACCACTAGTTCACCTAAGTGAAATTGGGAAACGTAGATACTTGTGGTAGCACGAAGTTACAAGTCATCGTGACCGAGGATTTGAACGTCCTGTCCTTGATGACATTGTTGATCCTGCTAGATAACTCGCTGTCTCACTGATACCGTAACTAAGGTTCCTTCCGCGTACTTGCAGTATAAACCACAGTTGGTCTCTTTGGGTGTTGAGCAAAAACAAATATTCCTGGGAAGACATCTGTAACAGGGATTAGCTAACCACCATACTAGATGTGGCAGCATTTTGGACAGATTTTCAGTTATGACAGTGTGTGATATTTAAAAACAAAGATGATTGAAAGAAAAACAATTTACCTTATTTTGGCTAGATTGCAAAAGCGAAAAAATTATTTCCAAATTTTGAAACTCCCATTGCCTCGTGTTCGTGTGCATGTGTAGTCACAACACGGTAAACAACCCCAGTTCGATGAAGTCCTAACGGATGAAACGTATCACAAAACTTTACCCAATTTATCATATATACTTTCTTTCAATATCTGTCTGTCTGTCTGTCTGTCTGTCTGTCTGTCTGTCTATCTATCTATCTATCTATCTATCTATCTATCTATCTCTCTATTATATAGAATATATATATATATATAATATATCTATTATAGATATATACAGTATACCTATAATATACCCATCGCACCCTCTCTCTCTCTCTCTATATATATATATATATATATATATATATATATATATATATATATATACATATACATATATCATGTCTCTGTATAATATAAATATAGTTTTAAGGTGTGCTATGTTTATGGAATAAAGTGTGTAAATAAATATAAAAGTGAACAATGCAGTCAAAGCTCAGAGGCGACAGGCTGTTTCATGCGAGGGGCTGTCTCCTCTGAGTGTTAACTTCGTTGTTCACTTTTATTATTATATATATATATATATATATATATATATATATATATATATATATATAATGATAAAAGTGATATATATATATATATATATATAAGGTAATGAAGTGTTTAGTAATCTATGTGAATAATTCCAAGGATGATGTAATCCGGAGAGCCCAATGCAACAACAGAGGAAATAATAATTTCCCCATAAAATATTTTTTCCTGATTCATCAAGTCACGTATCTATTTCATATAAAGGTTTAAGTTGACTTTCTCTCTCTCTCTCTCTCTCTCTCTCTCTCTCTCTCTCTATATATATATATATATATATATATATATATATATATATATATATATATATATATTAGTTTGGTGCAAAAATAATGACGGTTTTTGACGTTAAAAAATACGTCAAAACCGTCATTATTTTTGGACCAACCTAATATATATATATATATATGATCTTTCCTCACGATCAAAACGGATTTGCTTATTATTTACCTGTCGAAATGGCAGAGTGTAACAGTCTGACTAACTAACTATTGCACAAACAAATATAATTATGGAAAATGAGAGGAAGTAAATTTAAAAAGGTGTTTGCAATTAACTGCAAAGATAATATGTTGACATTATGATGTAATGAGGTAACTATATAGCAGAAAGTCAAGAATAATTTGCCACGTCGAATCAGGAAATACATTCAATTATGAGAACGCTTATAACCAGTTCTCCCATTTTTGGCACAAATATCGACGCTTTTCTGTATTGAGTTATCCAAATACGACCAACTATCATTTCAACACAAACACAATAAAACATTGGGGGGGGGTAAAAATTATGAAAACTAGCACGGCATACAAATCAACCGCTTAATATGAATTAGATTTTGGTATTAGCTCCGATATTTGTTAACAATAAAAAGGGTTGATTAATGTCAGTTCATTTCTGTATCGAGAGAGAAGTGTATTCAGTTAAAATGTGCATCTGGTTACTCTCCCTTGATAACATCAACACTAATAATGGCTGCCGTTGCCAAACACGTTTGTAATTGGCACATGATCACTTAACATCAGAAATAATAAACGTCAAAACGAACCGATGTAGTCTTTATAAAAGAGATTAATTATAAATCTAGTAATTGAGTACATATCGCCGGAAAATTTTGTAGTATTATTAACATTAGTACAATGATCTTAATCATTTCGAAAGCGGGAAATGACTCGGGGATCGATCACTAGTAAATACGAGTAATAATAATATTAATAATAAACACTCAGCTTTCGACCATTTTAGTTTCGCATTCAACTGTCTAATTATTACTGTTATCTACACAGAAAATGTTACAAGTCGTTACGGCTTTGGATGAAATTACAAATATATTATCAACAAACCAATCAGAAGAATCAATTTTCTAACAAAATCTTGCACATTAAGGTTGTGTAATTACTTATTCGCGAAGCCTAGAGAAGAGAAAGATATATATATATATATATATATATATATATATATATATATATATATATATATATATATATATCTTTCTCTTCTCTAGGCTTCGCGAAGGGACGGAAATTTAGGAAGTGGGCTGGCAACACCGACTGCAGGCATGCTGATGATCGACTAGGCCCGATACGGGACTGGCAAGTCCCACCGCAGCGACTATAGCTGCTGAGGCTTCCCGGTCCTTCCTCTTGTAGTGTTTCTCCTTCAGGTTGGCTCTGCGAGTGTCCTCAAAGGTGAAGACGGACTGATGGACGGTGCTGTGCCAGGTTTGATAATCAGCCGCAATTGTCGAGCACTGGCGATGTTCAATGTGGCAGGTACTGACGGACTTCATGAGGGAGTCATAACGCTTCTGTGGTACCCCCCGCGTCACGGTGGCCTGGCGGAGAGTACACAATACAGGGATATCTCATTCTGGAGACGTGGTCTCCCCAGCGTAGATGTGACCTCACCAAATTGGCTCCAAAGCTGGTGATTTTCGCCTGTTCGAAGACCCCAACGTTGGTAACGTAGTCACTCCAGTGAATGTTGAGGATGGTACGAAGAGAGCGCTGATGGAAGCGCTTAAGGAGTCGTAGGTGTTGGCGGTAGGTTACCCACGACACAGATCCGTACACCAGGGCGGTAAGTATGACTGCTCTATGCACGCTCATCTTAGTGCCCTTCTTCTGTTCCAGCCTCTTTTGTAAAGTCAACCGAAAGAGCTGTTTGCATTGACCTGTCTGTTGTCTACTTTCCTGTCGATCTTGCCATCCGATGTGATGGTACACCTTAGGTAAGTGTAATGGTACTGCTTTCATCTTAGTCTCGCCGATGGTGATGTGGGGAGGGCAGTACTCTTCTCGGCGTGTACACTCGTGTTTTGACCTCTGTTTTCTTCAAGCTGATCTCGAGTCCGAAGAGCCGGACAGCCTTTGCAAATCAGGATGTTTGGCACTGCAGGGCAATTTTGGTGTGGGCGACGAGTGGTGGTCACAGTACGGCTGCTGAAATGACTTTGTGTGGGCCTGCGGTTAAACAGACTGCCGTCAAGGAGGTAGCGTATGAACACAGCATCATCATCCTCAAGGTTGTCAGTGGCCTATTTAAGCATCATGCTGAAAAATATGCTGAACACAGTCGGTGCCAGGACACAACCCTGTTTCACGACGTTGCGATGGGGAAGGAAACGGATAGGTTGCTGTTCAACCTTGAATGATTTTATTCCTCAGAGTCGTCATTCAACTGCACAACAGTTGAATGATTATTTTGAGGAACTTTGATGAGAAGGCAAGGCGCTCCATGATCATCCAGACTCCTTTTCTGCTTACCGTGTCAAACACTTTGGTCAAGTACATAGACCTTACGTACAGTCCTTTGTTCTGCTCCCGGCATTTCTCTTGAATCTGCCTGAGGAAAAACTCTATGTCTTTGATGCTCCTTTTGGCTCTGAAGCCGCAAACGGTTTCTGGTAGGTTGCCTTCAGCGATAGTGGACACTAATCTCTTCAGTAGCGCACGAGCAAGGATTCTCTCAGCGTTGAAGAAGGCCTGGAAGTACTCAGACGAACGGCTCAGGATGCAGGTTTTGGCTGGGAAACGCACCCACTTTGTCAGATTTAATTTTTTCATGGGCGCCTTTCTTGGTTTGTATTTGAAGTGCAATCTAAGTTTGCTGCGCAATAGACGATGGCCGGTGTAATATGCTGCACTGGGCATCACCTTGGTTTGAAAGACGTCTTTTAGGTCTCGCTGGTATAAAATAATGCAGTCTATGAGGTGCCAATGTTTGGGCTGTGGATGCATCCAGGTTGTTTTAAGACTTTCCTTGTACTGGAAGATGGTAATAACAAGCTGTTGCTCAGTGCTCCAGCAGGAAGCACCGGTTGTCATTGGATTTACCAACGCCATGTCTGCCAAGCCTTCCTTTCTAGGCCGACTCTGCCATTAAAATCGCCAAGGATAATCACCTTGTCGTCTACAGGGATGCTTTGAAGACGGGTGCGGAGCTCCGAGTAGGAATTTTGTTTCTGCAGATTCAGCTTGTATAGTTGAAGCGTACACATTGAAAAGCCTGACATACTGGTTGTTCTTCATAGGACATCATGCGGTAGAAATGACCGGTTTGCAGATTTCCCAGCGTGGCGGCGATGGAGATGCTGACCTTTAAGCCGACGCCTGAAAGACACCCTCTCTGTTGCAGGTTTACTTGAACAGAAGAACGTCTATCCGGCGTCATGCTTCTGGAAAGCGGACTTCGTTAGGGCAGTAATGTCGACATTTTACCTGGACAGTTCATGTACAATCTGGGCTGAGCTACGTTCAGGTCAGTTGCCGTGAACTGCGTCAAGCATTGTTTAATATTCCAGCATGCTAGTTTCAGCGTTTTTACACACTTTAAGGTGGGTGTGTAACATTATTCTTTTAGTATTGTTCGGCTGCTTGAGATCATGTGCGTTGAACGAGGCAAGCCAACTGGGGGTGAGAGAATAGATTTGGTTAGGTCACCTTCTCTAGGCCCTTCTACTTGTAGATGAAGCAGTTCTGTCCTTAAATGAGCTGCCGGGTAGTGCTGTCGTCTCAGGTCAACATCAGACGACCAATATCTTGAACCGCCTGCATGCAGGATTGAAACTGAAGCTTCCAGTAACATCCTATACCTACCGTTACTCCCCTTTCCCATCGCTACAGTAATTGAAAAAGGTGGTGTTGGTGGCGTTATGGACGTGGAATTTTTTCTTTGAGCCTGCGTAATAGATTTTCTTTAGGTGAAGTGGAGTGCGCGCAGTACTTGCCCCAACTTTTACTGCCGTAGTTCATCTGTCATGGCCTAGCGAACTGGGACGGTAACATCGAGGTAACAGCGTAGGTTTTACATCAGAATGTCCTGCCAAGGGTGTTGAACTCCATCTGCTCCTGGTATGTAATAGCTATTTAACTCATAGTGACCCCCTAAACAAGTACTAACATAACTGGACAAGGTGAACCTGGAAGCAATGGTAATTAAGAAGTCACACTACTCTCCCCAAAACTCTGACGCTCCCAGACCAGAGCCTTAGCAGCGTTTGCAGTTTAATGCCATATCCAGGTTACATATATATATATATATATATATATATATATATATATATATATATATATATATATATATATATTACAGGTAACATTCAATACTCAATATGATATATGGTCATTTCTTCCAGAAAGTACTTGTCAACACCAAGGATTTAGATTAAAAAGATCTTACTTACAAATATATATATATATATGTATATATATATATATATATATATATATATATATATATATATATATATATTCAGAATATATGACACTGGATTTCACGCTTTTGAGATCATCAGACATTATATCTGGCTTGCTTTGACCGAAAGCTACAAGGTGCTTCACATTTAAGTCAGGATCTAATTGCCTTTCAAAACATCAACTCTTTCAGATTATCTCGAAAGCCATATCTGCTTAGATTATGTCCGAAACATAAACAAAGTAATTTCTAAAGAATTAGTGGATTTTTAAAAAAATAATCCTACTTATTTTTTATTATTATTTCAAACGTTATTTTTCGTGCATAAAATTATTTTTTTTATATGTGAATTCCTATATATTTTCGGGAACACCGTCTATACTTGTAAGCGGCCTTTTATAATCCGAAATATTAGGTTGGTGCAAAAATAATGACGTAATAATGTCGTTTTTTGACACATTTTTAACGTCAAAAAACGACATTATTACGTCACTATTTTTTGCACCAACCTAATACAATTCAGCGTTAAGTGAGAACATAAGTCTTAAAAAATAAATCCCACATACAAAATAATTTTGTCGTCTCAAATTTTGGTATACAAAGTTTGTCTTAGACTGTTGCCACATATGTCATTCTTCCATCTTCAATAACCCATACATCGGGGGGTAAAATGGACTGATTATTATCTCTCCCACGAGCGTTTTTGCGAAAATGAATACAACTGACTAGCCCGGAAATTGAGCTCGACACGCAGATTGTATGTTCTTCTCTCAATATGCGTTACACTGCCCTTATATCCTATGGATGTAATCGAATTAAAGGTTTTAAATGAATCATCTTGCCAACTTCAATGCATTGCAGTAATTTAACTTTCTCTGATTCAATTTGTACCTTTTTGCAATCCATATTTCTCCGGTATGGAAATTATTTTTTTCTGTTTATTGCTTTAACTTCTAGAGTGGTTTGCTCTTTTTTGCTTTTTTTTGTTTTGTTTTTGTCAGTTAATTTTCTCCATCTTGCTGATGAGTTTGTTGCATGCGTTGATAAGTTTTCTTCGCAGCTGTTAACCGCTTCTGACTCAACTTTATATGTAAGTTTTCTATCAAATATGGTTATTACTTTTTTTCTACCGCCGAGTTTCGTCACTGCTAATCTATCTCTTTATATTCACTTTTTCTCGGTCAGATCATTCAGTCCTTTTATGCTTTGCTTGCGTTGGCAACACGCGTTACGAGATCTATTTTAATAATTCTTCTATATGCGGTGTCCATTCAGGACGTGGATCATCAGAATTTCATCTCCCTTGTAGCTATATGTATTGTTTTGCCACTTACTATCCCTCTCAGTCCCTGTGCTTCCATCGATTTAGATAATCCCCTTTTCCCTCCGTTTGTCTTGTTCAATATATCATGTGAGTGTCAACTTCTTCGATCTCTTTTTCTCAATTATGTATCCTTTGGGGAGTAACTTCACCTCCACAAGAGTGACTGGACTAAGATTATTTAAACAGTACTCTCTCTTACTAAGGTAGAAGATTTAACGATTACTGCTTGTCGACTCTCTGCCTCTGGGCAGTGAGAAACCCTGACGAGGTTATGCCAAAGGCCAGAGTCTTGACTAGAGAGGTAGACAGGAGGATTTTACGATTAATCATACTCTACTTGTCGGATCTCTGACTCCGGACGGAGAGGAACCCAGACGAGGCTATGTCTGGGGTGGTGGACAAACCCGACCCCGTGTATACTATTGGTAACTTTTTCCTGAGATTATGGGGTTGGATTAACCCGCCATAAAAATTGGCCTGTTGCTGTGTCCTGCCTCGTGGGGATGTTGGTAAAAACGGTGCAGTTAAAGATTACAGATAAATCCGCTTGTTAACTCTGCCTCCAGGCGGAGAGGAAACCAGACGAGGCTTTGACAAGGGGCAGTTACTAATCCGGGTTGGTATTAGGTTGGTGCAAAAATAATGACGTAATAATATCGTTTTTTGACGTTAAAAAATACGTCAAAAAACGACATTATTACGTCATTATTTTTGCACCAACCTAATATTAGGTTAAGGTCCAGCATTAACTGTCATATAGGTGATTTGATATTATTCAACACTTCAGTAATCTTTTATTTGGTTCTAACATTTTTTTCTGTTTCTTAATACTTTGTTGCTATTTTGGAAAACATCGTTTGCATTTCCTGTAGGACTTCGGATTTCGGTGACACATTTTCTGGTCACTGCATTTTTAATGTTTTTTGAGAATTTCTCCATCAATACTAAATTCTGGTAGGACTTATATTTCTCACGGGAATTCTATGCTGTAAAGTTTAAATACATCCGGTGAGAAGACATAGACTTGTCTTACTACCATTTCTATTTAACTGTAACTGTCAATTATTTTCTCTCTGAATTGAGGCGCTTGGTCCACAATAGCTATTCTTGATAATTCTACCTTTCCTAAATAATATTAATATTTTGTGTCACTTTTAAGAATTAATTTTCTGTGGATTTTTTCCACTAATGATTTTAGAGCTTCATTATCAAATCCGATTAATGCCCCAGTTTTTCTTTATGTTTCAGCCATGTTTCTCTAGAATGAATATTTCAAACCAATTATGGCGCCTTTTCTATAAGCACTACACAATTCTATTTCCTTGCTTGAACTACGATAACATTATATGACGCGTATGCACTTTCCTTCCCTATATTAGTGGTTGTATTAATTATACCTTATACATTATGTTCCCTTTTACAGCAGTACAAAATTTTAAGGCACGCCTTCTAAGAATAATACTAAAAAGAATACGCCTGTTAACTTTTCTCTCACATAGATTTGTTCGATTTTTCGACAATTCAAACATATTTTCAAGACTAATCATCAAAAAAAAAATTTACAGGAATATGACAATGTAATTTATGTTAGTTATCAAAGGAACACCCTATAAACAAGTTGATATATACACTCTCAGAACTCTATACATACAGTGTGTGACCCCAAATTGTCATAATTTTAAATGTTAATATCATAAACCATATAACCCAGAAAAAGTGAAATAGTCTTCATGTTGAGAAATAAAAGATTTTCTTTTATCAAAATTCGAACAAGACATTCAAAAGATGTAGATTTTATAACCATTTTCAGAAAATGTTCAATAAGCGCAGCATCTGTAATATGTCACACGTCAAGTCAGTAGTCAAGCTCCTGCGAAACACGCTGTAGCCTGTCTTGCGTAACATTCTCCAGCACCACGGTGATTCTCTGCTTAAGTTCCTCTAGTCTCGAAGGAATCGAATGCATATAAACATATGTTTCAAATAGCCCATGAAGAAAATCACAAGGTGTTAAGTTAGGTGAACTTGGAGGCCATTTCAACAGTACCTTATCATTAACACTGACACGCTTAATCCATATTCCTGGGAGATTCTCTTTGAGATATGTCCGCGCATTCAACTTAGTTTTCACATATTTTGTTTAAATTTGAGTTGATTTGAGAGCAAATTGGTTGCGTTATTACACTGTTACAAGATATCATTTTTGGGGACACAACCGCTATATAATGTATTTTTATTATTTATAAAGATCTATGTCTATATTACTGAGATTAGGTAACGTAATCATTTACATTGTTCGGACTGTTGTCCTCATCTTCAGTGTGAATAGGGTTCAGTTCGAAATTCCAATCACCTGAAGAAGACTGGAGCGTACAACAGCCGAAACGTCGTGAACATGACAATAAAGTTGAGGACAACAGTTCGAGCTATGTAAATAATGTAAAGGATCGGTTTTGCAGGGTCAATGTCAATTAATTCCAATAATATTATATCCGATAATGGCAAAGGGTCAAAGTGCTTGACTTAGAGATCTGGATTTGTTTCTAAGACAATATCAATCAATACATTTTTGCAAATCTATAACCATAACATAAGAATCAGTTGGTATCAAAAATGTCATTCGGTCGAGAAGTGAAATTATTATTCATTTAATATTAAACAGTCATCAACTCTTTCATTAATATCCGGAATCTTTTCCCCGATTTAAAGAAGGGCCACAGTAAAGTAACATTGATAAGTCATGCAATATAGGCATAAGTATTGATGAGTTCAACATTCGCGAGAATCAGCCATTCGCATCCTGAAGTGATGTGGCATATGAAGATACATATATATATATATATATATATATATATATATATATATATATATATATATATATATATATAGAGAGAGAAGAGATAAACTTTACCCTATAGTTTTAAATGAAGAGATACCAAACAACGAAAACCAAATTCTGTCGGAATTATAGAGACATTGCGACTAAGTAGTAATTTTGATCCCCACTGAGAGCTCCATACGTTTAGCCTTGTGTCACATTTATGCAACGGTTAGAAAATCGCTATATAGTATGTGCTTTAGGGTCATTCGATGTAGGGTAAAAGAATATCAATCTTGTCTTGCTAAATCAACTACGACAGAATAGCGTGTTCAATTCTCCCCAGGCTCTCTATATTTTTGGCCTTGAACCATACATAAGTTAGGCTTAGAAATATCATTTAAGACACTTCGACTTGGTTTGATTTTAAGAAAGTTTGTCTCACTAGATCAAGGACGACAGAATAGTGAATTCAAGCCTCATTGTGTCACATCTAAGCGACGCTCACACAATCAGTTTTTAGGGCATTTCGACATGGTTCAATCGTTAGCGAGCTTGTATCGATAGAATAATTAGGACTGGAAAGTGAGTTCGATCCTCATTGGATGATCCACACTTAATACTCATAAATTATCATTAATACTCACCTGACACATTTGCCTGTAAAGTTTCAAAATGGTATTAGCTCAAGACACAGGGAGGAGGCTGGGGTCATTGCGTAATATGTGCCCAAAAAGGGCTTAAGCAATTTTCACGGCATTGCCATTAAACCCACTTTAAATGACCTTGTGAGCAATACACATTTAATATAATGCTCCCCAGATATGTGTTTCAGAGTTGTTCTTCACCTTGGAGGGAGAGATATAGATTCATGCTTTTTCCAATGGTATTTGTGTATAAGTGAGTGTAGAACACGCTATAGAAATTTGATCTCGGCTTTCAGATTTCACATTGCATAAATCTTACTTATAATCATATAAAGTCGAAAAGCTGTCAGTTCAAGTCTTCCAAATGTGTCACTTGACACAATTCTTTTCCAAGTCTTTTTTTACCTGAGACCTGAGGGGGAGAGGAATGCTTCTTTTTTAAATAATTTTCCACGATAATTCACTGGGTGATAATTTTCTGAGTATGTCTTCATGAACATATAATTATGTCACTCACAGAATGGCGCATTAATTTTATCAGCGTTCCTATTATTATTATTTTTATTTTATTTCCTTTGATTTCTCATGTGTTCACATTTATTTCCAGGTTCCATCCAGAAACCTAAAGTCAGGAACAGCATCATGATATTTTCCACTGACCAATTAAAACACACACACACACACATACACATACATACATGCATGCATACATATTTTACATAGATAAAGTTCTTGGAAAAGTGTGGGCTCTACTCGTGAGAACATTTATTATTATTATTATTATTATTATTATTATTATTATTATTATTATTATTATTATTATATTTTCTTTGTTTATATTATTTTGAGTATAAATATTTCTTTTCGGGTCACAACCATAGATCAAAGGTACGAAATGGCTTTCTGAAATTTTCCACTGATCATTTGGTAAAAAAAAATCTGAACGCACACATTATAAATAGCTAAAATTCTTCGTAATGTGTGAGTTGTACTTGTGAGCACAATATTTTTGTATTTCTTTAAGGAATGGTCTACCAGGAACCCCTTCACTGAGTCTATCGGAACTTTTTTTCCTTTCGAGGGCTCCAACCAAAATTGGAATGATTGATGACCACATTTTTTTTTTTAGATTTCCAGTTCAAGATCCTTGTATTTGCATAGTTATTTTAAATATCTTTAAAGATACATTACAATCTGCAGGGACTGCCATTTCAATAAGAAAGCACAGTCTGTTTGTGTGCATTGTTCTATTATTATTAGTCGTAGTAGTAGTAGCAGTTGTAGTAGAAGTAGTAGTAGCATTAATAGTTTTTATTATTATTATTATCATTATTATTATTATTATTATTTTCTTTTTCTTTTGTCTTCCTTTTAGCGCAATCCCTTACTGGGTCACCTTAGAAAACCCACGATAATGCAGTGTAATAATATATACATTATATTTGTACAAAATATGATGTTAAGTGATATTTAACATATCCAGTGTTTATAATATTTTTCCATTGAACAGATCAACAGTTCCACAAAATAGTTTTTAAAGCGTGAAAAACAGAGTCTAGCAAATGTTTTAATCATGTGCTGGATGTTTTTTTAAATTTCACACAACTACAATTATTATAGCTGAAACAGTATATTCTACGTGTCATCAATTTCAATAGTTTTATAATTACTTATTTTGATTAATTCTTTAACAGAAATAATTGAACTAATGGCACTGCCATATATATAAGTTTTGCATGTAGTCTTCAGTTCCTATGTCTGCCTCATGAGATTTTAGCTCTGTCATCATGAATGGTAAAATCCTAAAGAATACTGACCCCATGGCTTTCTAAGGCAGGTTTGATATGATGACCATATTATTTTCAATATGTTGTGAACCATAAATCTGTATATATTCCATTACATATAACACCAGATCTTGAGCCGATCTTTGTATTTATCCGGTCACAAAATGATCAATAATCTAAGCATATTGTTCACATAATCTACGTATTGTGTCTACATCATTCTTACCGCATTATTCCTGATAAATAAGCTTTGTTGTTGTTGCGCCATTTTGGATAACAAAAAGGCTTATGCCTTGTTCCGGCAATTTATTTATACTTCAAGCATTACATTCAGCAGAGAATGACGGGTTTTGTAGTTATCTAAATCGGACCCATTACATCTGAGTGCAGATTATCCGTGTATAACCTTTTATTCAATGATTTTTTTTAATGTCTTAGGGCTTGTATATTAGCATTATATTTTATAATTTGTTGGCAGCGTACTTTTTTATTTCCTTACAGTGATGCTAAGTCGCTTTAGGAATGTATTCTTCTTCCTGTTGTTTTTATTATTAGTAGTAGTAGTAATAGTAGTAGTAGTAGTAGTAGTAGTAGTAGTAGTAGTATAATTTTGACATGGAATTTCGAGTGCACCAATCACAAAAGGGAAATAACTTTAACTGCTTTTGGGTCTTTGATTTGCACTGCCTTTTCTCGCGAATTCTGCATTTTTTAAGGTTCCTTAGTACCGATGTTCTTATACCATAATTATTATTATTATTATTATTATTATTATTATTATTATTATTATTATTATTATTATTATTTCCTTTTATTTATCTTATATGCTCTTTTCCTTCCGTCAACTATAGTCTCATGACATTTTTACTGAATATTTTTTAAAGTAAGAAACGCTCATTTTACATTGATCAAGTCTTTTGTAATTTGTGGGCTGTATTTTTACGAACAATATTTTATACTTCTTTAACTCATGGGTTACTAAGGATCAATGCAGTGAGTCTATCGGATTTTTTTTCCGATCGATCCGAGGTCTTCAAACACAAATGAAATTGTTGAAGTCTTCAGGTGCCAAATTGTTTTAAATATCTTTGTATTTTGAAGATCATCAAAGATACATTACAATCTGCAGGGACTGGCATGCTAATGAGAAAGAGCAATCTGTGTTTGCTGTTTTGAACAAGATTTCTGGACGATTATCATTGGTTGTTCAGTCTGTATTGCAAAGTCCCATAAAATTGTTACAGGTCCAATGTCTTTAACTGGGTATGTGTGATTTTTATACCAGTTTAATGCCTTTAGCTTCCCATAAAAGTTGAATATTTCCAGTGCAGATCTTGGACCCTCTCTATCATGCCGAGTTTTATATTCAGTGGGTAATAACATTGTGCAATCTGATGCAAGCCGGTCAGTTGTGGCTGGATACTTATCATTGAATTTACATTTGGGTGAAATCAATTTTTGACTATATGTGCTTGGTCCTTCACTTTAAATCTGCACTAAGTAAACACTTATTATGATATTATTATTATTATTGCATTACTTCCTTTGGTTACAGGTTTATTCTCATTTCTTTCCGGATCCCGACGAGACACCTAAGTTCAGAAATGGCATCGTGACATTTTCCACTGTGCAGTTATGGAAAAAAAATCAAGTATATTTTACATAGATAAAGCCCTTCGTAAGACGCGGGCTGTATTTGTGAGTACAATATTTTGTATTTCAGTAACTCACGGGCTACCAGGGCTTCCTTCAATTAGTCTACTGTAATCTTTTCCAGTCAATTCGAGGAAATCAACTACAGCTGGAATTGTTAATGTCCCAATGCGACATTCTTGAGAGTTTTCGATTTTAAGGTCCTTGTATTTTGATTATTTTTTTAATATTATTATTATTATTATTATTATTATTATTATTATTATTATTATTTACTTTGATTTCTCTTGTATAGGCACTTTCTTCTGGGTCTCAAATCTAATGTCAGAAATGGCTACACAACATTTACCACTGACCATTTTTGTAAAGTAAAAAATAAGATCACACACATTTTACATAAAGATTTTCATATTGGATGAGCTGTAATTGTGAGTACAATTTTTTGTATCATGGGCTACCAAGAATTATTATTTTTTTTTTTTTTTTCTTTGATTTCTGGCGTTTACGAATTTCTTTCCGGGACCCGCCCAGGGACCTAAGTTTAGAAGTGGCATCATGACACTTTCCACTAAAAAAAAAAAAGTAGAAATTACATAGATAAAGCCCTTCGTAAAGTGTGGGCTGTACTTGTCAGAACAATTTTTTGTATCTCCTTCGGGCATGGACTTCCAGGAATCCCTTCAATTAGTCTACTGAAATTTTTTCCAACCAGTAGGGCTCCAACTACAACAGGGATTGTTGATGTTCCCATATGCCACATTTTCGAGATTTCTATTTCAAGGTCTTTTTGACAGCTTTTTGAATATCTTCAAAGATACATTGCAGTCAGTAGAGACTGCCATATCAATAAGGAGACACCGTTTTTGTTTGTGGTCTTTAATAAGAATATCTGGGCGGTTGGCTTTGATTGTTCTGTCAGTGTGTATTGTGTAGTCCCATAGAATTGTAACAGGTCCTATCTCGGTAAGCGGATCTGGGTGGTGTTCATACCAGTTTCTTTCAGTTTCTTTCCCGTAGGAGTTACACATTTTCCAGTGCGGTTTATTATTATTATTATTATTATTATTATTATTATTATTATTATTATTATTATTATTATTATCTTCTGCTTTCTGTTTAGAACAATTCATTACCAGATGTTTCCCCGAGAGGAAGTGTAATTGAGGTGTCGTAAATATTTGCATTCTTTTCTCACAAAACTTGATATTAATTGATAATTAATATGTACACTGTTCATATTTATATTGATAATCCTCTCCTGGGTAGCGAGCATTTCCAAGTCGTGCCAATTCTCTTCTCTCTAATAAGCAGATGCTATCAGGCATCTTGTTGAAGTTTCTGACTCTACGTTCCATTGCCGTATCTACAGATCCAATCATTATGCGTGTATTAGTAGACGTAATACTCTTAATTCAATATCCATATATTTACTTACTTTGTCATAATTTAACGCATATATTATGATCTGATTCAACTGGCATATCAATGCGAATGCATCTTTGTCTGTATTCTTAAATCATTACGTCTGGTCTGTGTGGGAAATAAAAAAAGTGACTGCATAGTTTTCTATGATGTTCACTATGTAACTCATTGCGATATTAATATATTTGTCTATGAATATACTGTCCAGTTATAATATGTTCTATCGTATATTTTTTCATCTCTTAGGCTATACAACACTGTAATTCACTGACGTTCTATCTTGAGTGATTCTTGTGTTGGGTATTGTATAAAAATATTATTAAAAGCAATTAAAAAATGATTACATGACCAGAATAGATTTTTTCGAAAGGTTATTCAAAGATGCAAAGAAATTGTTTTTGACCCGTAAAATATTAGGCATCTGTATTAGTAAATGAGACAGCAATGCAGAATTGATATCACGTAATATCTTAAAGCACGCACACAAAGGCCCACACGCATAAACGGGCGGAAACCGATATTTTATTTTTAAATACATTTCTGAGTGGGTAACGCAGACAGACATACCCCAAATTATAATTTAATTACATCAACTTTCGGGAAATAACAATTAAAGGGGAACTATTATTTACATAAAGAACGAAGCAGTTTAAATCTCTGAGACACAATATAGAAAGCCTGGAGGATTAAACACTGAATCAAACATGCTAAAAGACAGAAGCCGCAAACAATATTCTTACGGAATTCTTAAATATTCAATATTCTTACTGGCTGATAGAACAAGGGTAAGAGCAGGTCTAAAAAATGAATGGTCATTTAACGCAATAAATGATATTAATTTCTAGAGAGCCATGTTTATCCATGTTCTGAAGGAATATGAAATAATGAAAGGTAAAGAATTCATATTTTTTAATCATTATAAATAGAAATATCCAAAAAGAAATCTAAAAAGACGCGCAATAAGAAAAAAATGGAGGCAATGTTTATGTAATTCTTCAATTACATTAGTTTAATGAAGACACATGTTCTGAAGACACAATCACAGATGAGAAGAAAACTTTGTCAAAATATGTATCAGTGCCTTACATTTTTCCCCAGTTTTTTTTTTTTTTTACAAACGATATAAAAAAAATGCAAGTAAAGTGATAAATATATTATAGTAGAAATATCAATAATTAAAGAATTAATTAAATAATTCGAGAGATAAATGAAAATTGTTAATAACTTTAAAAAAAAATATCATTGTAACTGATAATTTTGTGTCTCATTATTCCAGGAGGCTTTCAAGCTGCATACTATTTCAATTTATTTATCACCTTAAAACCATTGAAATAAAATAAAGACATTATATTCAGATAAGGTCTTTCAAAAAACCGTTACTTTATGGAACACTTCCAGAAGATAACAATCTTAACCTCTTCATCTTAAAATTCAATCGTCCATACCAATTACCATTCAGTAACGCTCGAATTGAGTAGATCTTCAACCATATCCTGGTGTACATTATTTGAAGTTTTTATATTTTCTTATACGCACCAAGGGTATCTCTTTTGTAATGAATGAGAGGTTTATATTTTTTTACTTTTAAAAAAACTCAATAATTTTTTTTAAATATTTAAATTATGAAAAATGGTAAATCAAGTATAGTTTTCTTTTATTTTTACGGAGCTTTTAAAATTTCAATTTGTTAGATGTTGAAAATATTCTATTAAAATGTCAAGATTGCTTACATCCGTTTACTCTCAAACGAGCTAAAATGATTTAATTTGAATAACTAAGCAGCTTAATTAGAAAAGCCATCAAGAAAAAACATTGCTTATTGAGAAATTTGGCATACTACCAAAATAAAAACAAAACAAAAAAAATTGTTTTTTAAAATTCAATTTTTAACTGAATATGTAAATTAGTTGCGTCCTTCAATTAAGAAACATCGAAAAAAACTCTCTCTGTTTTTCTGATAACACCGCTTTAAATAATAGTTTTCACCTTATATGTCTAAGCATAAGTGTCTTTTAGTTTCCATTTTCCCTTAAATATTCCTCAGTATTTACATTGCCCTTCGATGGTTTAAAAAAAAAACACTTTGTGTGTGTGTGTGTGTGAATGGTATGATTTTTTTTTTATTTATTAATCCGACAGACTTTTATTGAATAAACGTTATTTTTAGTAGATACCAGTATTTCAGTAGACACTTTGTTTATTTATTAAATGGTTTATTTATTTATTATCGTCTACCGTCGTGAATACACGAGGAATCTTATGAGAGAAAAATATGCGCTGTCTGGCAGGATTCGAACCCGCGTCCAGCTAGGGAAACCGTCATATATTTTACATGGGTGGTCCACTCGGATACACAAATATGTGTTTAGTAATATACAGTGTAACCCGGATATAAGAAACCCGGATATAAGATAAACCCGGATATAAAAGAGATTTTCTCTGGTCCCAAATTAGAGCCATACTTACCTATGCAAAATAGACCAAACACGGATATAAGAGAAACCCGGATATAAGAGACTTCTTCTCGGGTCCCGACAACTCACTTATATCCGGGTTACACTGTATATAGAAGCACCACAATCATTCTTTGCATTGAATTGACGATGTTATGGAAGCAGTTTTTTGAATTATGCTATCCCTCAATTCTTCGATATTATTTGGATACCCATCTTGGATTTGAAATCCAAATTCTACCACATGCAAATGTTGCTCATTACGATTGATATCCTGTAACGGAAAATTCCTGGCAGTTTTACATGAAACAATCTGATCCTATTTTGATTTATTTTAAGCAATTCACCCCAAGCAAGGCAGGAGTGCCACTAGCTCGTAAAGGGTTACAGAGGATTGGTAACAAGAGAAAAAAGACGTTTCTGGAATACATACAGAGAAGGACGACAGGGAACAACATCAAGGTATCAGAAGATATCCATTAACATTACATTTGAATATTGGAAGATTATAGTTATCAGGGAAGCAAGTAAGAGGAAGAAGCTGTTTGAATAGAAGAGACGGATATATTTAACAGATTCGCAGGTGAAAGGGTGGGACCGAGACTTCAACGTAGTAGCAGCTTAAATTCCTGCAGTCTGGGAACCAGAGAAAGTAGCTCGTCGGAACAGTTCCCGTGAAAATACATGTAGGAGAGACAGAGGGAAACCACAGCAGTCTGTGATAAAGTGACTGTAGACGAGATGACAGATCAGGACCTATCGCATTGCATATTCTTCTTTAGATTTTATCGATTAAAAACTCAGACGAGAAAAAACTCTCTGGTACGACACCAAGAACCAACTTTCCTTGCGGTAGATGAAGCTATTGATTCAATCTATTTGTTCCACCTCATGTTGTGGCCCGGATAACTCTCCTACTGTAAGTGGCAATAAGCAAATGGGTGCATCGTATGTCATAACTTAAGGCAAGATCAGGGTGAGTCGTTTAAAGCGAAATCTGTTGATATCAAGGGTGTTGATATCAAATTCGTATATTTCTATATTTAAAGCTTAACATTTCACATGCGTGTCTTTTATAATAGTATCAATCGTTATTCAAAATATGCGTGTGATGACCACAAAATAGTAATTGTCTTCAACTTTGTTTCGGACAAATACCTAGTGGAGTCGTATTGTTTTGTGGATTTGGAGAGTTAGTAATTGTCTGGTCAATCTCTTGGCTGCCAGTGGAAAACTGGGCAAGCACTATATGAATAGTACTAAAAATAAGAACTAGACGAAATATTTTTTGACATGTCCAGTGGAGTGAGAACAGTCCAACCCCGTAGATTGAATAATGAAAATCCCTGTAGCATTCGCGGATCGATATACGCCTGATGAAGGCTGCAAACCCCGAAACGTTGTGTTGACAACATCAACGATATAGACAGTAGTCTGAATGTTAAATAGTGTAGATAATAAAGCCCTTTATTCCAGGCGTTCAGACAAAAAAAAAAAATGTGCCGTAATTTTTACTGGCGTGGACAAAATTCTGCACTTATATATTTAAATAGTCACATATTATGTACTATGATTTTGAGGACTCAACACAATGCGTTGTCAGTTTCCATCCCATGGGTAAACATAATAATACGAAGCTTTAGTGAGTCTCAGTTTGACCCATTTAGCAAAATTAATATTTAGATGTTCTGTGACATCAGCCGATCCAGGGTCTTCTCCTAGTGACGGCGCCAATTGTGACGTCGGCCACTCCCGTTCGTTCGTTCGGGTGGGTGTCGCTCCAGACGTGATGTCCGCCTGTCTGCGTCAGTCGTGCTATCCCGTCCGGTGACGACCAACTGGCTTGATATTTGTGGCGGCACCCAAGTGTGACGTTCTAACCTTTTGGTGATTCGGATGGGAATCGGGTTAGATCCGATAACAATCTCGTCGTTCCTAACTCGCCTCCAACGCCTGGTTACCGAAGTAACTACTTTGATTTCCAGTCTGCCTACCCACGTTGTGAATTGATCTTAGGCAGACGAAATCAATCAGCCGTCGGGGCCGTAATGCAAGCCGAGTTCAAATGAGGGTGGTATCGCACAAATAGATGTAAGAGAAAATAAAATAACAACTCGAAAAGTTCAAAGTTATTAAAAAAAAAAGGGTAACTATACTTTATATCTGGTTGCTGGATACAGGGCCACGTCTATCTCCCAACCCGCTATGTGGATTCGTGACACGTTGTTTTTGTTAGGCGAGTCTTAACATCTAAGTTGTCTGTTCTTTAAGAAACTGGTTCTTGGTGTGTCTTCAGGCGAAATTCGCAAAACTTGTTTTGGTGGTGTGAGTCCAAGTCGTTCTTCAAAAATAAATTGTTTTTGATTAGAAGATGAGTTCGGAATTTTCGCGAATCTTGGTCAGTTCTTCGTGGTGGGTCTTCAGAGCTCTCAACTGGAACTCACTGGAACTCTCTGGAACTCGGACTCGAACTAACTGCAACTCGAACTAAACTGATTTTCGCTCGCTGCGACTTTGCTTATATGGACGCTAACCCAAACCGGGGTGGGTTCGTCGGGGTTTGTGGTTCCTTGATAATTCTAAATCCATAGTCCACTTCTTTATTTTCGGCCAGGAATTTTCCACTCCGTTCCATTTTTGGAAGTCTTCTCTTACCCCCACCTTCACTTGTTCTCATATGGGTATCTCACCATACTTCAGAGGGGCGTCAACGGTTTTCCCACTTCTTCGCAGTAACCTCTCATACCTATCCTCTCAATGGGCGGTGGCTGCCCCCCCCCCCCTGCGTCACATGATCGCCTCCGCCTGGCTCTCGTTAACATGCGGCCAATGGGCGTCCAACAGTGTGGGTGTGACAAGGCTAGCCTTGTTTTAAGAAAAAATATATCTTGCTCAAAAAAAAATATCTTTTTCTTTTCCTTTTCTTCCCTTAATCGCAGCTCTTATCTTCAATGTCACCTGGGATCTATCAATGAGATTTTCGCCAATTATCAAGTGGGTGGTCATCTAGCGAAACAGACAACTTTTCGTCCCGATAAAGCAGTTTCACTACGAGAGGATGGAGTGTGAGAGCGAGACGACGCAAGCACCTTCCGACCTTCCAATTTGTGGTACTCACTACTAGATTGATCTGTGTGTATAACTGTACCGTATTTCATATTGTACTTGTTGTGTACAATAAACCTTTCTTCTAGTATCCACCTGGTGTTATGTGTTTATTCCCTTAGCACGGAATATAACAATGAAGATTTTGGAATCAAGAATTTCAGGATTGCAAGTCTACATCCGGACAGGAATATTTTCAATTTGTTCGCACAGCTAAGAGTAAAGGTGAAAAGGTTTGACACACTGGAATTCGCAATTATTTATACAGATTTAATTTTATTTCTTTGATTAGATTTTGTTTTTGTTTATTTAATGAAGTTGAAATCTATGTGACAAATATTTTGCAATGTCGAAAGAATATAATGGATAATATTTTATTTTAATGATTCAAGATCGAACTTCCTCGGCGGAAGCAAACTATTTGCATACCATTGAACTATCTTGATTGATTCTTTTCATACAGTTAGTTTATTACAATAAGTCAGCATAGTGGCAGTTATTACAATTGGTCAGTATAGTGGCAGTTTCATAGTCGTGTTACAATTAATTAATCTGTTGGTGGTTCCAAACTTAAAATAGCCCTTTGTTTATTCCTTATAAAATATGAAAACATGTAAATTTCAAAACATTATTATTCGTATGGTCTTCCATAGATGTAAGTATCACTTTTTTTTTTAAATAATTCTCAGTCAAATACACTTAAAACAAGTCCGGATAAGAATAGTAATAATGTCTCTGTGATCATCTGGGCAGCAGCGAAATGTTAATTGATGTCGCATCTGATAGCTTCAAAGACGTGTGGGACAAAACAGACTCTCCTATCTTATTTATGGACCATCGTTTTCTTTTGATTGCCTCATTTCAGTTTTACGTTTGAATAATCAAGTGTAAACTTAATGATTGTAATGTGGACATTGTAAAAATGTTCAGTGTTCAAAATAATAATTAGTTGCAGCGATTGTCACAAATCAGAAAGATAAGAGAGAAAAAAATTGAAAAAGACGAAAGGCAATGAGATTAAAAAGGAAAGAAAAAAGACAAAGAAAAATTCTAAACGTCAATAAAATTATTTATAATAACAACCTGTTTTAACCCGTGAAAATTTTACGGTTTTCCAATTTTCAATATTCTGATATTTCCTATCGCTTCGTTAAATATTTGAGCTTAACAACTTTAACAAAATATTACAATAAAAATCATAAATATGATGCTGGTCGTCATTTTAAGTAGGCCGTACAAGATTTGAGACTTACAACTTTTTTTTTTCCATTTCACAGAAACAGACGTTAAACACTTGTATCTACCCTTTTTTCTTTCTTTTTTCTTTTTCTTTCTTTCTGTTTTTCTTTCTTTCTTTTTTTTCCTTTTTCTTTCTTTATTTCTTTCTTTCTTTTATTTCTTTTTATTTCTTCGTTTTTTCTTTCTTTTTTCTTTGTTTCTTTTTCTTTTTCTTTTTCTTTCTTTATTTCTTTCTTTTCCTTTATTTCTTTTTCTTTCTTTGTTTTTTCTTTCTTTTTCTTTTTTCTTTTTCTTTGTTTCTTTTTCTTTTTTTCTTTTTACTTCTTTCTTTTTCTTTCTTTCTTTTTCTTTCTTTCTTTTCTCATTAAAACATCTTTCCGCTTCAATAAAGCAGAATAGTCCATTATTTATGTGTAAGCGTTCTGAAAGCAAATGAACTATTTGTCGCAGATTACTTCCACAACACAAAGGAAAATCACTGTATGTCCAGACTCGAATATCGGGGAGCAGAAAGAAATGCTGAAAACTCGAGTCGCCGGTACGATCTCAAATCACAATGCGTGTAACCAGTTAGAAAAAAAAACTCACTCTCTAACAAACACTATGGCCAAAAATGCCCGAATTTTGCGCTCTCGAATCGAAAACAACAACTGCTTTTATCGGCAGAACCTATCTTTTTTTCATTCGTCGAAAGCTGGGATAGGATGTTCAGTATCTTGCATATCAAAATACTTTTATAGCGACTCCTGCGACGGACTTGTTTTTTTTTTTTTTTTTTTTTTTTTTTTTTTAATTCAAATATTCCATTTTCAGCATGTTATGCGGAATACGTGCCCTTTTGTTTGGTAAGTAATTTTCTTTTTCAACACTTTTGGTTTGACGAGGTAAGTCGCCGTTTTCTTCGCTATACTCCCCCACGATCTCACTATCACAAACTGAACAACCTGAGCAGCTCTCTTTATCCTGGTGCTTCGTCGTAATGGCAGTAGTTCCCTTACGCGTGTCGGAGAGTAGTCTCCTGAGGAATCATCAGACGTATCTCGAGTTTCCAGAAGTTCTGTGTCTGTGTAAGCATCGGATTTGCAGATTTCAATTATCTGATCACTGTCAGATGACGAATCATCATCAGATTCGCGAGGCCATGTATCAGAATCAACGAAAAGGCGAAGATCTTTTCCATGCCGTGGCATCCCGTCAACTACTATTGTTTGTAGACTTACAATGTCCGTCACGTGACCCACTTCGCCTTATGCTCCGATGAGATCTTTCTACTATACCGTTTCCTGCGGGAACATAGGCGCAGCGAAAACGGAGTTGGACTCCCCAGTCATCCAGGAAATCTTTAAAGGACTTACTGCGAAATGCAGTATCATTGTCGGTCAGGATTTCTGAGGGTCGGCCTCGTTCAAAAAAATACTTCCTAACTGCCAAATGACGCTTCTTGTGTCTTGTTGAAGCAGGCGTCACCATATCGCAAATCTACTAGGGCCGGAATCCATTAACGTAAAAATAGCTTTATCCATTCCAGTAGCTGTAATAACACTTTCCAGTAAGTATGGGTCATTGCCACTTATCCTTTTATCTGAAGTAGTGTGTCAGCAACTTTCTGTTCGCGTTAAATGTCATCCATTTTAGCTGTTGCTTCTGTTAGCCGTGTCTAGCTAATATTTTATTAAGAACAGTAGTTTATGATTCTGTAGCGGCAGTCTATAATGTTTGAAGAAGGATGGTCTCCGCCAGGATATTCAGGATTCACTCGCTTAAAGCCCTTATTAATCGGTGACCTGAGAAAGCGGTTTAGATATTTCTGAAAGTCTAGTATTAATGAGGTATTGGCAGGGCGTAAAGGTCGTGAGAACTAAAGAAGAAAGAGACATGCATAATTATAAAATGATAATAATAACAATAATAACAACAACAATAATAATAATATAAAGCTAATGTTCAGACTTCGTGATAAGACACCATAAAAAAAGCTTTCTTATTGACATAGCAGTCCCTTCAGACTGTAATGTATCTTCGAAGATCTTTAAAAAACTATCAAATTGACTTACCTTATTGGATACCATTTTATGATACTTCAAACCTTGCAAAAATTTCACGCAATAATTTAATCCTTACTGCAGTAGTAGATCGTTTACATGTCACTGTCTCAGGCAATTTTGGGAAACTGTCAACCACAATTAAATAGTATGAATCATTTCTGCCACAGCAAAGTATAAATGTAGACTTACACACGGTTTATCAGTTCGAGGCCATGTCTGATAATTCATAAGTGAGGATTCTGCTGCCGAATTACAATCATTACATTTTCTAACTGTATTTTTGATATCTTTGTCCAATACACTTAGCTTCCCATCAAGGACTCCATTCGCACTATTCCCGGATGTTCTACGTGAAATTATTTAAAAAATTCTTTTTTTGTAGGAATAACGGAATTACTATTTTCCCCAGGTACAAAATGTATTCCATTACAAATAGAAAATATTGTTCGCCGGTTTAATTTTAATTTCACTCCATTTCGACGTCAAAATTCAGAGTTTGTTTTTTTTTAATAAAAGTAACGTTTTTAGAATGAATTTTGATATCGTTTAACGTGACCAGCAATTCTTTAATATTGTTATGCATCAGGCTTTTAATTTCGCTTTCGGATTCCAGCGAAGCAATCACAGTATGTTCAAATTCTTCTTAATCTTTCGATATCATTCAGTATAAGCCATCTTCGTGTCACGATTTCTTTGACAATAGAAATTCCATCTTGAAATCATAGTTCAACAAAATCGTAACTCTTTAGTCTGTTTGCAGTATGTGTGGGAATCCCTTTTATAGAATCGAATATACTTAATAATGGACTGTGATCAGTTTTCAATATCAATCTACTTCCTAATGTGCATCCTGTGAAATTTCTTTACAACAGATATAGAAAGCTTTTTCATTTCAATTTCACCGTAGCATTTTCCGTATTTGTCAAATCAAGTCCTCATATGTACAATTTGTTTGTGGGGTGTGTGAAATAACATTTCAAAATTTAATAACTCCAATGAATATTTACAATTGAAACAAGGTTTATTTACAAGAAAATAAAACAGTGTTACTAATAAGACCCCAGAAGCCTTAAATGTGGCAGAAATATTAGGGAAATGGTCGAAATTAATGGGGACTTTATAAAAACATAAAACTAATCATTCGACTAAACATTGATTTAAACACACACTCATCAAAAGCAAAAAAAGCATGCACACGAAAATCGAAAGGCATAACTGATCACCTAACAGGAACGAGATGAGCAATTAAAAGTTGGGGGCAAAATTAAATGGGCAATGAGCGTACATTTCCGGAGCTAAATTAAATTTGACAGAGAAAGTTAAAAACAAAACAAAACTACTTTATTTTGGGCCGGGTTGCTAATGCCCCCCCCCCAAGAATTTCCCAATATACTTAATGCATAACCTCGCATCAGAAACGACACTCAGTCAGCAAATTTTACTCGGCCCAAACGCGTAAGACACAGCCCCACCCCAAACAAAAGCTTTTTGCCAAATTCTAATGGATTGAATCGTTTCATTTCAGTTCTGATCTTCATTTTAAGCTGATGCCTAAAGAACCAAACTAGTTGGGAAGAGGTAAACCTCTCGTCCCCGTAGAATCCCCTCTGTCACGTCGTCTATATCACGACTCGCATAACTCCTACTATGCAAAAGAACACATAGTGCTCAGTGGTAGTCAATGGTGATAAAACATTGCGACAAAAAGAAAAAGTTTCGAGGACTAAACTTCCCGCGCAGCATGCAAACGGTAGTGTCTTCAAAAAACTTACTCAACGAACCTACGACCCTTGAGTGGAAGAAGGCGTGGCCGAGGGTCTATATCGCCTCACCGCTGCGAACGCAGTTAGGGAACCCCCAAAGATAATCTCTTGCTGACACATAGGACCTTTCGAATAACCAGCCAGGTGAGTGATGCCTCATCGATAGTTTCAATCCGGGCGCCCAAGACCATATTGAGCGTGTCTCATTCTTCGTAATGCCCAGGTCATTTCGACCTGAACCTCCCCCCAGATTAGCGCATGATATAACAATTTACGAGACTACAGCTGAACATTGGAGAATCTATCCGTCGCCCGTAACAGTATATTGATAGCAAACCGATTGTCACGATAGAAGGAGCATTCACACCCGGGAAACGGCGGGCCTCCTTCTTGCACGTGTGCACACTTCTCAGGGATTAGAGTTTTTCGGACCTCTACCTTTCAGAATTCGCCATTCTCACCCAACTGCAAATATACACGGTCAAGGAAAGAGATGCGAAGCGTATGGCGAGAAATCTCAACACAAGGCATGCACAGGCAGCCCGCAGAATGATGGAGAGATTTGTTAGAAATCTCTCGACATACCATTGGAACCTTGCTTCCAACAAGTAGCAGAAGTGCATTGCTAAACCCAATAGTGTAGCAGACTGGAGTCAAATAAAGGAGAGTCGACAAAGGAGAATCGAGCAGATGTGTGAGGCACATACATACGCTCTCCTCCTTAAGGAAGGATTCTACCGAGTCCATTGGCGAACTGCGACCTCGGTCTTCCCCAGCACCTCCGACCAATTCATTTCCATGAGGAAGTCGTGACCGAATCAGACACCGTGTAGCTTGACTGGCCCGTCCGTCCAGAAGAAAGGTCCGGGAAGAGAAACTCACTTCCAACGGCGAACCAACTCTTTGTCAACTTCGTCAATTTCTGCTCTGCTCACTACAAGAACCGAGCGTCGTCAGCATCGGCGGAGTTTCTGGTCTCGGTGGTTGCACCAGGTAGGGAAAGTCCGTGGAGGAGCGGATTCATCTTCAGCGTACGAAGTTCATAAATGCGCAAGGAATAACCCACGGAAATTTAAATAGAAATTGCGCTATCATATCCAACTTGTTATAAACATGATGCTATTTTAGATGTTACAGTTTTATTGGGTTGGTGCAAAAATAATGACGTAATAATGTCGTTTTTTTGACGTCAAAAAATACGTCAAAAACGTCATTATTACGTCATTATTTTTGCACCAACCTAATAGTTTCTGGCCAGACATGCAAGATTTTGTTGACCAATATATATTCTCTATTAAATCGGAGCATTCAGTAGATTCGGGGTTTGGAAGGCAGTTTCTAAGCAATCAGACCAAATCTTTTTCATATTTTCATATGCTGCTGTGATGTCGACATAGCATATATAGCATTTCCTATTAGACCGTTATGCAGTTTCCTGCAGTTGTTTGATATATATAAGCCATCATTGTATCACGTACCAGAACAAAAATCCATTTGGTTCATAAAGAGGCTACTTTAATAATATATTGTGAGCCAAGACATTTTCATTAATACCTTCGACACAATAAATTCAATTGAGCTACCTGTCTCATGTGTGAGGTTATTAAAGGATAATATTTTGTTTCCATAGTCCATAAATACGTGATAAATAACACTTTCTTTGGAATTCAACTCTGATTCCATATAATAGAGAATTCGTGATGAAAGTAATTTATTTTCAAAAGTTTCAAAATCAAGTGACGCTACTTCAATGTTTTTTATCTCTTTCTTAATTTCCAACATAAGTAGGTTCATTGTCTTTTTATGTTTGGAGATGCATTTTTAAATAATTGGATACGTATTGTTAGATATTATTTTTCCGCTGGCATCTTTACTTTAATGTAATCACCTCATGAGTTTTTTTCAGACCAGGGAATTTCTTTTGTGGTATTTTTGATTCTATGATATATTGGGGTTTTTCATTTTCTTCATATTTAACAGATTTTTATGCTGTTTGACGTTATTAATTTCAATTCCAATTTTCAGAAAATATTGATTTCTTAAATGGATAACCATTTTTTTTTAAATTCTCCCTGTTAATTGTTTAGCATTTTCCTTTTCATTTTCCTCTTCTATTTGTTTCTTTCTTGTATAATTTTTCCAAAACGTTGGAGTATCTTTTTTTCCTGCTGGTTTTTCTTGGAATCGTCTCACGTAATAGAATAGTAGATATGAAAACATTATTTGATTCTTCTGTGTTGTTTTTAGCAAGATTTATTATCAGTTTGGACTCTAGTTTTTTATTGAATTCCAAATTTACCTTTTCATGTTGTTTGGATGTTATACATACATATACATATTTTAATACATTTTTATGTTTCTGCACGCTTTTTAATAGATGAAAATATTTAAGTAACTTCTCTGTTTATAATAAACAGTATTAACAACATTTACCGGCCTGATATGTGATATATATATTATTCACGGCAAAAGCGCACTATTTTGTTGACTGAGTTTGTCAATTTAGTTACCTATAGTGCGTGGTTAGATTCAAAGTGGAATTCTGTAATCCAACATGTATCACAAACTTCCTAATCCAAGAGTCTGAGATGTTGAAGTTAATAATTATTTTTTTTACGTAATCTAAGCTATACTATATTTTTAGTGTTTCCTGTGAATGTCCGAAGCATTTATTAAGTACACCATTGCTTGTTTAGATTTCCGTTTCAAAGGGCGATGCCCTTTACCATCAAAACAGCAGAGACTTTCAAAAATACTTGTGGTAGAGTTAAATCCTCATAAATGCACAATTTTCTGTTTTCTTTTTATATAATTTTTTTTCTTAATCCTGTGCAAAATTTCTCATTTTCTTTTTCTCAATTGGGACAGAATATGATATAACTCGGATCTTAGATCGATGAACAAAAATTTTAGCAATAAGTAGTCTTTCTGACTGTTGTAATATCTTATTTTCTTTTTCTCAGTTGGGACAGAATATGATATAACTCGGATCTTAGATCGGTGAACAAAAATTTTAGCAATAAGTAGTCTTTCTGACTGCTGTAATATCGCATTTTCTGTTTCAATATCTGTTGATCTTCGCATTGCAATTTAAACTCCGTCTTGTGTGTTTCCTTGTGCCCAGTCAAAAATAAATTTTATTGCCAACGCGCAATGGGAGCACTACTATGGATTTCGCTTATCTTAATTTTGATTTGGATCATATGAAATATTGTGAGTAATATACTCAAGTTAAACTCATATTTCGTTTTAACGATAAGACTGCGATCAATTTATAAAACTTATTTACTATGAGTGAAATAAAAAGTGGGTTTCTTTGTAAGCTCTTAGTGGAATGTTTCAACACAAACAGCTAAGAAACTAAAGATCAACAAAGTGCCCATATTCCTGGAAGACAAACTAAGAAGATAGATATAATGATCGCTTCTTTGGATTCTTTTGGGAAGAAAAGAAGTGGAACTCACCAACTATGTCTCGCTGAACGTTGAACACGCAAATTTGTTACAAAACGACACTCTCATACCAGTTGTTACTTGATAGGCTGACACTGATAAAGAAAATTGATACTGATTTCCCAATGGAAATATTACACAAAAGAAGTCTTTTTAGAATGGCAAGACTAATCCTTAGATTGGCGAACACATATATTCAGAGAAAAAATGCATAATTAAGGCTGGACCTCAATCCATGAATTTTTTATCACATGTGGACCGCTATCCATTTAGCTATTATCAGATGTGGACCGCTAACCATTTATTTATTTTCAGGTGTAAACTGCTATTCATTTATTTATTATCAGATGTGGACCACTATTCATTTATTTATTTTCAGATGTGGACTGCTATCCATTTATTTATTATCAGATGTGGACCGCGATCTATTTATTTATTTTTAGATGTAGACCGCTATTCATTTATTTTTATCAGATGTGGACTGCTATCCAATTATTAAATATCAGATGTGGACTGCTATCCTTTTTTTTATTTTCAGATGTGGACCACTATTCATTTATTTACTTTCAGATGTGGACCGCCCATTCATTTATTTATTATCAGATATGGACCACTATTCATTTATTTATTTTCAGATGTGGACTGCTATTCATTTATTTATTATCTGATGAGGACCACTATCCATTTATTTATTATCAGATGTGGACTGCTCTTCATTTATTTTCAGATGTGGGCCGCTATCCATTTATTTATTTCCATATGTGGACCGCTATTCATTTATTTATTTTCAGATGTGGACCAATATCTATTTATTTATTATCAGATGTGGACCGCTATCCATTTATTTATTATCAGATGTTGACCGCTATCCATTTATTTATTATCAGATGTTGACCGCTATCCATTTATTTATTTTCAGATGTGGAGCGCTATTCATTTATTTTTATCAGATGTGGACTGCTATCCAATTATTAATTATCAGATGTGGACTGCTATCCTTTTTATTTTCAGATGTGGACCACTATTCATTTATTTATTATCAGATGTGGACCGCTATCCATTTATTTATTATCAGAAGTGGACTGCTTTCCATTCATATGTTGTCAGATATCAAGATATTATCTGCGAAAATATGAGAATGAAAAATAAGAAATGATAATAAGGATAATGTTTGAAAATGTACATATAATATAGTATGAGGTAATGTATAAGATAATATACATGATGACCTCAGCTAATCATAATTTATTGCAGGGAATAAATGAAAAGAATATATATGTATAGCTATCCCGTAATATAATATAGATTCGGAAGAGATTGGGATTATATAAGTAAATGTTTGTACCACGCTGTAACCTGCAATTTAATTAATGAAAGAAACCCTTCTAAGAATATAGGGTTATGATATCTCAGAAATCTATCAAAACATGAGTGTTCTACAGAAATGACAAAATGACAATTTGAAAATGTCTACCGCCATTCAGTTTTCAGCAACAACTGTTAGACAAGAGTGAACATGCAATGTATTAAGAAAAAAAAAAAACATTTCGATGTTTTTTCTCACGTAGGAGATTCAAGTTCTTCGCGACCCCGGCTCTCTAAAATGTTTCTTAATCTAAACTTTTCTCCCTTTCATATTTGACATTCATCAATAAAATACATGATTCATCCTGATAAGTTCTGTCTTTACAAGAATAAAAGCAAAACAAAAATAGACGATTGCTGGCATATCTGTAATGGAGCTACCCATTACAGGCTTCTTAAACTGAATCGACTTATCCTAATTCCTTCCATATTCCATTGGTTCTGAGGAAATAACACTTAGACAGAATCTTCCACAAAACCATTGCATCATGGAATCGACTACTAATCGGGTGCTTCCGCAATCACTCCAATCTTAACCTCTTCAAATCGAATATCAACCTTTATCTATCCTGTACATCGTTATAAAGTACACCTCTTCTTCCTCGCTGTATGATCATGCAACAAACTCACTTCGTAACCCTCTATATTGAGAGATTATTATGCCTGTTTTGGGGTGAACAATATTTTAAAAAAAAATGATTTCCTTTCTTTCATTATGTTAGGAACGAGCGTTCATTTCTCTGAGTCGGTTTTACTGAGTCCCAAAAAATATCAATCCCTTTCTTATGGTTCCTAATTTCCATGAAATTTCTCGTTAGTAACTTCTATAATGTTTTCGGCATTACTCGGTATATCTGCTTTTTTTATTATTCAGGAATTATCATATTTGACAGCAGGTGTAATTTTAAATACAGGGTGTAACAGCAAAATTGTCCAAATTGTGTAACAGCATGGTTGTCCATCCCACAAAATGATTAATAACTAAAAGAACACTAACAATTTTTTCTTTATTTCAGGTTTTGAAATAAGACGTTTAGGAAACTTGACAAAATCTGTAGTAAGAATCTATGAAAAAAACTTTTGAGTTATTCAGCTAGAAATAGAACAGGTTAAAATCGTTTAGTGTCGGTCCAACTACATACTCTAGCTTCCATCTTCAAAGTCCAATCAAGAAACTTCAAAAGAACGGTGAATAAGCTTTAAAAAAGAGGGAACAGTAGAGAGGAAAATTGAATCATGATATCGCAACTTCAAATGAGATCATCATTTTAACTTAGAGTTAAATACATTCTTATTGTCCAAACTAAAGTCGAATAGTGTTATAAAAATCCAGGAGAATTCCAGTAATATATCTTTAATCATTTGTAAGATAAAAACATTCCATATCTAATAATTGAACAATGTTGCATTTGCGCGATTTAGACAATTTTGCTGTTACATCGCCAGTATTATCATCATTCGTATTAGTTTAATTATTTGTCGGTAATATGTTTTCCATCAGCAATATACACTTGAAACTAGTTCCGATGAGAATATTAATAAAATCTTTTTGATCACTTGAGCAGCAAGAAAATATTAATTGATATCACATCTGAGAGTTTCAAAGGCATGTGTGACAAATTACAAAAACATTTATGGACCTGCTAGTAATTATTAGATTTGAAATGATTGAATAATGAAAGCTTTGTCGTGACTGCTAGAATTTGTTTCAATCATTTCAAGCAAGTAAGGTAATAAAGCGAGTAAGACCCAAGCAGTTGCTGAGTAGAAAACATCGGATTAAGGATTAGAGAACAATAAATGATCAGGGATTGAGAAAACCAAATTTAACGATTTACGTTGCATTTAATATTTTGAAGATCAAATTTGACTAGGAATCAAGAAGCCGGAAGCTAGTTTCACAAGCGAGGAGTAAATATATTATGAAATAATTTATAGAAAAGATGTTGGGTAGATACGTTACCACTCTGAGAAGAAAAAGAAGAAAAAAAGAAGAAAGAGAAGAAATTGTGCAGCAGAAGTGATAGTAGTCGTAATAGAAGAAGAAGAAAATAAAGAAGAAGAAGAATTAATTAAAGAAGAAGAATTTGAAGAATTAGAAGAAATTGAACAGGGAAGAAGAACAAGAAGAAATTGAACAAGGAAGAAGAAGAAAAAAACGAAGAAATTGAACATGGAAGAAGAAGAAGAAAAAAGAAGACAATGAAGAAGAAATTGGAAGTAGAAAATGAGACGAGGAAGAAGAAGAACTAGAAGAAGTAGAAGAAGGAGAAGAAAAGGAAGTAGTAGTAGTCGTCGTGGAAGACGAAGAAGAAAAATTTAGACGAAGAAGTCGAAGAAGTCGAAGAAGAAGAAGTAGTTGCACTAGTAGCCGAAGAAGAAGAAAAAGAAGAAGTCGAAGAAGAAATAGTAGTAGTAGTCGTAGAAGAAGAAGAAGAAAGTAAGACAAAGAAGCAGAAGAAGAAGAAGAAAGTAAATGAAGAAGAAGAAGAAGAAGAAGAAGAAGAAGAAGAAGAAATTTAGACGAAGAAGAAGGAGGCCGAGAGGAAAAAGAAGTGCAACAATGCGACTGCAGCGCTGTCGGCTGCGGCGACGATGGCTGCACGACAACGACGAACTCATCGTTGGAAAACTCATACCTAATTTCCCTAACTAGATGTTAAATAATAGGTTAGAAACAGCTCTCTACCATTTAAGGACAGTCTGAGAGAAAGAAACATATAATTCGGAACCGCTGAAAAGCCAACGGGAAAACTGTGGTCTGTCTTTACCAAGAATATATGGAGTTTAATAAATAATAAAAGAAAGTAAACGCGGGATTGATTTGATCGTCCTGAAGTGGAATGACATTAAAAAACATAACTATGCCGTTCAGTGGCACAGAATTACTTGTCTGATCTAAACCAGTTGGGAATGACTCCTAAGGCCTGACGCATTGCACATCTCTGTTCATGTGTTGGCTTTATAGACCGGATATCGAATGATTTGGTCTTGAACAATGAGGCAAGAAGAATCACTTGACTACCCGCCTACGTACTTCGAAACAACCTCACTCGGAGAGAGATATGGCGATATCTCTGAATGGACACCATCAGAGATGTTATGCCCAGCTTTTATCAAAGCCTGTAACTACATAACGCAGATTTGCCTGTATGCCATATACGTCAGACTGAGTGTATTGTCTCTATTCCAATCTTTAATTAGTACCTATTTGGTACACTATGCTCATTGTTATTATTTTTGTTGCAGGGTGTATCTGTATGTTCACATCCATCCATATATATATATATATATATATATATATATATATATATATATATATACATATGTGTGTGTGTGTGTGTGTGTGTGTGTACGTATTTGCATTTGCACATTTTTTACGTACAGTGGCTGTTAATATTTAAGTACAAGTCAAGACTTCAATGTTAAGATAAAACATTATTTAATTACAACTGCAAATAAATACTGACAAGAAAAACTCAACAAATGATAATTAACGATTTCAGTGAATGACTTGTGAGTTGAGTGGCTCGGTTTAACGTCCGGTAAATCCTAAACCAAAACCCAAATCATCGATGCACAATAATTCACACTAATTCGACTCGATAGTTCCACACAATAGTCACTCAACAATCACTTCAGTTAGTAGCCTGACACTGTTATTTATACACCTGGCGGAAAACATATATTCATAAGACCAAAGTGTCACGCACGAACCTCAGTAGTTACTCATTTTTTCCATATATGACACACATGTACTGTATGAGGACATTATAAATATAATTATCAATAATGACAAATGAAATTATAGTAAATTTTAAATATTTGAATATATTGAATATTCGTAAATAAATTTGTGTTATATACTTTTTTAAAAATTTCGGAAAGTTTTGAATAGACGTCGATGAACAAATATTTTAGAATGTGTTTATATATATATATATATATATATATATATATATATATATATATATATATATATATATGTATTTATATATATATTTATACATATATATATATATATGAATTACAATTAATGAGATCTAAACCATTTAACTCATACAGATGATCATTTTGTCCATGGGAATGTAGTTTTTTCCTAGATTTATCAATGCAAACATATTTATTAAAAATTACTTTTAGTAAATGCATTTGCATTGATAAGTTCAGGTTCATTTGTATCAGAGAAAAAGTGTTTGGACCTCATTGATTTTAATTCACTTATATGTTTTATAATAAAAATTATATTGAGCTATCTTTTGTGGATCAGTTTTAATACTTTCTATTACTAGGGTCTACTTGCATTACTTACCTACGAAAACTTTTTACCTCCCTCTCTTTCAGTGGTTTCAGTGGAAAATGTCCTGATGCCATCTCTAAACTTAGGTCTCTGGGCACACCCGCAAAGAAATGTGTACACGCCAGAAATCAAAGGAAATAAAAACAATAATAATAATAATAATAATAATAATAATAATAATAATAATAATAATAATAATAACGTTGATTTGAAGTAGAAGACATCTAGGGGTAAAAATAAATGTTTTTGAATTCTCTCGTTTTCTCTGCTTTCTCACTTTGAAGACATGGGTAAGCATGACTCCTCAAGCTTCGTGCAACAACGGTTGAAATTTGCACCTTTATTCAATTTTGATATACTTGTTCTGCCAAACATTTACTAAAACTTTGTAAGTGTTTTAAACAGTTTCGTTATGTCTTCATATCGAGTTTCTCTGATAGTTCATAAGTAAAAAGCTAATCAACATCAGATACCCTTATATTTTGATTATATTTATTTGACTAATGATCGCAGTCATCAACTTGAAATTCTGTAGAAGCGACAAGCAGAATGACTTCACTCGGTTGAATTATTTTGTTACCTTTTCAGGAATACGCGGATAGTAAGAAGTCCTATTGTTTTTTGTGGGGTCTTTTTCGAATTATTCCTGTAAAATTACTTCAGTTAAAGAATTTTTTAAAAAGTTTATGAAGATATGTGTGCATCTTCCAATGAGCAAACTAATGGCTGTTATGTGTTATTTTATCACTAAATACTGGAGACATGAATTCTGTTAATTACCAGATATTATATTGTATTATTTCATGGTAAAGATTCTAGACGAGTGTTTATCATTGAGAATAACAACTAATCAATACAAAATATAATTTTAAGAATTATTCTAAATTTCAGGCATAATTTTAAATTCATTCCGGTAGCAGACGATTTCATGTGCAGTCTAACGTCCATGTTTATTTACAAGCGGAGTTTCTATTGATCGATTGGTTGATTTTGTTTAGTCGCTTATCAATCTCGATTGGTTATTTAATGCCGAAATCTAAATATTTTATATATAATTTTATGGTTTCAACTACAAATATTTTGTATATAGGCTTAAACGTTCAGGGTAAATATATATTTTATAGATATACAGTTATATTGCTGGTAATTTCACTACAAAAATATATTGTTTGTAATTCTTTATAAATTTATTTTGAAAATGTATGCCATCATTTCAAATTTACTATAAAATGTATTAATAATCATTTTGCTATAAAGATGTATTGTTGGTCATTCTATTATAAAAAAAAAAAAGTATCGTTGGTAATATACTTTTTTTTTTATAAAACTGGGATTTGATTTTTATTTATAATTTGTCTTTTGTATGGTGGTTCATATTTGTCCATAGGTGGGACCTTAAAATGTACTACAACCCCTGGTCAAGTTGAACATGGGAGTAACAGCAATTAAAAAGTAGTTCCAATCTGCACAAACCTTATAATCGCCCGATCAGAAGACTTACTTCCGGATGTACTTTATCATTTTTACCAGGACTATGCAATATCTGTTGTAAATATATTGACGCAAATGTCCGTAAATGCTTTAGAATATTATAACTCAATAAAAGGTTTCGCCGGCTAGCTATCACTTCGCAAAGTAAGATATATTCATTACTTGAAATCTTTGAAACGAACATTTGAAATGAACATTTCATTCATAAATTGGCTTATTACAAAGTATTAATGTTTTAGAGATTCAAACTTGTTGAAGGGCAAGTAAAATGGAAATTTCTAACACTTTTGTGCACTATATATGACTATGTTCCTTGTGACATCCAACCTCTACGTCAAATTGTGACGTCAGCCGATCCCGGGTCTTGACCTGCTGTCACGGCACCAATTGTGGCATCCAAAACCGAACCAGAGTCTTATCCCGGTCGCGACGCCAATTGTGATGATCTAACCTTTAGGTGATTCGGATGAGAATCTGGTTAGATTCGATATCAGCCTCGTCGTTCCCAACTCTCTTCCAACGTCTGGTTACCGAAGTAACTACTTTGATCTCCAGCCTGCCTACCCACGTTGTGAATTGATCTTAAGCAGACGAAATCAATCAGCGTTGGGGCCGTACTGCAAGCTCGAGTTCGAATGAGGGCGGTATCGCACAAGTACGGGCAAAAGAAAAGAAAATAATAAGTCGAAAATGGTATCAAAAAAAGGATAACAATACTTTATATCTGGTTGCTGGATACATAGGACTGCGTCTATCTCCCGACCCGCTATATGGATTGTGACACGTGGTTTTCAGGCGAAATACACAAAACTTATTTTGGTGGTGTGAGTCTAAGTCGTCCTTCAAAAAAATAAATTGTTCTTGGTTTGAAGATGAGTTCGGAAGGTGCGCGAATCTTGGTCAGCTCTTCGTAGCGGGGCTTCAGAGCTCTCAACTGGAACTCTCTCTCGAACTCAAAACTAAACTCAACTGAAACTCTAACTGAAACTCTAACTGATTTTTTCTCGCTGTGAATTTGCTTATATGGACGCCGATTCAAAACCGGGGGTGGGCTCGTCGGGGTTTGAGGTTCCCTGATAAGTCTAAATCTATAAACCCCTTCTTTTGTCTTCGGTCAGGAAAAATTCATTATTTCCATTTTTGGAAGTCTTCTCTTACTCCCACCTTCTCTTATTTTCATATGGACATCTTCCAACTTCTTCGTAGTAATCCCTCATACTTTTACTCACTGCGGCTGCCTCTTTGCGTCACATGATCACCTCCGCCTGGCTGGTTAGCGTTCAACCAATGGTCAATCAACAGTTTGGGCGTGACTAGGCTAGCCTTGTTCTTAAATAAATATATATTTTGTTCAAAGAAAAAAAATTATCTTTTTCTTTTCCTTTTCTTTCTTTTGTTTCTCTCTTCTTCTCTGGCCGCCAAGAAGACAATACGACCCGTAGAGTGACAATCTTAATTCTTATCCTAACGTCACGGCATATGGAATTCTTCAATCAGATTTTCGCCAGCACCAAGAGCCTAGTCAACCAGACACACTCATTCTTCGGCGCCAACGAAATATTGTTTCGCTGTCATATTCAAATTCCAACACAGCCCAGATGTGTTTTCTCTCAATGACACCTCCCATCGACAAAGACCCAACCAAGAGATGACTCTCTTTGTGTGTGGTCAACAGATGACCTATTAAATTGTTTTCAGACAGCATCATGACACAAGTAAACCTTTATCTATTTAAAACTCTGTATCACCTGGTGTATGTCAATTAGCTTTATGACAATGGCCGACAGAACCCTCACCAGTGTCTTCCATTATCAAAATAACATTTTCAAATGGTATTTCTCGTGGGTGGCCACCTGTTATCATATAAGTTAAGTCTCGCCTTTCTTCATCTCTCTTTTCCTTCTCTTTTTCCTTTCCTTCTTTTTCCTTCTTTTCTGCCCCTAATTGGTGTCACACCTAAACAGAACTATTTCCGATATGAAAATCCAAAAATCATTAAATAAATGAACACTAATGAAGGATAGTTAATTAATGAAATAACCTTATTTAAAATAAATATGCAAATTAGTTAAACACGAAGAGTGATATTGCTTATAAATAGATAATATATAAAACGGATATCCTGATCTTTTGGAGTAAGGTCCCGTTCACTTATTGTGTAAATTGCAATCAGAGGAAGGGATTGGTTCCCGCACCGAGCCAAGTGCAACCGACGGTTGCGGGGGCTATGAGGAATTTTTGTTCCTGTCACGAACATACACGCAGGGGTCCCCACCTAAAAATGGAACTTGTGTCACATCTCTTACTAGTGGGAGGGACAGAAAATAACGCGTGTAAATTACTATAATATAATCTGGGCTTTTAAATCTCAGAATTCCTGGGAGAATTGAACTCCAATGTCGTATTAATTTACACACACACACACACACACACATATATATATATATATATATATATATATTCCATAAAATAGGTTTTACATAATTTGCTATATTTCTCTCACTCTTCAAATGTTGTATTGAATGTATAAATAATTTTAATTTCTATTTTCCCATCTTTACACAATATTAATGTTATGTTATAAATTGACCCCTGCACTGTCAACCATGAAATAAAAATAATTGTTCGTACGGGAAATAAGGATCTACGTACATTTAATCATCTTTAAATTAAGTGGCAGCAGCAGAATTATCTTTGAACTCTTAAAAGTTAAGCTTTTGTGGAATATTGATGTCTATCCCATCTACTCCTCCCCAGCTATTGTGATGATGCCCAAACCAAGAGAGCTCCACTAAAATAGGGCGTCTTTTAAGCTAGCTTATTATTTTAGATAGCTTAACATTTTAAGCTGGCTTCAATATTGGATACAAAAGAAAAATAAGAGTTATTCCCATTGAATCATGAAAGGAAAGATAATGGCTAGTATAATATATTAATATATATTTTTAACCTTGCATAATCTGGCAACCCTGAACATGCTCAAGAAAAATATTTCCCTGCGCCTAACTTTTCTAGGGCTTTTGAATGAGCTATGAATCATTGAAATCGGACCAGTGGGAGTGAAGGAGATACTTGGACAGACACACGCACAAACACACACACATACACTACAAGGAATTAATAGATTGAATGATCACTATTTACATTATTCGGATTATTATCCTCATCTAATTTGCCATATTTATCACGTTTCGATCGTTGTACGCTCCGGCCTTCTTCAGGTGGTTGGAATGTCGAACTGATCCCTTTATTTCGCTCGCTGGCGTAGACTGTTCTAGCTCCACGTGTCATGTCTAATGGATGTCAGTTATCAGTTATCTCCTGTTAATTCATCTCTCCGAGTTCTCAACTGCCTTAAAGAGGTATTGAACTTCCAACTCTTTTGTCCTATCACTGGATGTAACCAACGTCTTTAACCTCTGAGCCTTACAGGCCATCAAACATGTAGATGACGGGAAACTGACAGCTGTGATAGAAGTGAACACGTAATATAGCCACTTCTCGTTTGATGATTTAGCCGTTTAACGACTTCTAGACTTTCGACCACTTATAAAATATTATCTCATAAAATAATATAAAATAAAATAAAAAAGTAAACAGTTGGTTTTCCTACGTTGCATGCCAATTCATATTCTCTGTGTTCAAAATGAATCAAACGAAATAAATAAAGAAAAAAATATGTAGAATATTTGTAGCGATATCAGTCGTCTGATAGGAAACATCTTAGTTATTATTTGCCCAGTTCTCATCTTAACGAACACGAGATGAATGTAGTCGACATCGCAAGAACCTTGTCAAACCACTCTAACAAAAGACGTCAACTGAGTGGAGTGGACATTTTTGGACCAAAGCTTGCAGGAAAAACAAGACAGAGTATGTATAAGACGATGGTCGCTAGCAGCCTAAAGATCAGAAACCGGTCGATCATCAGGCTTCACCCTGCCTCGTTTGGCTCGAACAAAAGGTTACAACTGACAAAAATTCACCGACTGCTACAATTTCGACTCATGGTTTTATTTCGTGGGTAACAATCTGGTAGAACAGTTATTGTAATTTATTAAGTCACAGGCATTCGACTGGAAGACGGGGCAAACGGTGTATGAAGAAAGTGTTTAGGTTGAGCTGAATATTTACTTGTACTGCCTTTATAATATGAAAACCGAAATAATGTATAGAATATAGAGCTGATTTTCCAATTAGATTATTACGTTTACTGTAGATTACAAACATTTAAAAATAAAACTGAAATATTAAAAATAGTACAAAAATTACATTAAAGCTGAACGTAGTCTAAAGATGGCTGTCACAACCAAAATACACGAAGCAGACATTTGAAATAATAGTCAAATAGCTTATCGTCTGGTTCACACTCCTCCTCGTTTTTAAGAGGTGTATATATTTTTCCCTTTTTTACCTTTGAGGATCAGGTTTCAGGTTTCTTCTAAAGTCAGTTCAATTCTATACTTCTAACGTCTTCGTCTAAAACTCTCGACTTTTATTTACGTTCGAATTAATTTTTCTTTTCCGAATAGGAGTTAATAGGTCTGTCTATCATCATTTACACACCTCGCCAGTTTTTGAACAGCTGTAGATGTTAATTCCTTTTTTTACTGTTTATCAGTGTGTTTCTGATTCTCTGTGAATCATTTTCCTTATGTAACCGTCTACATCGAGTGATTCTTGTGTTTTTCACACGGTGAGTATCATTGTAATAAATATAATTTGTGAACTAGCTGAATTAACCGCGCCTTGCAGCGTGTCACAAATTTTTTGTAAGAAAATGATGATTGATTTTACATCATTGTTATCAGTTTTGGAGAAAAATGATGCAATTCATTATTACTCAATAATCTTGCTGATGTGACCTTCATCTTCTGACTTTCTCCTTCTATATTTTGGATAGGAGTCATTCCATTGCGCAAATTTAAATCAAAGGGAAAATCTTTCAGTGACAGGTTTGTGCTCCACGGGAACCCACTTTGATCAAAATGAAACATACTGATCAATGTGCTGTAGGAGACATTCCTTTGTTCAAATTTGAATTTAATTTATATCAAAAGGAACAAAAAATCATGGGTGTGGCTGGTGGCCACCTTTGATTGAAATGATATATATTTATCCAGGTTTCCCGGGTAATGTAGTTTCAGAATGTATTGGGTTGTAGGGGTTTATCTCCCAAATCCTAGTTGGAGTTCGATAACAAACAGACGGAGGGATTAAGTACTACTTATTTAGCGACCATCTTGTTTAAAGATCAGGTTACTGGAATGTAAGCTGGTCTTTAAGTGAGACGTTGCTGTATATAAGTTTATTGGAAGTTTTTAACAGAGGTAAGTGATCTAATATTGTTGCATACAAAGAAACAGAAATAAATTACATTATTTATTTCTATAAATATATTAAAATAACGTACAGATTTATTTTGTAAACTTATACACAGTCAGCATCTTTTTCTCATGGTAACTTTCTTGAGTGTTCGAACGACCAATAAAAATGAGAGTCGGCCAATGTGGTGGATATTAAGAAGGAAATAAATTGGAGTGAAATTCAGGAAGAGGTAGCGATAAAAAATGAAAAAAGATGGTATAGTAAATGTTTAAATATTCAGCAAGAAATATGTCGTTATTATAGGCGTAAGTTTCCTGTCTATCTCCTGCTCAGGTATTAAATATAAATGCCTCTGAGTAATAAAAGACTGCGACAAATAAAATGGATTCTTTCCTTCAGATAAGATCTCAAATATGGTCCTCTTGTCGGTATTTGAATATGCAAATGTTTTTCGTCGTAATCTTTTTCTCAGAGAAGAATTAAACTATTATTATTCTTTTAGCACTGGAAATGCTGCCAAGCTAACCAATTCTAGTTTCTTCTTCTCCATCTTAACATTTTAAACGTATATCTTTTTATATATTTATTTAGATAACAGAAATTAATAGCTTTTTTTTTTTTTTACTTCAAATCCGAGACATTTTTATTTTCTGTTTGTCAGTGGCGGCGATTAATCGGAAGACCCTATGCATTCAAGTTGGTAATAACAGGCAAAACTGTCAGGGTTTTAGTGAGCAATCAAACGCATATAATCACTCCGTGTCGAAATTCTTGGAAATCCAGGCTTTCAAAAATGTCGGTCGATTGTCAATAAAATATCCTGACAAAAAATATGTCATTGATAAGTTGACAGAAGTTAGGAATAGTTTAGAATAATCTGCCTCACAGGGGTGAGGTTCACACTTTTATGCCGAGTGATTCGAGTAGAAATGATTATTCATCATTTTGGTTCAGAGCACGAAAAGGCATTTAGCGAACGAAGAAAAGGAAGACAACTTTTGAAATCTGCGATATACAAATAAACTACGAAAATAACCATTAAAATTGTGAATTGATTCTAGCATCAAAAACAGAAAGAAAAACAAAACAAACACACACACACACAAAGAATTTGAATCTTATATCCGATGGTATCATCAAACCTTTATTTTTATGACATAATAATATGATAATATTTCGATAAGCGGTATTGTATTTGTTTATTGATCATTCTCATTCATTTGTTGGATGTTCGTCACAATGCCAACTGCTCTTTCATGCTGCAGGTAAAGTGACAACAAGTCTAGTACCAATTATTTTAGAACAGTCCCACCTCTTGCTGTTAAAGTTAATACAGCCGTTTTAATAATTTGTTAATATCCTTTTCTGTATCTACATTGTACCAGTTATAGCAATTATTATGCTTTTTAAACACATTTTTCAATATTAATTTCAGTATCCTCATCTTTATTATTTTATTACATTCTCCAACAGAAATATCATCTGTTGATATTTCCGTATCTATGTCAAGGCACAGTTTTGTTTTTAGTTTTTAATTTCTATAACAACCGTATTAAAGATTCTATGTCTCTCGGTAGAATCCCCAATGTCTTCTCTGGCTGGGGAATTGTAATGTCTATGCCATTTCATAAAAGACCTTCCTGATATCATCAGTTTTCAACTCGGTATCTATGCTGATGACACAACTATTTACTCTTGTTTTAACCCTTTCAGCTTTGCGTTCCTGAAAAATTCTTACGCTTTTGCCTGAACTCCTAATTCAAAATTCGAAAAGAATTGTCTGTAAGGTTTCACGTTAGATATATAAATAGTTATAAAAAATATAAGCATTATACTTAGCAGGGGGAGAGTATGGTTTCATGTCTTCACTTTCTCGCCAGAATTCTTTCTTTGTGTCCCAGTTTACCTGAATTACAAAACCAATAGCAAAACACGACGCAAATATTTACCCACCGTTCAACCGGTAGCTGGGCATTAAGTTATTATTCTCTACCACCCGTAAAGCGGTGGGTATGGCTCAAAGTTTGATCGGAATTTAATAGATCAAATTGGCAGGTGACCTCTAAATGACGAACAATCTCTTCTTAAATGGGGGCAATAAATGGTTTGTTAATTTTAAAGCCCCCCAAAACGAAACTTCTCTTTATTCTATCGTCTTGAAGAACTTTTTCTACCTTTCATTAGCATGAAACGTTGGTTCACTGTATTGTGCTCGAGGAATGTCCCCGCCGAAATATATCATATATTTATAAGATAATCATACGCCGATGCACTGACTATTTCTATCACTTCTGGTCTGGCGTTACTTTAGAGACTTTTGACAAGATCGAAAGAAACTGCCAGGTCCTAACCTGGTATATCTTTCAACCTTACAATTTAGATCTTTTTATTTCGAACTTTTTTTACCCGGGAGTCAAAAATCGAAATATATATTAGATATAGATCCACTTTGCACGAGAATAAAAAAAAATATATATATATATATATACATATATATATATAGAGAGAGATAGATAGATAGATAGATAGATAGATAGATAGATCCGTTTTACAAGAGTAGCAAAAAGGTAGATACAGATCCACTTAAAACGAAAATCAAAAACGTAGATATAGACCCGCTTTACACGTGAAGCAAAAAAATACAAGTAAATCCGGTTTACACGAGAAGCAAATTGGTATATAAATCAGGTCATCCCATAAGTTCTGTCCGAATTTTGAATAAAGAAAACAAGTGACCAAATGTTACATTTAATTACAGATTCAATCAACAATGTATTTTCCCTGATTATCTATGGCATTATTCCATCTATTACCAAGCTTACTAATTCCATTACTGTAAAATTATTTTGGCTTTGATAAGAAGAACTCACAAATATCAGTTTTAACCTCTTCCTGCGTTACAAAAGCTGTTTCTTCCAAATGATTCTGTAAGCTACGAAACAAATGGTAGACTGAAGGAGCAAGATCGGGAGAATAAGGTGGATGAGGAATTTTCTACCAACCAAGTTCTTCGATCTTTTGTGACTTGATTCTTGCTGTGTGGAGTCGCGCATTGTCCTGATGAAACATCACATCTTTTCGATTCACTAGAGCAGGTATTTTTTTCCTCAAAGCTTAGTTCAAACGCTCTAATTTCTGACAATTTATTTGAGCATTAATTAGGTTGTAAGAATTCAAATTTGATTATTCCTTGGTGATCCCCCCAGATTGGCTGGCGCCCATCCCCTTTAGCAAGGCACTGTCTACGACGCTTAACATATCGATAAAAAGATCCATTTTTCGTCGCCAGTCATAAGTCTATCTAAAAAGGTGAAACATGTTGGCGAGAAAGGAGAGAAGAGCAGATGTCAACTCGGGATTTGAGGTTGTTTTCAGACAATTCATGAGGCACCCATTTTCCAAGTTTAGGAACTTTTCCATGTTGTTGAAGATGACGATGAACAGTTGTATGGTTTGAACTGAGAACCACTGCTAATTTCTCAACTGATAAAGCAGGATTTTCCTTCAAGGGCTGCTTTAAAGATCTTTTCATCAAACCCAACTGGACGTTCGGTTCGATCTTCATCTTCAAGCGTGAAATCTTCACCTCTGAATTTTGCTATCCATCTTCTGCAAGTTCTTTCATTCACATATTCCTCTCCATAAACTGAGTGAATGTTTCTAGCCGCTTCGGCTGCTGAGTTTCCTTTCTTGAACTCATAAAGCATTATGTGCTTCAAATGATTCTTGGTACTTTCCATGTTAGCAGGGTTTTAACGAATCAAAATTTACTTTTATTGTTCTCTGAAATAAAATTTGATCAGTTTAAATGCATCTAAACATAAAAATAATGTTCAGCTCCATTGGACATTATAAAATACTCTTTAAATTTCGTTCATTTTAACAAAAAGTTAAAATTTGGACAGAACTTATGGGATGACCTGATAGATTCACTTTATACGAGAATAAAAAAGCATATATATATATATATATATATATATATATATATATAAGTGAACATAGAAGTCAACACTTAGAGGCGACAGTCTGTTTCATGCTATGTGCAATCGTCAAGCCACGACGATGGCTTGACGATTGCACATAGCATGAAACAGACTGTCGCCTCTAAGTGTTGACTTCTATGTTCACTTTTATATTTACACACGCTCTATCTCTGATATTGAGCACTTTATTCCATAAATATAGCACACCTTAAGACTATATTTCTTTATATATATATATATATATATATATATATATATATATATATATATATATATATATATATATACAGAGAGAGAGGAGGGTGGATCTAGTTTACCCGAGAAGCAAAATGGTAGATATAGATCGAGTTTACAGTAAAAGTAAAATGGTAGATATCAATCCGGTTTACACCAGAATCAGAATGCTAGATATAGACCTTATTTACACGAGAAACAAAATAGTAGATAGTTCAGGATTATCAAAAAGCTAGAAAGAGATCTGATTTACCCGTGAGACAAAATCTAGATGTAGGTCTGATTTACACGAGATTCATGTACTGTACATACATAACGGTGGGAAATCGTTTGGTTTAAAATAGTGTTAAAATACAGGAAGAAGTTTCTCCTCGGGCGAATACTGAACTGCAAATCGCTACGTGGTTAATAATCTCACCATGCTGTTTATATAAGCTAGATATTATACATAACCATTTTTATGGTTACCAGAAAATTCCTGTTAAATAGACCTTTATTCTTCAGCTATTGATGGGTTTTGTGATCATCTACATCAGCACCGTTAAATTGAAAGTGAATATCCGCGATGTAAGTTTTTCTGTTCCTTATTTTTTAATTTTTTTAAGATTGTCTGTTAGCTTCTAGTTTTGTGATTTTAGCACCATCTATTGATTTTGCATTTTATTTTCACAAATCTCTTAACAAGCAGTATCCTGTCAGATGTATTTTTCATATTTTCTAAACCAATGTTTTAGAGTTACATTCCGTAACATTTCTAGACAATTTCTTTATTTGTAAGTTGTATTTATATGAAGAGCTAATAGCCAGAAGAAAATATAATTGACTCAAATCTCTCGAATCAAAATAAAATTAAGTCCATTTCAAAAATATATCTTTCAGGAGAAAACTATCATTTACAGCTACGAAAGTACCAAGAAAATGATTAATACACAAGCAGAAGCGTTTGGAACAAAATTGGAAGGAATAAGCAACCTAAGTAAAAAATAAGGCGAGACATTACAAATAGATATATTATATGAAATATGTCATTAAAAAGGAAATCCCTAGTAGGAGTAAGCGTGAAAGGAGAGAGGATTATTAGGTTTCTGGTGGAAACTGTGTATTTCGTTTTTAATAACGGCTTGTGATTGTAGAATGACATTAGGTAAAAAAGGAAGGAGAAATCTTTCTATTTTCAATTCTAAAAAACAAATTGAATGTTGATATTTAACATCCATTTTTTTCGTAAGATTACATTATCCAACGTAAATCTAACAATTCGTCAAGTCATGAAAACTGCATTAACACTGAAATAGCACTGTATACAGTAAGAAAGATAGTCGGTAATACAGAAAAGAACAAGACGAAAACAGTGGTTTAAAGAACGCTTTCATTCAGCCATTCGCGTTATGGTTGGTGATCGTATCAATGGGAATCATACTTAATAAATATTATTTGTAATACTTCAAAATATATAATTAATCGTATATGCAGCATTTTTTCCACTAAAAATAAAAGCAGTTTCCTTTAGTGCCTCAAAAGTTTTCGCTTATTTCTCGTATCTCGGGGTTTTCAAGGCACACGCTCTCTCTGGTTCTCTCTCTCTCTCTCTCTCTCTCTCTCTCTCTCTCTATATATATATATATATATATATATATATATATATATATATTTATATATATATGTATATATATATATATATATATATATATATGTATATATATATATATTTATATATATATGTACATATATATATATATATATTTATATATATATATATATATGTATATATATATATATATATGTATATATATATATTTATATATATATGTATATATATATATATATATATGTTTATATATATATATGTATATATATATATATATATATGTATATATATATATTTATATATATATGTATATATATATATATATATATATATGTATATATATATATATATATATATATATATATATATATATATATAGAGAGAGAGAGAGAGAGAGAGAGAGAGAAAACCAGAGAGAGTGTGTGCCTTGAAAACCACGAGATACGGGAAATAAGCGAAAACTTTTATATATATATGTGTGCGTGTGTGTGTGTGTGGAGGCACGGTGGAGTAATGGATAGCGCCTTGGATTGAGGAATTGGATAGCAGTGTTCGAATTCCTGTTGTTACACGTGTTGCTTCATTGAAAACTCACTCATATAATGAAATATTATAATTGGAGATTCACTTTAAATTTGTAGAAACTTTCTTTTATTCGTAAATAGCAATGATCACAGTAATATAAGTCGTTTCCCTATGAAGAAAATTTTAGCACTCATTGACCGAGCAGCCAGTATTGACATCCATTAAATCTTTCTGTAATGTAAATTTTCAGGAAAATAGATTTCTCAAGTCCTGTAACTTTTATCGCGCTTTACAAATTTAATAGGATTTTCCTTCCTAACCCTTTATTTAAAGTAATGTGGAATATCTGTATCTTGATTATTTTCCATTCGTATTCAATGTGATCTTGGTTGGCCTCAAATCATGTGGTCTATGATTTGGTACAGTTCTTTGCTTGTGATTCTGTAGCGCCAGTTTTCAATGTTCAGTAAAAGATGGTATTCGATAAGACCCTCTTACACCACTCGCCATTTTTAACCATTGATCTTAGAACGCTTACAGGTTAGGTATTTCTAAACCGGGTTTGGTGTCCATACATGAAATTCTTGTGGAAATCTCGGTCTGACGAGGCTAGTTAAGAACATGACTCGAGTTTTCTGGTTGAAATTTTCGTTCTGTAGCAATTCCCGCTGGCAGAACCAATTCAATGTTCAATTCCTTCTCTCTTATACTATTTCATTATTAAATGATCAGTTTCATTATACCAAGGAAATTTAAATTTGTACACCCTTGTGCAAACTAACTGAAACAATCACATTAGTTTCCTTTCATTCAAAATATGGTCAGTTTTTTAACCCACTGGATTGGCCGGGTGTAATCGATTCTATTTTTTCGTAGGTTTATGCCATTTACAATGGTGTTCTGTAATATGAATCTATTTTCGGGGTGAATGACGAAATTTGTTTGGCCTTGAAAAAATATTGCGTCATCCGTGATTGCATCGAATTTTTATCACTCCCAGACACTATTGTCTCGACTGTCGATTGGTTGTACCACAACCATTGTCTGCGATAGACGCTACTCCAAGGAAGTTCACGAACACAAGGGCCAGCCTTTCAAAGAGATTGCGGACTGTACGATGAAAGAGAAGCTCGTGGCGAAGATTATAAACATGTGGTTCTGTGATCCCCATATCAATGAGGAATTCTCCAAATTAATTGATTAATTGCATCAAAAGCTTCTTAAAAAATAAAGGTGGACACACAAATTACTGACATGTATAATGGGTCACGTTTCAATGGAAAAATACGAAAAATGTACATAATAACAGAATTATTATCAACAGGTGTATATCCGGGTATTTTCAAACAGTTTGTTGCGAATTTGAATCAACCCACAACAAAGAAAAAGGCGAGAATGTTTTTAAATATAAAAATATAAAATATTATTATTTTCGTGTTTTTACAACTAAATTTTTCTATTGTTTATGAGTATTAAATTTGTTTGTAGATGTTTCTATATTTGAAAATAAATATATACGTAAGAAAAACAACGTCAAGGGAGGAAGGGAAGAGAAAAGTGTAAATGTCGCGTAGCTTGGTGAATAAAAGTCTTGAATGTTACGTATCAAAGTGAGGGAGACGGACGAATGAGTAAGTAAATCTCTTTGAAGCCGCCTTGGTAAACTTATGTCGCATGTATTCGTCTCTATCTCCTTACTGATTTTGTCCGTCTGGTTTAGTTAAATATTTTAAAAAGGAATCACGAACCATACATTTTTTTATTGTTGGCCGGGACGAGACCCATTAGTTGATTTTTTTTTTCAAAGGGTTTATTTATTAACCGGGAACAATGCGCAGTTCATCCGATTTAGAAACCATTTCTTTGTCAGATTGACTGTCTTGGCCTTTATTTTCGACTTCGCTCCACAATTTCTTAGAATTTTGCATACATTTATTTACAAATAATATAAATTGCAGAATGCAAAACTCACTGAGACTTTGGGATAAATATTTATAATTCTCCAAGTGGTTGTTTGCATCCCTTAATTTAAAATGCTAGACAAGTGTGACAATTTGATTGATATCAACAAGAACTCATGGAGATATGGGGACATTTTCATTGATGCAAAACACATACCGCCAGATACAATGAAATAATCAAAGTATACACCGGAATCCTTACTACGTTTTCTTTAAATGCGACAAGGTCTTGGTATTTCAACGGATGAATGCTCCAAGTTTCCATACGATAGTCTCGCGATATTAATGAAATATGCTCTGATTAAATCACTTTGAATGGATCGAAATTTACGTTATATTTAGAGAAAGGATCGAAGTTAATATATTGAGGACAGATTTCTGTGTAACCTTTGCCCAAGTGTAGATTTGGCAATCTGAGAATATATATGTAAATTGTACTGTTTAAAAATATATAAAGCTACCAGTTCCTTAAATATCGCTACATAACAAATTAATCCAAGGATATATAGACAGAATATATTCTTAGAAATAAATACACAGAAGATCACTGAACTGATGTTAAATATCAATCTTCTTATATGGCAATTAATACTGTACAATTCTCTAATCTAGATATAAAATTATGTTACTTCCCCTAATCCGTCCGTCCAACGCACCATCTGCAATAGCCATAGATTAACCGATGGAAACAAATGTTTTGAGATGTGCAAACATGTAAATGGGGCTACAAAATATATTTGGTTTTACTAATCTAAAGCTTATCTTAGTACAATACATTTTTCTTAATATTTTTGGAAAGTTATTTTTTTATTATTTTCCATACCAAATACACCCACTATTTTAAAAACAATTTAATGATTAAAATAACAAATAATTATTTAATAAAAATGCAATAGCTTATTTTTTATATACAAGAATCCCGTTCCAGTTCACCGCGTGTTTACGGGAACTATAAACATATCAAAATGCCAAACGTTTCAAAAGTTGAAATTTGTCTCCAGAAAAATATATTTACATATGACCAGTTGTATGTTGCATGCTCAAGAGTAAGAAATCGTAAGAATATATTCTTCGCTGTTGAAAAGGTGAAAAAAAATTTTCTTAAAAAATATTGTTTACCATGAAGTCTTGTTATATTAAATCTAAAAAAAATATTAAACCGCGAAGTAGGATTCTTGTCAAAGAATTCTTCCAAATAAATCAGTTTATTCAAACTTCATCGATTGGTTTGCGAAATTAAACGATACGTAAAGTTTGTAAATGTCGACAAAGATTTTTAGCGATAACTTCAACAGTACTAAACTATGTGTGCATTAGTAGACGTATAATTACCTCATTCGTCCATGCATTGAATAGTGATGTCTAATCTGGCCTGCTGTGTCTGCTGTATATATATATATAGAGAGAGAGATTATTAAAAAAATACAAAGAAAAATCTGCTCTATTATATGCCCCAATATGTGATCTCAACTTCAGTCACTTCCCCACCGACATACACCGACATGCTTCCTTGTGCACTTTTCATTTTTTATGTTCGTGGTAACTATTCTGTTGATCTTTCCAGTTTGGAACATAGAATTTATGAGTACGACTGGCAAGGTGTTGTTATTTTACAGTTTAAATATCGAAATATAATTCCTTCTCTCGCACTTCACGGTTATGGAAATGACTCCCAGGTTCTTTATTTCCAGTCAGTTTTCACTTTCCTGTTCTTTTATTGTTCCCGCTTTTGTTACGAAGTAACCTTTTGCGTCTTAGTGGCTCTATTGCCATACATGGGATGAAATGATTAAAAAATAAAAAAATTGAAACGAGAAAAATTTACTTCTACCGAATAATGTAAGTTGTAGTGAAAATAAGAACAAAGAGGCTACTACAATCAACACCGTCATGAGTATGACAATAAACTACGTCCAAGAGCAAGGCCTACGATCAGGAAGTTTGGATGATCGTGGAACCACCTTTTAATTGCTGGTGTTCGCAGGTCCATCCTAAATTATTACCAGCAGTATAATTTTTGAAAAACAAATATTACAAGCAATATATTTTTTGAAAAAATATTAAAAGCAATATATTTTTTGAAAAAAATATTACCGGCAATATATTTTTTAAAGAAATATTACAAGCAATATATTTTTGGAAAAAATATTACCAGAAATGTATTTTTTTTAAATTATTAACAGCAATATATTTTTGGAGAAAATATTACGAGCAATATATTTTTGGAAAAAAATATGACCAGCAATACATTTTTGGAAAAAAAGTATTACCAGCAATATATTTTTTTTTAAATATTACCAGCTATACATTTTAAAAAGGTGCCAGCTATACATTTAAAAAAAAATATCAGAAATAGATTTTTGAAGAAAAATATTTCCAGAAATAGATTTTTGGAAGGAAAAATATTACTATTATTAATATTTTCTTGATCACTATGCTTGCAAATCGCCAACATCTGGTTTCCATTTTAGATCACATGGAATCTAATAAAATCACTCGTACTTAAATTTAAAAAAGAGATCATTCTAATTCCTTGAACATATGCTAGTGACATTGTTGATTATTACGTTTTTAGCGGTTATCAACCATTTAAAGGTTATTTAAAAACAGGAAATATTTTTGATTCTAAGAATATTTATTGGAGATAATAATGGTTTAGTAATACAAATCTTATTAATTAAGCTGATGGAAAGACAGAAGGAAGATTTATACCTTTCACAAGAGAATTTGAGCGTAAGTGAATGTAACAAATTCACCTCTCTGATTAATAATTCCATTATGCCACACGCACATAGCGCTTGGCTCTTCCCAAGCGGTCACTCATCTAGTTAATGAGCAGGATAGTTGTTGCTCAACTTCGGTGATAGTATGCGAACAGCTGTTTTTAAGGTGATGAGTCCGTAAGCATGCTGAAAGGAAACGGCTAGGAATTGAAAACATACCTTGAAAGGAAAACGAGAATATTATGTGATTGTTCTTATCAAACAAAATACAATTTGGCTATTCAGCGCTGATTCATACACTGTTTTGTCCGTCTTTGTTGTGTCTATGTTAAGAGCAGTCTTTTAATTGTAAATTCAATTCTTATAACAGAAGATGACAGATGTGACGTAGAACCGGCATGTCAGAATTACGAAATGAGCATTCCAGGAAGTAAACATAGTGTTTAGATAAAACAATATTTGGTTAAGAAAAAGTAGAAATTAAAACTGAACTGCTATGTCATATCTCCTCTCCACTATAGCAGTGAGTGCTGAAAAATGTCCTTGGAGATGTAAAAAAGACTGGAAAATGCAGACGGTTCAACAGACAGATGATGAGAATACCATGGACAGGAAATTTAAGAAATACGGAAGTTTTCTTGAAAATGAAACTATAAAGACATTGAGATTTAAAGTCAGAATGATACACTTGAAATGTGTAGTTTATATTATGAGGAAAGACGGCTTGGATAACTTAATACTCATAAAACATTAAGGGAAGGCTGGTGGAGGGAAGCAGTGAGCGACTTACCTAATGATATGATTTATATGAACGGATAGCAAAACAAAGACAAAGCGGGAGGGTAAATAGACGTTTATATAGAGACAGGGAACAAGAGATTTTAAAGAGCCAATGACGTAATTGTGGATGCTCGCATTTTCATAATTCAGTTGATATCACCAAGAAGAATGCCTAATAACATACACTTGCTAGTTGACTGAGAAGAAAGAAAACTACATTAGTATATTCCAAATTGAACGGTCTTAAATTATCTCTGCTTTCTATGTCTATCATAGCTATCCTGTCAAAGCTACGCTAGGTTTTCAAATTATTGCGTTACGCATATTGTTTTTTTTTTTTAAGCATTTCACCCCAAGCAAGGCGGGAAGCCACTAGGACGCAAGGGGTTACAGAAAATTTAGAGCGATATCAGATAGGAGTGATAGAAGAAAGGATGAGGGTAGTAGATAGATCAAGGCAACTGGAGATGTCGATTGACATTACACTTGAATAGCTGGAGATTATAGCTCACAGGGAAACAGGAAAAGGGAAAAGATTTCTACAGGCTAGAGGTGCGAGACATGAATCTATTAGAGCAGAGGAGACTGCTAGATTTAAGAGTTTCGACAGTGAAGGGGTGAGAGCGGGATGCCAGGCTCGTAGGGCGCTTGAACTCATGAAGTCTTGGAACCAGCGAATGCAGCTCATCGGAGCAATTATCATGAAAGTATTTGTAGAACAGACAGAGAGAGGCGACGGCGCGTCTGTGAGAGGGTGACTGTAGACGAGATGTCAGAGCAGGGCCAATTATATTGCATATCCGCCTCTGGAGCCTATCAAGAACTCCGAGGCAAACAGAAGGGGCACCAGACCATATATGGCAGCAATACTCCATAAGTTAGATTCTCCATGTGAGAAGAACGGAAAATATCTAGTGTACTGATGTCTCTAATTACTGTGTGCTTCAGTTGATAAGGCTTCTACTTGAAGCTTAGGATCATTTAGTATCAAAGTACAGATTCCGCCAAAAATCAATACACACACCAGGAAAGGTAAAACATATACCAGAACATTTATTTTAATACTACATTTATTCAGACATCGCAAAATGAATACAAGTTAACTTTTGACTCTGTAATCGCAAGAGATTCTTCAAATGGTGGTTTTTAGCTTCCATAAAATTCATTACCATTGCCAACTACTGATTGAGCAATGTTGGCAAAAGTTTCCAGTTGGATAACTGCAAATGCATTTTCAATTCCTTCTCTAAGTGTCGCCAATGTAGTCGGTTTGGTGGTATATATCACATCCTTTAGAGTTTACTAGATTTTCTTTCCTAAAGTGTGGAATACTCTGCATTAATTATTTAGTTTTAATTAACTAATTAATAATATACTGTAGCGGCAAAATACCTCGGCGACCCAAAAAGGCCAGAGTCGTGTCTATGTTTTGCAATGGAGTGTGGAGACGGCGAATTGGGGAACTTCGGACTGAAAGTGAATCGGGCAGCACTTCCTGTGGGCGTAAGAGGTACTATCGATTGTAGCTATTTTTATTGACTGGTTCTGGGCGATCATTAGCTGAGTGATGTCTGGTTCAGGGACATAAAATCACGGGAAGTTCATTTAAGAGGGAAAGCCTGTGTTTGACGTAGAGTTGCGTACTTGAGATTGAGGAACGAAGTTAATTGTGGAATTGATATTGCCTATTGGACTAATTAGACTTGTATATAGTTCTTTTTTCTATTTCTGTTTTCCTCTGACAAATTATCACACAAATACTTAATAAAAAGGAATGCAAATTTATTTACTTGGTGTCTATATTGTCATACATTTTGAGATGATGTGTATCCCATAAAGCTAAATTTGTTTATTTACATATACTCTTGACATGGAACGAAACAACATATTTTCTGTTAAAATTCCAGAAATCTGTGCTCACTTTTCGATATTCCTTAATCAGATAGCTCAATTATATATATATATATATATATATATATATATATATATATATATATATATAAACATTTTTCTATCCTCTGCTAGCCGCAATGATGGAGAAAGCATTACCCCGAACCATCGCCAATGAGACACGCTGTAAAGCCACTCCGTTTCGCGAAGCTCGTCTTTTAATCAAGACGTAATCGCGCCAATCCTTCGAAGGAACGCCTTCGAACGAGGGCCAATAACCCCATAAAGTATTTCTGAAAGTATCTTCATTATTGCTATTCTCGTATTCTCCTTCCAGATTTTGAATAATTTCGATATCGCGAGAGATGTTATATCATCCGACAAATTAAGATGACTCGAATTATCAATTCAAGATAACTTCTGAAACATACACATAAAAATAACGTAGATCTCGAAGATTTACTGGGAACCAAGAACGGTAGTTATGGCTAAGGTCGCTGAAAGAAGAGGTTCAGGTAAAACCCGTTCTCAAACTAAATTATTTCAACCAGAACAGTATGTATAAAACTTTTAAATCGAAAGAACTATATTTCATCTAGAAGGTTTTGATTTGTACTAACTCCAATATATACTTGGTTCACCTTACGTAACTCTAAAGTAAGCTTTGCATTTGATGTTGTCTCAGAACGCCAAAAGTGGGTCATATAATTAACTTAGAATATGATTCCATACACACTGATAATAAGCAGGTCTCAAAGGTAATCACTAACATAAAAAGAAGTGCACCCACCTGAATTCAGGATATATAAAGAAAACCAGTTGACAGTAAGTTAGATTTATGCCTGGCCCATAAGTGCGGTTGTTGTACATCAGATATTCGTGATAAGATCATATATTTTAGACAAGTCTCCGAAAACGGCCAAGGAGTATCTTACGTAGGAAAAACTGTGTCGTATTTATGCTGAGACTACCATCGGTAGATATTATTAATCAGGAAATTTTAAGGAAAATGGAAAAAAGGTTGTTATAATTAGCATCAGAAAGAGACAGACAGTTGAAATTGCTAGGATACTTGAGAAGAAGATAGATTGGCGTATTTAACAATCATTGGATAGATTGAATACAAAAAGTACATAGAATAAACAGCTTGTTAATTACCGTCTAGTGTAAACGGATGGCAGTGCAGGTCATGCGCAGTAGAATAAAGCCTCAAATATTGGTAAGTACTGCGTAAGATTGAAAGTCGTGGAGAGCCATTTTCTTCCATTTCATGAAGGGACACTGTACATGAAAGAAGATTCTTATCAGGCGTTACAAATGCAATATTGCAAAAATAGGATGGATCAAACACTAGTCACAATGTGTTGACAAAGCGATTCATTACTGAAAATGATTAATAAAAGAAATTATAAAACACTTAGCAAGAAATTACAATCGTCCTTTTTATTCCAAAAGCTTGACTATTTGAAACACACATGTTTAAATAAAGATATTTTAATTTTATTAATGAAATAACTCATTAGCAAGAAAAAACACAATATCTAAAGCTATATCTTTTGTTCTTTCTATATAAGTTTTGCGGAATCTCAACAACCAAACTCTCACGAAGAGATGAGTTAAGCAGCTGCTGAAATGTAAACAAAACTTTTGTCTTGAAATATATATTTTGTTTCTTTTACGTTCTTGCTTTCCAGTGACATTTCCCAAACTTTACAAATATTATATATCATTCTGTCAACTCAAAGTGTCCTTTTTTTTTCATTACATATTTAGCCTGAAAGCAGCTGTATTCGAATAATTTAAAACAAGATCAAATGAAAAACATTCTCGTTTTGTCTCCCGAAAAATACTCTGATCCTGATCGTCTAAGAACAATTGACGTCATGTTGAATCCAGAAGTGTCTAGAAAAAGACAAATATCCGTTTCATTAACTAAGCAAAGTATTACGCAATTTTATTTTATTAATATACACTCTATACATGGCCTGATATCCACTCGAGATAGACATTTACTGAAGGAACTTGTGTTAGTGGTAAGAGTGAGAGGTAAGAGGTGTAGTTTATGAGTATATATGGGAAAGATAATGGTTGATATTAGACTTGAATAAGTTAAGAGAGCAGTGAACGGGAAAGTATCCTCTTGGGAACCAATGTTGCAATGAAGGGCTTGAAAAGGAAGTGTACTTGGAAAAACAGAAAATGTCGACTGAACTGCTATGCAATATGTAATCTCGTACATGTCATCTAATGTTGCACCATTTCTTCACAGATGAAGAAGAATCATGGGCAACATTAAAACGCGTTCTATCGACGATTCGAATAAGCGGAACAGGGTAACAATAATGTCGTTGTAAGAAAAATATTTACAATGAGAAAGAGTTTTATTTTAATAGGTATCACCTGATGCAAGACAGTAAACCACTAAAACACAAGGGATTACAGGGTGTGTAAGAATTAGGAACTGAATGTTTGATTTGGTTTACGGGATGTCAACCTCAATGGGTTATTTAATGCCGAAAAAAAAATTATTTCTTCAAAAATCTATTTCTGGGAATGTTTTTCCTTGAAGAAATCTATAGCTGTATAAAGGATGTATAGCTGTTTGTATTGCTGGTACTTTTTTAAAAAGTATTTCTGATAATAATTTTTGCTTCTAAAATTATTGCTGGTAATATTTTTATTACAAAGTATTTCTGGTATTAAAACCTATTTTTAAACAAGTGTATGTGTCAACTATTTGCGCATAGCTGGGACCCTAACAGGTGCTACCATCCCAGGTCAGGGTGGACCTGGGAACGCCAGCAATTAAGAGGTGGTCCATGATCCTCAAAACCTCCTGATCAGAGGCCTTGCTGTTGGACGTAGTTTATCGTCTTACCAAAGCCGTGGATGTAGTTTATTGTCAGACTCAGGGTGCGGATGTTGTTTATCGTCATAACCAAGACGCGGAAACAGAAAGATTAATAATAAACGGAAGAGGAAAGAATAATCATGAAAGTAGATACACAAGATAACAGTACGAGAAAAGAAACTGGAATAGGAATTGATTGACTGATTTGTTTTGTTTTTGTTTTTTGTTTTTTGTTTGTTTGTTTTTTGTTTGTTTGTTTTTTGTTTGTTTGTTTTTGTTTTTTTGTTATTCAAGTTCGAAGCCTATTTCAGATTGTAGGAGGTTGTTTAAACTTCTTATCTATGTACGGAATGTAGTCGGCATTGTTTTATTCGCGTTGAGGAAAGAGGGAGATAACATAATTGTCTTTTATAGATTTCTGTAAATTGATCGTGGAATAGGGTTGAAAATGGATCATAATAGCTCAAATGTTCCAGTAATAAAAGACATGAACTTACTCTCACACGTACTGAAGGGACAGGAAACAAGAAAAAAAAATATTGGCCGGTTTCTAAAAAAAAACTTTAGGCTAGTCAATTCGGATTAAGTATTTACTCTCTCTCTCTCTCTCTGTTGTGCATTTTGGGATATTTGTATTTTATCACATATATTTATTGTGGGTCAAATCTAGTTTTGATAGAATTCAAAAGAGTTTACGCGGCGTTGTAGTCGTCGAATTATTTTCCAACTAAGCCGACTGCTACAGACGCAACATCACAAGACTCTCGCCATTCTAGCTCTATTTCCATGGACATAGTACCGAAGAACTCCATTTCGTGTATTTGCAGCTAAGGACCACCATGCCATTTTAACAGGGGTGAAGGATTCTCGTTTCCTTCGCATTCCAATGGTCATAAGAAAGTTTTATTTTATCCCAAGCAAGGCAATAAAGCCACTAAGATGTAAACGGCTATTGAGACTTAAAGAATATAAGAATAAAATACAAGTACGGTCAAGTGAACCATAAGTGTGAGAAAAGAAACTGATAGTAAATAGCTTTCGGTTAGTAAATAACCTTTCAGTGTAAAATGATGAGACCTTGCTGCCAATCTAGTAATGCGCGTAAATTCATAAAGTCTAATAAGCATAGAAGTATTACCATGAAAGTATTCATAGAAAAGGCGCAGGGAACCTAAATTACAGCGGTGGGAATGTTAGTGAAGCCGAGATGCCAGGTCAGGATCAATGACAATGCAGATTCTTCCTTTTATTTTATCAAGAATTTGCAATTATACAGCAGGAGCAGCATACCAAATGAGACAGCAATATTCAAATGAAGGATTAATAATGTAACCTACACAAACTATGAGAAAGACATCATGGAACAGACAGATGAAAATATCGTTAAATATTCTCCTAAGAGAAGAAAAGAACGAATAAAGCACTCCTGTTCCTCTCCTGTTATTCGTATCTATCTTTACAAATATGATTTATTTTTTAGCAAAGTTTGGAGTTAAGATTTTAGAATTTAATCGTGCCCTAGTTTATTGACACATAGCTTCCTCAGATATTCGCTCCTTTTTAAATTAAAATGTTGAGGACTTCTCCATTTAAAGCTATATATATATATATATATATATACACACACTAGCTTAAAAGACACCTTTCCAGGCTGCATATAAGATAGCTTTTAAGGAGGTATTTTGACTGGGCCTTCTTCACAGTGAAAAAGGAGGAGATGCGATAAGCAGCAATGAACAAAAACTCAAAATTGTTCGTTGCATTTAAGTATTGCATTAATATTTAAGTTTACCTTTTAAAAGTTCAATGATATTTCTTCTGTCGTCACTTAATTTAAAGACAGTTTGATGGACGTAGGTCTTTATTTTCCGTATAAACAATTATTTTATTTCATGGGTGACTTTCGCTACATTTCAGAATTAATTTCCATTGTTCACAAATTTATTTCAAAGCTACAAAAATGGTTACCGAACAAAAATTTAGTCAAAAAAAATCATGCAAAAAATCGCCGAAAACAATTGCAATAATGAAAATAAGGAATGGAAAATTTAAAGATTGCCAGTCCGGATCCGGCTCGGAATGTTGTTAATTTGCAAGCGGAGATGGTCTTTTCCCAATATGGTGCTATATTAAAAAGGTGTTACGGCCTCTACGAGTAAAGTGTGACACTGTGGCACACTGACATTCGTATTTATTATTATTATTACATATATATATATGTGTGTGTGTGTGTGTATGTATCTGTGTGTGTGTGTACCTATATATATATATATATATATATATATATATATATATATATATAGAGAGAGAGAGAGAGAGAGAGAGAGTGAGAGAGATAGATAGATAGATAGATAGATAGATAGATAGATAGATAGATAGATGTATGCACATTTTATTGGATACAATAGACAATGCGCTTTGATTTAGTTATTTAATAAAATTTCTCATGTGATTTCATATATCTTATTTTTTTATTTTCGGATGATAAATTATATAAAAACTGACCAATTTATCATCCAAATAAAAAATTATTAGATCACGTGAGAAATTTTATAAAAACCGATTCAACGAACATTGTCGTATTCAATGCACTGTGCATGAAAGAAGGATTGCTGCCTAAATACACACACAAACACACACACAAACAAACAAACACGCACGCACACACACACACACATATATATATTGATATAATATGATAATACTCTTTCTAGCTTCTTACCCACTGTTGCAATGTTGTAAGTCTATTGTTATTGTATTGCCATTTCCATGGCAAATGTTCAGATATTTCTCGTTTATTAGTTCAACCAATACTTAACTTTTCTGCTATTACAGGCCGTACTAGTTTCACGGAGTTGAATCATATTCATTCCCTCCGTCCATTTGATTCAAGAAGCAAGACATAATTTCTTTCCTATGATCTCTCATTCTCTCACACGGTTTCTCGCGTGTGTCATGACTTGAACACTACAACCGTGATGTCTATCAGGTCAAATGTCATTTGTTATCTACCCTACTTCGAAGCGTCATATAGCCTACGAGCTATACCATTTAGCTACTGAGAAAACGCCTGGTTATGAAGGTCAAATTACTGTTTTGTGTAGGATACACGTTCAATTCCTGTCAGAGGACACATGATTTCTACGATATTTCTCGGAAATGCAGGCCGATAAATGTTGTTATATACTGTTTATTATAAACCGACTATTTTATATATATATGAACAGAATATATATTAAAATAATTGTCCGTCTATTTCATAATATATATATATATATATATATATATATATATATATATATATATATATATATATATATATAGTGTCCGAAAATACACTGTGCACTTATATTTGTATTAACATGCATGTATTAATAGAGAATCTCTGTCTCTCACTCTCTCTCTCTTTCTATATATATATATATATATATATATATATATATGCGAAAAGTGTGTGTATATAAATATAGATAAACAAGCAAATAAGCAGCTTTAAAATAATGAAAAATTCAGCCTTAAAACTTTTTAAAAATAGCAATTTTTACCTATCATAGCTTTACACAAACCCCACCACACGTATATATGTGGGTACAACGAAATATTAATCAGCGAAAAAAAAGAGAAATAATCTGATTGTTGACATGGTTAAATTCAAGAGAGAAATGGATACGGATCCCATCATTGAAATTAAACAATCAAATGCGTATGTATATAGACAACAACACACGTATACATACATATGTCAAGTCCCATACTGTCCACATATGTTTATATTTGTGTGAGCCCTAGTGGGCTAGCGCGAGTGTATGTGTGTCTGCGTACTTCAATGGGTGTATGGGCATGCATGTATGGTGGTGTTAATATATAGTAAAATATATATCAAAATATATATTAAAATAATTGTCGGTCCATTTCATATATATATATATATATATATATATATATATATATATATATATATATATATATATATATATACATATATTTGTGTGTGCGGGTGTAAAGGCAAAAGACTATAGTTAAACTGTATTATCAGCTGATGCGTTTCGTCCAATGTTGATTTTTTCAAGGGAGAAGCGAAATGATTTTATTCAAAACAACTATAATTAACAAATGCTCTGAGCATCTAAAAGATTTTAGAAAACGCATATTGTCTACACGTGATGGTACTTGACGTAATTTTCTGTTGACAATATAAATATAATAGCATTTTCTAAATTCTTCTAGTTCGTCAGTACATTTTGATTGTTGAATTTTTTCATATATATATATATATATATATATATATATATATATATATATATATTTCTGAATGTATTTATATAAATACATACACACGCATATGTGTATATAACAATTCTGAGAGAAACATTGGCAAAATATATCCTGACATCCTTTAGAACAATATATTTCCCGAATTCGTTCGTCGCCGTTAGCAGTTCTCTGTGCTTGATAACTTTGGCGTGCTTTGTGTGTCGATATGAGTTCTTATTAATAAAATATATGTTTTTATTTTTATATTACCAATGTCGACAAGAACTTTCTGCTGTAAGAACATGCACACAGAAAATAAATTACATTGAGAAATATGAAATATTGACTTACTTATCTGATTGATGTGTGCTGATAATTTTCAATGAATTGATGTTTATTTTTTGATCAGTGATACAACTAGATTAAAATTTATTTCATCTCAAATGCAGACAGTTCTTGTCTCTGGAATTATCGGTCTCTGTGATCGTCCGGCAACAATTAAAACTTCAAATATACATTTTACATTTGTTTCCAGGCATTTGATGACTGGAAATAAATTTTATCCAATAAAAATATCTTTTTTAATGGAACCTGTAAAAATTATTAAAGAGATATATATTACAGATGTCCCTTTCGCATAAAAGAAATGTGTATGTTGTATATTGTTTCTAATTTCATGTAGCAGAAACCTGATATAAAAAAGTAGTAAAATGAACAACATAACGGAAAAAAGTTACATGTAAGGCATTTTGTCCGTCAAAGAATCTTCATCAGTCACGCTCTCATTTATATGAATTATATATACGGGTGTAACAGCAGAATTGCCCAAATCGTATGAAACAAAATTGTCCACTTGTTAGATTAAGATTTGAAGCGCTGTATCTTAGAAAAGATAAAAGGTATCTTACTGGAACGGTCTCAGATTCTTATAGCAATATTGGACCCTACACTGAGTAATTAGAATGTACAGTTAGTCTCAAAGATTAACAGAAAAATCGTTATGAAATCGATTATAAACGAATATGACATGTTCATCATTAATCATAGCTAAGGATCTGAAGCTCATGAAATATTGAAATTTTGTTCAAATATATGGATCACTTTAAAACTTATTGAAGATGTTCTTTGCCCTCTCTAACCTTCTAAATTCTTACGTTGGTGTAAGAAGATGCATTTTTTTTACGTAGGATTTCATGGAACATCTTTTTCACTGTTCTTTGGTTTGACACAGCTGAAAAACCGCTCTCCCATGCCTAACGTTTTATGGATTGATCTCTTCTAATTGATCTCTTTACCTCTAAGAAGAAATGATGATCTCTCTTCCTGATTTGACCTACTCATCCATTTTTCGTCTCTACTGTTCCCTCTTTCTTAAACTTATTTACCTTTCTCTTGATGGTTCTGGAATGGACTTTGAAGATGGAAGCCAGTCTATGAATGTGGGTACCATTACCGATGAGCTGAACGATCCTTTTCCTCTCACCAGTGGTCATTTGGGAATACAGTAGTGCTGACACATAACGATTTTAACCTGTTCTCTTTTCTAGCTGAATAACGCAGTGTGTTTTTCAGTGATACTTACGAAAATGGTGTTACGATGGGTAACCGTCGTATCTGACAACCTGGAAAAAAGTAACTCAATTTGTTCAATGGTTTTGATGACATTAAACATTTTGTGGGATGGACAATTATGCTGTTACACGATTCGGACAATTTTGCTGTTACACCCCACCCACTTTGCTTTTGTACTAATTATATATATATATATATATATATATATATATATATATATATATATATATATATATTCACGATTGTGTGGAAATGGCGGGAACATTCATCAGTACAACGCTGCAATCCATAATGCCTGCAGGACAAAGAACATTTTCATGGCGAATAACGGGATCCTTTTGGATCATCCAGCGAATTTGCCCGATCTGAATCCCACATAAAATTGGGGGTGGATAGCAAGAGATGTTTATAGAAATGGACGCCAATTACAATCAGTGCATCATATTCAGGAAGTCATCTTCGTTATTTAGAATATCATTCCAGCCAGCCCATTGAGGACACCTATATCAACCATGCCAAATCGTATGTTTTAAATTAATCACAATGACGAGCGTGCAAATCACTACCGAAACAAAATATTATGTATTTCTAAATCTATTTAGGGCTTTTTTAGGTATGATCTTAAACTTGCGATCAGGTAGTGTTTAGTCTAAATATCCACTACTGAGATTTTCCTTACTAAATCTTTATTTAAATTTTTTATGCTCCTTTTATTTCAATTGTTGAATCTACTTAAATGAATGGTTGAGTATAACAACGCAAAAGCTATATTTTTTCTTTAATTTCATTCGCCTTAAGATTTTGGCCAGCGGTAACATTGAAAAAGCTGTTCGAGTGGAACTTACTTCTCGCCAATTGAATACGGAAGGAATGTGGTTGTTTTGCTACAATGTAAGTGACATGGCGGGCCCTAGCCAAGGACGTCCGAACAGGCAAAAGCAATGAATATAGTTCGTTCGGGGACTTTCTGTAAAAGTTTCGATAGAGCAAAGAGAGACTCCCATCTGTGGGAGAGAGATTGAAAAAAATACATCACCCACAACTCGTTGACGCTTTTGCAAACTATCGAGGCTGGAGAGAGCGGACTGAGCACCTCCTGACAAAATGTGATAAACGCACTTTATGTTTGACCTAATCTGACTCTTGTAACGATAAAGGATTGTATGCAAATTCGGGTACTTACTTGAGTGATACAATGTAGCTTACCTTTCTACCTAGGTTTTTAGCGATGGCTCGTATATATGAGTTTTACTTGAGCTCATGGATGAGGTTAAGGCACAATAATCTCTCATGGTACGGTGCTTCTCCGAAGTGGACATCCATTCATTGTGACTGGTGGTAGTTCGGGATCCGACCGGCGATGATGGAATGTAACACGTTCTAGCTAGTAGACCGGAGTTGAAATATATCTATCTATCTATCTATCTATCTATCTATCTATCTATATATATATATATATATATATATATATATATATATATACATATATATATATATATATAAACACACACACACACACTCATATATATATATATATATAGTCAACGAGGACCGTTCTCTTGATGTTTCGTCTAGACTCAATGAATTACTTAATTGTATATATATATAGGATTTAATAGGTTACCTGAGGAAATGTAATGTACTTTTTTTTATTTCCTCCATAGACTGCGATGAAGAATCCTCCTAAACTGATCAACCAATAGGTGTAGCAAACCCACCCTTTCAAGCTATTTAATCCAAAGTTTTGGGAGGCGATATAGCTATCCATCTTTCTTAAGTTCATTTGTGTTGATTAATGGCACAGAATAGGCAATCGGGATAATTTCAGTTACATGGATAACAGTTACACTATCAGCACACGTTTTATCTTTTTTTTAACATTTGGTCAGCCTTGGTGTGTGTATGTCACCACGAAATGTATCTTTAATGTATTAGACATCCGACAACAATCATTTTCCCCCTTCCACTCACACCTAGTTTTAATAAAAAAAAACCCTCTCTATTAAATTCACTCGTATATTACCCCTCTCTTTAGAACTAACATTCGTCCCACACTCTCATATTACACTCTCTCTAAATTCTATTTTTATTTCCGGATTGTTTTTTTTTCAGTTTTCTTTTTGAATTTGTAGGTCTGATGAATTGGATCGTATTTACGATTCCAATGGAATAAAATTATGACCATGGAATATTAGTGTTTAAGCCTTTTTATTATATCCTTACTCTGTCCTGGACATTGAGTTCTACCTGGATTCTCTCCTCTCGGAATTTTTTTTCAAAAAAATATACATATATGTATATGCATCTGTGGATTTTGCATATATATGTATATTTACCACTAATATTATCTATATATATATATATATATATATATATATATATATATATATATATATATGAAGAGAGAAGATTTCGCACAGTAGTATTATAAATAAGTATTGATATATATATATATATATATATATATATATATATATATATATATATATATATATATATATAGGTGGACCTATATAATATGTTGATATACACATATTTTGAGATATACATATATGTCAATAAGAAGGCAATCAATTCTGATAGCCGAGTTCAAATTCCACTCGAATCCTTTACATTCACTTAAAGTGTTAAAATCCTTGGGAAAGGTTCTTAGTTCTGTTCTTCACCCTGCAGCTACGGGCAAATAGTAGAACAGACCGAGTTCTATAGTCGTGAATGGCAACTAGTCTACAGCAGTTAGGAATGGAAACACACCGCTGGAAAAATGTGCCTCGTCAGTCATGTATCGAAAGATACATGATCGCCTAAGCCTGTATAACCCATGGCACATAACTAAATACTAATATATCACTCGCAATATCAAGACATTAGCTTAATTTTCAGGCCCCGTTTAATTTCAATCGCTATACTTTTTATGTCCACATATCATTTATTCCCAATATTGAACACGTCGTCTCCCTAAATAATGCAAATTTAAACTGTAATCACTATCATAATCAGCATAATTAGCCTTTATCTAGAAAATTAAACTTACGCAACATTTTTTACACACCGACTAAGACTATACTACCTCATCGCTTTATATTTCATATTTCAGACAGAGTCTACTTTTAGATCAACATATATATGTTTAGGTATATAGGAAAGCTGGAATAAAAAATTATCGACTGACCAAGAGACTCTCATGGAATGTGACCAAATTCAACATTGTCCACCTTTCAGTCTACACATTTCTTCCATCGGTGTTTACAGTGATTGGGTTCCATTGGTGAAGAAGCTTTCATCTTGTTGCTAAAAAATCATCTACAACACATATGACATCGTCATCACTGAAATATTTATCCCCAGCCAAGTCATTTAACAACATTGAGAACAGAAGGCAATCATATGGGCCCAAATCAGGACAATAGCGAAGGGGATCAAGCAGCTCTAAGACACCGCAGTCACGCGCAACAGTCATTGAAACCAAGGTCTGTGGTCTGGAGTATTGGACCGGATGAAACAGGACCTCTTTCTTCAGTTTTCTTGTATGTTTTGTCTTGATAGTCCTACATAAGTGCCTTAGCAAGCTGTCAGAGTACTAGTCCCTATTGATGGTCTGCCTACTTTGAATATAGACAATAAACAAAATACTGTCTGTATCTTCAAAAATACCAAGGCCATCATCTTTTCCTGTAGATAAAACGACCTTATACATTTTGGAATTGATGAGTAGGGTCGATTCCACTGTATGGATTATCTCTTTCACACTGACCCAAAGTGATGCACCCATTACATATCCAGGTTTAAGAATAAAATGGATCTGCCTCAAACAATGTCAATTTTCCTCATAATGAGACTGGTGCACATTTCGTCAGTTGTCAGAAGACATTGAGCAGAAACCCCTGTCATGCCAAGTTCATTGCGCAGAATATTCTCGACTGTCTCAGGTGATATGCTATTGTATTAGCCATTTAAGATATAGTCAGACGCCTGTCATTCACAATCAATATTTTTTCTCTGTGATGACAGTCAAAGGACGACTGGGTCATCTTCAAGAATCTCATTTTCTCTCCCCACCCGCCCGTTTTTCCACTGTAGATAAAGTTAGGCTATCATCTCCTAATGTAGCAGTCTTTAGGGGACTAAACCCGTTTTTGCTCCAGGTACTTGATAAAAAGAATACTTGATAACAAGAGAAATCTCTACTAGTTACTTTTGAAGTCTTATATGAACAGTCAGTGATCAGTTTATCTGGAAATAATGCAGTTATTAAGAGGAATATTTAAAATTAATTCATGCAAGATTTTAAATCTCTAGTATTATATTACTTCATCATAGTCGGCCTATACACATTTCAGCCAACCCTCGTATGTGTGTATGATTTGTATCGATGCCGCTCTGCGTACATTAAATGCATCATGTTTTAAGCCCCTCGGCTATGAAGAACATTTCTGTGGCCACTAATGTAACATAGTATCTATCAAATGATGTTTCATATATTTCGAAATATATATCCAAATGTGCCACTTGTAAAGTGTGTGAGCGTTACTAGAACTAATCCACAAATCACATTGTATTCCTGGGTTTGACGATGAACTACATCTGGCCGCAAGGTCCCTGATCAGAATATTGGATGTTTTGAGGAGCGACGAACCACCTCTTAATTTCTTAATCGTTGTTGTTCCAGGGTTCAACCAGACCTGAGGTGGTAACACTAGTTAGGGTCCCGTTTATAGGCAGATAGTGAACCCTGAAAGAAAAATAATATGTTAAGAATGTATAAAAATATTTTATAGCAAAAATACCAGCAATAACTTTTATATAAAAAATTACCAATAATACCTATTGATTTTAAAATTACCAACAATACTAATTTATATTAAAATTACCAACAATAACATTTTATAGTAAAATTACCGGCAATACGTATTTATAGTAAAATTATCAACATTACAGGGTATCCCAAAAATTTGACAACTTTTCAAAAGCATCTATCTGGAAAACTACTAATTGAAATTGAAATATTAAAGTTTCGAGCAGCATAAGTTTCCTATGGGACAGATTTCATGAGTGTTCAATATGTGCATAGCACAGTCTGTAGTTATGCACATACCAAATACGCTGTAGGATATCTCCGGTAACATTATCCAGTTCGGAAGTGATTCTCTGCTTGAGTTCATAAATGCTAGCAGAAAGATTGTGGGAACATAGACAAGTCTCTTTAAAAATCCCCATAAAAAGAAATCACATGGGGTCATGTCCGGTGACCGCAGCGGCCATTTCAGCAGAAAACTGTCTTCATCTCCACCATGCTCGATCCATCTCTCTTGCAGATTGTCACTGAGATAAGAAAAATAAAACATTAAATATAATATCTTGATCTGAATCTATACATTCTGTGAAAGTCTGAAGTTATTTCAACAAGAATTGCCAAAATTATTAGCCTGCGAAATAATGTACGCTGTAAATTTTAAAGCGAACATTACATTTTATAGTAGAATTAGCAACAATACATTGATAGCAAAATGACCAACAATGCATTTATATCTGTAGTTAAAGGCAAAGCATTACATTTAAAATATATTTAGTTGTAGCCATATAATTATGTTCAAAATATTTGGATTTTGGCATTAAATAACTCGTAAAGGTTGATATGTCGCTAAACAAAACCGACGAGCCAACTAAATCACGGTGAGCTCAGTATGTTCTTGACAAGGCCATTAGAATAGCTCTTCATATATTTGCCTTCTAACGTACACATTGTGTTTGGGGACTGATTAATCACAGCTTCATGTTTGCGAGGTCACCGTATCTTGGATTTGTTACTGCAATACATGAGAATTATAGAATAAAAGCAAACCAATGCTAGCTAGACATCAGCAATTGTTCCTACGTGGAAATTGATTGTCTTTTTAAAATCTGCATTCGTCTTTCTAAAATACGTTTTCTCTTTACATATTCTGTTCTACAATTTATAACGTAGATATTTTATCAGATGCACTCAACGTTTTTTTTTTCTTTTTTTGTACTTACGTTTCAAACAATATTTTGTGTCATCGTTTGCTGTTTTATTGTTTTTTTTCTTTCTGTATCAAGTCAGCTGCTCTCTCAGTGCTCTAGAAAATAATTAATCATTGTAAACTATTATCTCAAATTCGAGGTCTTGTTCCTCCGCTTTGACGCTTGGCAACAAACGAATGAAAACGAAACTCATGAAGAAAATCTATTACAGCATTAAACTATACAGAGATCAATTTTCAGATGATATATGACTTTTCTACAGAGATGCAACGAAATATATTCCTTGATAAAGCTTTCTATCAAAACTGTCAGCGTGCGAGATTTGAAATACAACAGCCTATTGTTAGAATTTAACAGCATTGTACACATAAGCATACAGACACGCACATACGATATATATATATATATATATATATATATATATATATATATATATATATATATATATATAAGAAATATATATATATATATATATATATATATATATATAAGAAATATAGTCTTAACGTCTGCTATATTTATGTGATAAAGTACACAATACTAGAGATAGAGCGTGTGTAAATATAAAAGTGAACATTGAAGTCAACACTTAGAGATGACGTCTGTTTCATGCTAGATGCAATCGTCAGGCCACCCGATTGCATCTAGCCTGAAACAGGCTAGATGTGTTGACTTCAATGTTCACTTATATATATATATATATATATATGTGGTTGGATTGATGTGGGTTTGTGACCCTGGGTTTCACCATTTTGCGATCGTCAGACAGACTGATTATTTATTTTTAAATTTTATGTAGATTCGTGTATTGGTGTTATTATGGAAGTGGGAGGGAAATAATCGCCATGTGTCACTCATGCTAACGCAAACATACATGCATCCCCGTACACCCATTGAGGTACGCAGACACATATACACACGCGGTCGCCCATCAGGGCTCACACAAATATAAACATATGTGGACAGTATGGGACCTGACATATTTATGTATATGTGTGTTGTTGTCTACATACATACGCATTTGATTGTTGAATTTCAATTATGGGATGTCTATCCATGTCTCTCTTGAATGTAGCCATGTCAAAAATCAGACCATTTCTCTGTTTTTTCCCTGATTTGTATTTCCTCGCACGCACGTATATACGTGTGGTTATGATAGGTAAAAATTGCTATTATTTTAATTTTTTAAGGTTGATTTTTTTATTATTTTATAGCTGCTTATTTACTTGCTTTTGATGACGACCAGTTACATATACGCAGACTCACAAACTTAGATCAATCCAACCAAATATGTTAGGTCTATCTCTGATATTGAGTGCTTTCAAATAGGTATAGTGCATATACTATATAAATAATAATATATAAAATATATTACACACACATATATTTATATACACAAACTTTTCGCATATATATATATATATATATATATATATATATATATATATAGAGAGAGAGAGAGAGAGAGAGATATTCTATATTGATACATGCATGCTAATACAAATATAAGTGCAAAAAGTCTTTTCGAACATTATATATATATATATATATATATATATATATATATATATATATAGTAAAGATAACAAATCCGTTACTATATAATCCAAGTGGATCCTAGTAATATATAGCAACATAATATCTATAAAATTATGTTTTCATATATTTCGAAATATCTGTTATGGGAACTTACCCATAATAACATAATGGACTATTCCGTACGTAATAAATACTGCGCCTCAAGGGAGCGAGTCAGTCAGTCGAGTCAGAGGCATTCCGGAACAGAGTCGCGTTCAGACAATTACTACTAAACTTGATTGTTCGTACTAACACTTCCTACCTCTCTGTATATATTCATGTTTGTAATATATCTATGTTATTCCATATCCGCATTCGAGTTCTTCTTTATTGGGTCTACCTTGGACTATCACCGTGGTACAAGGAACCGGACCATAACATTAGCGACGTGCGATTCGAACTCATTCAGTGGAAGAAAAAACGAAAATTTTGTTCGCCACAGCATAACAGTGACGACGAAGATTCGAACTCTAGCCTGAAGAACAAACAACAAAATCATCTCTCGTCAACATAACAAGTGACCCCTAAAAAAGAAAATACGAACTCTATACACGGAGGACTTAATTTTTTTGCTATACGTCACAAATAACAAGTGGCGGTCTGGGAAACCTTAAAGAAAAATACACTTCCTACTCGGAGAACATTTTTTTTTTTGCTATCCGTCGTACGTAACAGTGGAAGACGATTAAATTCTAAAAAAAAATATCAAATTTCACTGACAACAAAGGAAAGTCTTTTTAGCGAGCACAGGCTACAGAATATCAGGTTACACAAAAAAAAATACGTTAACATGGAAGATCTTATGTCATTATGGAACTAATCAAAATCCAGTTTGAACAACAACAAATGTATGAACAAAAACATTTGGAAATGCAAGAATTATTGATACGCGCAATGGCAAATAACGAGTAAAAACCCGAAAACGAATCAGTTCTCTCTCAAGACACTATTTGGAGTAATATCGAAGATTTCAAGTACTCATTCGAACTCATTCGGTGGAAGAAAAAAAAAATTGTTCGCCACAGCATAACAGTGGCAACGAAGATTCGAACTCACACGTGAAGAACAAACAACAAAATCATCCGACTTCATATTGAACGGTATTTAGTCACCCCCCACCCACGAGGGCATCATGTGGCACAAGGCCGGTTTAACGTTGGATCTCTGAGCCCGTGGGCTCGGCCAAAAATATGCCCTTTGTACACGTATAAACGGGTTCAGGGTCGGTTTACCTCCCCGAAAGAGACTCCCCCCTTCGGCGTAGCTTCGTTCGGGTTCCTCCCGAACGAGGCTACGCCGAGTTCAACCGATCAGCCGATTAGCAGATCGCTCAACTTTAGGCTGAATCCCTGCTTCCTCTTGAGGCCCAGTATTTATTATGTATGGAATAGTCCATTATGTTATAATGGGTAAGGCCCCATAACACCCTCCTTCCGAAAACTTTGTGTAGCAGGATTTTTTTAATATCTGTTTTTCTTTGGTTCTATTTCCAAAAGTTCAGTAAATCTTCTTTTTCTAGACGATTTTCTTGGTTCTGGCATCATTTGCGGTCTTGATATCGAATGTGTCGAAAATCGTGTCCAATAGCTCTTCTTGAGGTGGACCGTTAGCATCCTGTAACGGTCTCTTCCTTATTTGGTTTATGTGTCATCTGTGTGAGAATTTTTTTCCTTGAACTATGTACATCATTTTGCCAATTCTTTTCTCAATTATCCCTTCTTCCCAGCAAGAGGTATTATTTTTGTATGCCTTAAAAAAACGTTTTCCCCTGGAAGGAATTTTCTTTTTGGTGTGAAGGACTGTGTTACGTGTTTTGTATTACTTGGTAGTAATCTATCGAACGCTGATCTGATTTTCCTAGCAAACATGATATCTGCTGGTGATAATGTTGATGGTGTCGCATTATTTGGCTTTATTCTATATACCTGTATGAATTGCTGTAATGCTTTCTCCGTAGGTACATCGTACGCTTTTTGTAATGCTCTTTTGAGAGTATCCACGAATCTCTCCGCTTGTCCATTTGATCTTGGTTGGTAAGGCGGGGATTATTATATGTTTTACTTGATAGATTTCGCAAAACTCTTGGAAATCTGCTGACGTGAATTGCGTTCCGTTATCTGTTACTAAACAGTCCATTACGCCAAACCGAGCGAATAGCTCGTGGAGGAAATTTATGGTCGTTTCTGTAGTAGGATTTTTGCACCGAAACACCTCCGGCCATTTACTGTAGTTATCAACTATGATTAAATAGTAGAACCCGTCAATTGGTGTATTCTGCGTGTATTCTTCACCATGGACGATCTGTTTCAGGCCAAGGCTTATGTATGAATGGCCGTGCTTTAGCTGCTAAATGACAACCCTTGCACATTTCCACCATTTCAGAAATATCCTGGTCTATATTCTTCCAATAAACATAGCTTCGCATTAGTGACTTCATTCTATTTTTACCAGGGTGTCCTCTGTGAAAATCCTTTAGTATCCGTTTTTGTAAAGTTTTGGGGATTACAACCCTTTCGTTGTAAAGTATCACATTATCGCATAGAGAAAACCTGTCCGAAATTTTCTCATTTTTTTCTGATATTTTTGCTTTTGTTTCATTATTAAATTCGTCATGTGTGGCTTCATTTTTTATGCCTTGCAACGTGACTGGGAAGTTTCTGACTGTACAACATAGCATTTCTAAGGGCTGCGATTACCGTATCTTCCAATGGCTCTGTCGTTGTTGGTGTAAGTCTCGACAGACCATCCGCGTGCCCGATTCTTTTCGCTGGTAAATATTCCAATCTGAAATTATAGTTCAGAAGAATCGTTCCCCATCTAAGTAGCCTATTTGCCGTGTACACAGGTAGAGCATTTTTGAACAAAAATTTTTTATTAACGGTTTGTGATCCGTCTGCAGAGTAAAATGTCTACCATAGATGCATCTATGGAATCTTGTTACTGCGAAGATGATTACTAGAGCTTCCATTTCAATTTGCGAATAGTTTTTCTCCGTTGGTAGTAGTGTTTAAGAAACGTGCAATAGTTTTTATTGTCCCATCTGGCATTTTATGTAATATACACGCTCCAACACCGTAGGTGCTAGCATCACTTGCTACAATAATCTCTAGTTTAGGATCATAGTGTGCCAAAAACAAATCCGATATTAATGTCGTGATTATTTTTTCAAATATTTCTTGGCATTGATCTTTCCACTGTCAAACTTTTTATTTCTTTAGCAGTTGCTTCAATGGTGCGCGAAGTTTATGCATTTGAGGTATGAATTCCTTGTAGTAATTCACTAATCCAAGAAAACTATGTAGTTCTGTTATGTTCTTAGGAACTGGCATCTTTTTTATTGGTGTAGACCTTTCAGGGTCTGGACGTCTACCTTCTTGGTCTATTATATGGCCAAGATATTTAATTTCCTTCATGAAAAAATCACACTTATTTTCTTTCACTTTGAGTCCATAGCTTTGAATTCTCTTAAACACGTCTTGTACATGTTGCCAGTGTTGTTCAACGCTTTCGCTATTAATCAATATAATCCAGATATGCTATTGTGTATTCTAGTCCTGTCAACATCGTATCCATTGTCTGCTGGAAAATAGCCGGCGCTACTTTAATTCCAAATGGTAGTCTTTGGTATCTGTACAATGCTTTGTGTGTGTTTATGCATAGTAGTTTTGAACTTTCTTCATTGACTGGAATTTGAAGGTAGGCCTCACTTAGATAAATTTTTGAAAAATATTTTCCGCCATTTAATTTAGTGAATAATTCTTCAGGACTAGGTAGCGGATAGTGGTAGTCGTTTATTGCTGCGTTCAAACCTGTCGAAAAATCATCCCAAACTCGAATTTCGCCTGATTTCTTCTTAACGTAGACCGTCGGTGCGGCCCATTTGCTGTACTCTACTTTTTTCAATATGCCCGTATGTTCGAGTCTAGATAATTCTTGTCAATCTTTTCTATTGACGCAAACGGTACACTCCTTTTTTTCTTGAAATAGGTTGAACATTATCCTTTATTTTGATATTAGCTGCCATTTTCTTGCATCTTCCGAGACCTGCCGAAAATACTTCGGGGAAACTCGCTTTTAGTTTTCCTTTTAATTTGTCTGCCTCGTTTGATAAGCTTTTTACATTCTGGCAGTAGGTACTAATAGGTAGATCCCACTATTCGAATTTTTGCATCCAGTCTGTCCCAAATAGGTTTTCGGTATTTCTTAAGACGTACATTTTTAGTTTTTTCGTCATTCCGTTAAATGTTACGTTTGTGATTATTTCACCCTCTAATTTTATATCGCAATTTTATTCGTTTTAAACATGACAGGTTTGTTCAGTTTTCTCCATGTTTGTAGGTTTGATAGTTAAGTCTGAGCCAGAATCCAGCTGTAACCTTACTTTTCTGTTTTGCATTTCAACTTGTACATATTTTCTTATATTAGTCTCATCTGTTTGGTCGGTCCTCGTAATTCTTATTCTGCTTTCTTTTCTATACCAACAATGAGAACTTTTGTGACCAATTTTTTTTACACGATTGACAAGTTTTAGCACGATATGTACAGTCTTTAACCCAATGCCAAGACCCACAACGATAGCATGGACTTGGTGGTAGTTTCTTTTTATGTTGATTATAATTAGAAAATCTTGTTTTTACCTGTTCTTGAGGCGGGAAAATTGGTTTGCTTTGTTTGTGAGGAGGGAAAATTTGTTTGCTTTGTTTGTGAGGAGGGAAAATTTGTTTGTCTTCGTACTTTGCGTATGTATGCTATGCCAGCTTGTTCTATGTCTTTAGAGTCTTTTTTTACCCTGACATATCTCTGGCAGTCTTCGGCTAGTTTTGAAGTGTCAGATCTTGTTCATTTTCTAATTTAGTAAGTATTCTATGTCTCATTTCTGCGTCTTTGTTCGAAACCAGACATTGGACGTAAATTAAGGATTTGAAGTTGTCAGCGCTAAGTTCCGATAATTTGAAGTCGTCAAAATATTTGTTAACAATGGATGTGAAAGTTACGTAATCTTCGCTATCCTTTTTTGTAAGGTTCATGCATTTCCATCTTTTATGAAATAGTGAAGTATTATGGCTGAAAAGTTCCGTTAGAAATTTTATAGATTCCTTGAACGTTAACTCGCTTGTTTTTCTGGGAAGGATATAATCAACGAATTTGGCATATTCCCCTGGGCCTAATTTTCTTAATAAAAGGCGTACTTTACGTGCGTCTGACCAATCTTTGCAGTCAAAATCATATAGATCTTCATACCTTCGGAAGTAATTTGCAAAAGTTTTACCTTCGTCGGATGCGTACTCGAGTTCTTCTTTATTGGGTCTACCTTGGACTATCGCCGTGGTACAAGGAACCGGACCAAAACAATATCAAAATGTGTCACTTGCAAAGTCTGTGAGTGTTACTAGAATTAATCCACAAATCACCGTGTATTGTTAGGTTTGGCGATGGACTACATTGGGCAGCAAGGCCTCTGATCCGAATATTGGATGTTTTGAGGAGCGTGAAACACCCTCTTAATTTTGGATCCCCAAATAGAGCACATAAAAATAAAAAAAATTTATACCGAACACGAAATTGTACTTTAAAAAAAAATTTGGGAATTGACAGAGAAAGGTTTGAGCCCACAGAATGTTTGGAAGATTGTATGTTCAGCACAGATTCCTCATAGTCTTAGAAATAGGGATGACTTATGTTTAGAAGAAAGAAATTAGAATAACAAAATGCAATAATCAAAACCAACTATTAAATCAAAGGAATGATTTAGTGTTAAAATGTCGACATAACAACATTCAAATTTCTATAATATAGGTTTAAATGAATTAGTTAATATATTTCCATAATATTCACTCGCCTCTAACTGTTCAAATTTATAACTAATTTTAATTCCTATATTTCCCTCCTCTATAACCTATATAATTACCCCGACTCTAAGATCTCCTTAACTCTCTTTCAATTAATCCCTTACATGCTTTTATCTATGTATTTATTTTTAAATCTCTTTTTATTCCTCTTTTAATTTTAAATTAATATGTCATTTTTCATATAAGCCCAAATTTAATGTTGTAATTTTTTTCCCTTTGAGATAAATCACGTCCAATCTACTTTTGACCCCCTCTCATGCCTTTCGTCTGACTGAAACATTGAAATGGGTAAATTATGTATGTATTTTTGGAGGTTTTTTGGGGGTGGGGTTAAACTTACACAGTTAAATTTCTATTTCTGACACGAAATCAGTTCACACCGGGGTTGATAAGTCATGTGAGCGATAACTTGGTCCGCCGAAAAAGGGTATTCCCCATATGAGGTGATTTTACATTTTATTGTATATATATATATATATATATATATATATATATATATATATATATATGGAGTATATATCTATCTCTCTCTCTCTATATATATATATATATATATATATATGCGTGTGTGTAAAATTATATCGCCTATTTGAAATTATTATGCAAATGAAATAAACCTCAATAACTCAAAAGCTTCTGAACCAATATTTGTCAAATTTCTACCCTTAGTAAAATACTCAATTAAATTTTTCTGTTTTTAATGGTTAGTTTCGGTGGTATTTTGAATTTACGAAAAGCTATTATTTACAGGTAACTAAAAGCTTAAAACTTTTCAATTGAATAAAAACTTTTTTGTCCATACTATATGCTGAAACATGGGTAAAGGGAAGGGTCTAATAACTGCTAAAAATAACAAAGTTATTGAGTGAGGTTATGTCCTCATTGTAGATATGAAATGATTTCTCAGATATCATCGAAGAATAAAGAAGGCTGTTTTAAATTATAAGTAGGTGGAGAACTCGAAACAAAGGAGAAGTCTGTAAGAACTTGCTTCCACGAGATGAACGTAAAAGAAATCGAGTTATAACGAAACAACCGCTTTTACTAAGATCTTTGAAAAGGATGGAATTGAGGGAGTCAAAAACTACAAAATCTTTAGAATTCTTTGTGAATTGGGATCTATAAAAACATCTAGGCAACCTCCTCTCACTAAAGCAAATATTTTAAATCTTCAATATTGGGCGGAGAATACATGATAATTGATTTTTTTTTAAAGTAGTTTTCACGGACGAATATCGAGTGACATTTGATGGACCTGATAGGTGGGATAAATGATAGATTTTATTCAATTCTGACGTGCCTATGGCTAAAAGGCAAAAGTATGAGGCAGTCATATGTTATGGGCTGGAACTTTAGATCAAACCCTTATTGGACCATTCAAAAAAAGTTAAAATGAACAGGATTTACAATGTGATTTTATGAATATGACTTACTATGCATGGTACAAGTCTCAAACTTGCAGTTTCAAAGTGAAGTGCGCATTTATGCACGATAGTGTTTCTCCGTATGTATCTATTCTTACTCGTGAATTATTTGAGCATAAACGATTTACAGGAGTGAAGATAATGGAATGGCCCAAATCAAACTCTGGTCTGACCCGATCAAAAATATCTATGATCTATTGTGAAAATAAAAAAAATAAAGATGGTAAACCATATAACAGCAAAGCCGTTCTATGGGAAGGAATTAAAACTACCACATCGGGAATTGAATCTGTTGAAAAAAATAACAAAATCAATGGAGAATAGCTTACTGGCTGATATTAAAAAGGAGGTCCACTATATTAAAATGTAAATGATTCAATGACTTATGTGTTTGTTATTTGTTTTATTATAAATGTTGATCAATTTTTGATGGTTTTATTAGCTTTTTTATTTTAAGGAAGGCTCATAAATAAATACTCGTTGCAAAATAATATCTTTAGCATTTCCTTCATACACTTCATCAGAAGACGAAACGCACATTGTAGGAGTTATCCTGTTGTTTTTCAGTATCGGAAAGACAGTATTTAAACATATAGACATGGGAATCAACATAGCATAGTGGCTGTCAGATTAACATTTAAATACCAATTTTCATTATTATTATAGTGGCATGGTTGGTGCAAAAATAATGACGTTATAATGTCGTTTTTTGACGTAATGTTTAATGTCAAAAAACGACATTATTACGTCATTATTTTTGCACCAACCTAATATATGTATCTAATTGTATATTTAGATAAGTAGGGGCTTAAGGGATCTAGAGGAGAAGGAAATCTCCCCCTATCAGATTTTTCTTTTAATAATCACTTGAAAATTGTCGTGAAAATGAATGCTTTATAACGGCGCATTACAGTGTGATGTATTTTGTTATTCATATCAACCATTGCCTGAAGCAAAGGTTAATTACAGTTTAATTCATAATAACTATGTACGTTTTTCAAGAGAAAATCATAAATATGATCATTTTGAGGGTACTTTTTCTGTACTTAGATTAATATAACCATTAATATTTGTTTTAAGTTTTAAGTTTTTTGACGATTACGAAATATGAGATAGGATAAAAATTCGGGATTTTAGCCATTGAAAATGAAAATCCTTTGTAAAATACATGATAATTCCATCATAAAAACATTCATGAACTCGTAAAAATGTTTAAACAATAGGTCTTTCATTACCCTGGTTGTTTCCCACTTCAATCAAAGAGTTACCCTCAGGTTGTCCTTGAAGAGTAAATTTGCGACAAAATCAGTCCTAGATAGAATCAAGTAGGTTCTCTATAGTCATATCCAACGAACATATCAATAAATCAAGTGGAAAAATAGGATTTAACACAAAGCCCGGATCAAACCCGAATGAAATTTGCTGGGATTTTGTTTGATATCAAGTCCTAAACAATAAAAGCGAAACAGTGAATGCATAAACGTAATGTTATCATCTGAAAGCAATGCACAAAAATGTATGTATTTCGACTATTTAAAATATAAAAAAAGAAAAATACCTAGTAACTAAAGAATAAAAAAAATAAAGAAAAACAATATATTAGCAGCTTGAGTTCATTTACTTACTAATGCTATATGCAGGATTAGTTGATTTGAGCTTTTTTTTTTCACACGAATGGAACATCTTATTCCTAAATAGAGAACATTAGGTTACATAAACAATAAATAGAAAAGTGAGATAATTTAATTGAAATTAAGACGAATTCTGTCATTTTTCCAGTTTATAAATATAATTAGTTATTATATTCCGATATATTTTCATTTACAAACTAGGTGTTTTTTTTTTCTTCTTCTATGTGTCGTGTACTTCATGACGTAGACGATCTTTTCGTGCTTCTGTGTCGGGTCAGTGTTTCTGCTATCAATCCTAATTTCTTTTGACAGGTAGGTTTGTTTCGCTGAATTCTTCTTTGTCAGGTCTCTTCAGTATGTCATGTGAGGGTCAGAATTTCCAAGCACACTTTCCGCATTATGTACTCTTGAAATTTCAACTGTCACTTTCTGATTATAATTTAAGCGTGCTTTTTGTTTCCATTTTCCTTAAAACTTCGTCATTTTTTTTATCTTCAGTCTATGAAATTCCCAGCTTCCTTCTGTAGAACCACATTTCTGTTACGTCAAGTGCCTTCTTTATCTGCGAGATTTCACAGCACTCGCCTGTATATATTAGGTTGGTGCAAAAATAATGACGTAATAATGTCGTTTTTGACGTATTTTTTAATGTCAAAAAACGACATTATTACGGCATTATTTTTGCACCGACCTAATAGGATGAAATAGTATTATGTTTTCTCTCATTCTTTCTCTTCCCAATATAGTCGTGTGTTTCCGAGGATTTAACTGCAGTGTCTTCATAATTATTTTTATTTACGCGCACACGCTTGTGCGTGAGCGCGCGCGCGTGCGTGTGTGTGTGTCAGAAACAATTACTTTCCGGTAATACGCGGATTTAATTTTGAAATGAATTCCACTCGCAGTAAAGGTTAATTACGTGTCTGCAAATTCAAGACTCAGAGAAAATTATAAATTTAAATTGAAAGCAAAATTATTTTTCGAAATAGGTAAAAGAAAATTTGCCATATAGGTCAATCGTTACACTAATGAAGATCAATTTAAGCGTTTTCATTAATTCACTTTAACTGAAATCTTAATATAATTACGTAGCAACAGCAAACAGCCATTTTTTTTGCATAATCATCAAGATTATTCAATGACAATTCCGTATGAGATTTTGGGCCGCATCGCATTGTGTAATACAGAAGGTGATATAATGGAATAACCAGTCACCCCCATGAATGTTTACTCTATAGGTAGTAAGTACCTATTAGGTTGGTGCAAAAAATAATGACGTAATAATGTCGTTTGTTGACATTAAATATACGTCAAAAAACGACATTATTACGTCATTATTTTTGCACCAACCTAATATAAAGTCTACTGCCTACGATAGAACAGGGTGAGGAAGTGAGAGCGAGACGACGCAAACACCTCCGACCTTCCAGTTAGTTGCATTCGCTACTAGATTGATCTATGTGTATAACTGTACCATATTTCATATTGTACTTTTTGTGTACAATAAACCTTTCTTCTAGTATCCACCTGCTGTTATGTGTTTATTCCCTTAGCACGGAAGATAACAGAAGCTGAATTTCAGATCATTAGTAACAAGTTCTATCTTCACTAGGTGGCATATGCTTTTACTTATATGGCTAAAATAAACTGAGTAAAAGAATTTTCACAGGTGGAGTAATGGTTAACGAGGTAGTTTGGTTGACAGTACTACTGATTAGTGCGTCCGTGCTATATTAAGTAACCAATATGTGTATCTTTGTTTCAAATCAGTTTCAGCTTAGTAAGTAAGAGTTTCACTGTTCGGTAATGGTTAACAAGGTAACATTGGTGACATTACTACAGATTAGTGAGTCAGAAACCCACTTCTTGACCAATATCTGTACGCTTTTTCGAAGCGAAGTTAAGCTTAGTATATAAAAGCCTCTTTACGTGGAGTAGTGGTTAAAAGAGCTAATCTTGATGCCATGATTAGTGATGAGCGCATTCGAAGAGATATGCGCATCCTTATTCTAATTTAAGCTTAGTAAATAAGTGCGCCCCAACATTAGATATTGTTTTGAAATCTAGTCTCGTTGACTAGTTTGTATTTGAATTTGTTCCTTACAAGTGATTTGTGCCAAATTTGTCATAACAACAAAGGGTACACCATGCTTCTTCCACGTAGTAAAACACTATCATATCAGCTGCATTCCAATATCAGAAGGATGTCTCATTCAGGCAGATTCTTTTAAGACACATACATTCTGTTACACGCTCCAGCGTGGTTGCTTCCTTGGACTCTTCAATCTTGACCATTTTCAAATCAATGGGATATTACCATCTTATACTCATAATTTTAAAGTATTAACAATTTATTTTTCTTTCTTATCACAGTCAAATTTCACCAGACATATTTTGACTGTCAGCTGCGAGTACGCACTGACTCATCAGTCTTGTAAAGTTTGAATTTTAAAAATGTATTTCTTTGTAATGGCATGGTTAGCAAGATATTATTGAAAATCTATCCCTAGGTAATTGTGAAACCAATTCTCAGAATGCACCCATTATCTGAATTATTGTACCTAAAATATGGTAATTATAGCCATAAATAAATATAATTCTAAATAAGCATAATTAATATTAAATATAAGTGAGTTGCTTTCAAAGATCACTTCCACTATATTGTAAGATCAAGCCTGATCACATGATGTTTCTGCTAAATTTTGTAAATGAAGACTCGTTACTGTGGTTTAAGGTCATGGGGCAGAGTAGCGATCCGGTTCACTAATTCATTTTTTACGGCTTATCAACCATTTGCATATTATTTAAAGGTAGAAAATATTTTTAGATCGTACGAATATTAACCAGGATTTTTTTGATTGATTCAATTTCTACACCTTATAAGGTTATTTATAATACACACAGACACACACACACACACACACACACACACACACACACACCATATATATATATATATATATATATATATTATTTACATTATTCGGACTACATAATACCTCATCTCACAAATATATATATATATATATATATATATATATATATATTATAGTAAAAGAAGGAACAGTAATATATATATATATATATATATATATATATATATATATATAGCGTGCGAGATTGAGAGGCGATGTGTAGATGTGGCTATTGTTCTCTATGTATGTGTGCGTGCGTACATATCTTTAGTAATATTTTATGGCTTCTTTCATCAGTGAAGTAATTACAACTTATTAGTCATTATGTTCAGAAGCTGTTTCTTATTTCAATTTCATTATCTTGTTTTTTGCTGCGAAAGGAAATATCGATTGAATTGATTTTATTCACCACAAGACCACGAATAGTGAATGGCTGTAAGCGCATTAAACTAAGCAATCTCGCCGTGCAATGTTTCGCGATTGAACCTTGCATCACAAAAGCACGGAATGATGATCAAGTTCATTAAGAATAAATATTAAGTGGCCCTTTCCTGAATATGCCAATCGTTAGAACAAAATATCTGCTGTTTATACTCAGAGGTTTAGTATATTTGGTCAGATAGAGCTTTAATGTGACTAATCTTTACTGAACTCCCTATATTTGCTGAGTCAGGTAAAAGCACACCCTTACACGTCCTTCCCTTCTCTGGTGAAGAATGGGCTACCAAACACGCTTAACTATTTGATAGTTATTTTCAAAGCATAGCTTAGATGTGGCACAAGGCCGAAAGTATGGGACATCTAGTGAGGATCGAACTCACTTTTCGGTTGTAACTGATCTAGCAAGACAAGCTTGCTAACCATTACACCATGCTGGGGTGCCTAATCTTTGATTTTCCAAGCATAGCTTGGATGTGGCACAAGGCCAAAAGTAAGAGGCCTCCAGTGAGGATCGAACTCACTACTCAGTCTTAATTGTCCGAGCGAGACAAGCTTACTAACCATTACACCACCTCGAGCTGCCCACGGTGTCTATTTGATAGATTAAGAGAACAAGACCTACTTGAAGTATAACACAAGTATGATTTACAATATATTTGGCAGAATTATGCAAGGAATTATTAAATTAATCCCGAATGTTGGTTGCTACTCGTATGCGCGGATGTCAGTTTACTAAGTGGCTATCCAATCCCTGTTGCAGACACCTGCTCAGGCAGATTTATGTTTGTTCCACAGAGCCTAACTAGGGCTTACACTGCAACTATGATGAGCGGTGTCAAGTTCCGGTTTCTGGGAGAAAGCACTTTCTCTAGCGTGATCAACATTCCGAACTAGGCCAGCACGCTAAAAACACTCGGTTACGATGAACTTTAAGTTCTTTCTCGCACGACCATCGATGGCTTCTCAAACAGTTCCGTCTACCTAATGTCACTCACAAGGCTTGGGTCAACCCGTCATATGGTTTACATGCACTTTCCAAAGGTGCCGCATGCTGAGATTGTCTCCCCCAGACCGATAACACCAAGAAGTCACCTTCCTAACAAATCGATCACGGTGAGATTCGAACCCGGGTGTCATGATCAGAAACCAAATGTTCCAGCCACTCCAGAATACTAAATATTAGATCATATTGTCAGAATATCTTAAAATTTAGAGCAAGTTTCCTGACGCCTAAAGATTGTGTTATTCTGACAATTAATTATTCATAACCCCAATATCTAGTCATGCATTAGACGAAGCTAAACCTGATATGGATATATACATATATTAATTATACGAACCACCATGTAGAATGAGTTAGAAAGAAGACCCAATATGGAGAACACTCGAGAGGCCAGCACAATGTTGGAGAACACATCTTAAAGACCACCGTAAAGTAATCCCAAAACAGTGCGGTACTAATTCCGTGGAACTGAAAGATAGAGCAGGCAATCGTAAGAGTTAGAGAACATTATACCGTCAAGCCATTGAAAGGTTTGAAATTATCCAAACAGAAGACCAGAAATTTCGCCAACAAAAACGTCATGATCGCCAAGTGTCGGTATTCAGTTTCCAACCTGTGAACGACAATGTGCCTTTCACTAAAAAAAAAAAAAAATAAAAGAGAAAAGTCCCAAATTCTATAACTTTCATAAATATCTGCAAGTAAAATTAGACAATATTATATATATATATATATATATATTTTTTTAGGATGATTTGAGACAACCATAATTAAGAAATTCATCGAATCCAGAAGAAACCTCAAAAGAACACAGAAAGCACTAGACGGCCGTTTCGTCTTATATTTGGGACTCATCTGCAGCACGCATCTACTACCAGGAATTGAAACCCGGACGGGCAGTTACGTTACCAGGCAAACGTCATATCACCTGTACCAACTGGCCTCGGTATCGAATTAGATTCAATATAGCGCCGCTCAATCACATATTGCGTGGTGGAACTCATCTGAGTTTCCCTTACCCATAGGAGTCTGCCTCCAGGAGCCACGGCTACTATTCCCAAGCGGCTCCATCCAGAGCATTAGAAGCCGGTTCAATTCTCGATAGTGGATGCGGATTGCTGATGAGTCCCAAATATAGTACGAAACGGCCGTCTAGTGCTTTCTACATTCTCTTGAGGTTTCTTCTAGACTCAATGAATTATTTAATTATAATTATATCCGATCCTACTAATAATTTCTATCACTTGTATAGCCTTGCTTGAACCTTCTCGGTAGTGGATGCGCACTGCTGGTGAGTCCGAAATATAGGACAAAACAACGGTCGTTCCGTGCTTTCTACATTCTGTTGAGGTTTCTTCTCGACTCGATGAATTAATTAATTATATATATATATATATATATATATATATATATATATATATATATATACTCTCATAGGTTGATCACATTGGAAGAAAGGGAAATTGTCGGCTGCTACCAATTAACGCTAAGGTCTCTTCGTTATTAATTGAGCAATCTGGTAGGCAGGAATGCTTATATCTTGTATATAAAATTCCCCTTCTCCGCTGATAGCCTAAGGGTTAGAGATCCCAGCTTGAAGAAATCGTATGTCTAGACACACGGAATTATTTTTTATTAAACCAAAATTACCAGATAGCAACTCCCATTTTTTACGTACATTCTACTCGCATTTGCTAAATCTAGAAAACTTCTAATCGCGAATGTATTCTTTAAAATTGCCTGGGAAATGGTCCATGAAATTAACGCATTCACTTCAAGGTCTAGACTTTTTTTTCCATTAAAAAGTAGTCTATATTTCTGAGAAGAGTTATTGCAGTTATATATAACGTTTGGGAGTGTCTTCCAAATCTTTGTGGCCATATTCTTGTTGAATAATCTGGCTCTTTCATGTGATGGAAATTTCGATCTACGCTCTTTATTTCCTCTACGTGCTATGCCACTTCTGGATATATCAAAATTAGTTATCTTCTTTTAACTCAACTGTCGAAGCCAGGTATTGAACTCACAAATATTTAACTGGATTCAAACAACGCTTTTATTCACTTGAGGATATCAGGGTATGAATTTTTGGGACTTATAAATCTAATATCTCTGTTCGAAAAAAATCAGAGAATTTTTTTTACCAGAGCTCATATTAAAATTTTTGTTGTTATTGTTTTTCTCTAGTGCTTCGTATTACTGATGTCCGTATTTTATTCAGGTCTATGCTTAAAAATAATTATTGCTAACTATAAAATTAAGTATTGGTATTTTGTTTTACCCTCTTGCAATGGAGATGGTATTTAATGTCACATTCTATGATTTCTCGGGACACGTTGCGTACACTTGTTTATTTATTTTACCGCGATTTCAAGGCAAAGGAATGAGGAAGATGAAAGATCTGGGAGAAAGTTCAAAAGTACGACACAAAGAATTGTTTGGTAAGCTTACATTTTTGGAAAATATTAGCAACATATTACTGGAGAATGAATTGTATTAGAAATAAATAAAGATTAATTTTAAGAAGTATATATGGTTACCAGCAGATGAACAAACCATGAAAAAAAAATGAATTGGAGAGACAAGCATATATAGTAATTGAAATATCTAGGAAGTGTCTTAAGACGAAAAATGAGATATCAAACACCGAAGACGCGATTGAAAACTGAAAGATACCTTCTAAAAACTTTGTTTTTAGAAACGAAAGAAATTATGACAAAAGATACTGAACTGTTGTTTAATATTGGTCTCCGTATAGGCCAATAAATTCTGGAAAATCACTTCCTGGAAGAAGAGACTTGAGACATCATCATCATGTGTCGGCAGCAGTCGAAATCATGGAGTCGACAACACTACACCAGATCCCCCAGTCCTTCATTGCTGTCCCCTAGTCCTGCCTACCAATGTCTGCATCCCTTGAGAAGACGTCAGATAGTTTTTTGGTCCCCGGTCAGGTTTGACGCAGTATCAAGAGTTGGATACTGGAGACAAACTCATTCTTGGCAAACTGTGTTCAATGAGCTTGTATGAGAGAGGAAACGCGGGGAAGACTACCGTAGACCCAGATGTTTCTCCATGCCTTTAGTGTGTCCATCTTTCTAAGCCATAAAATAGAATCGGATCAACAGCGGCTCTGAATATTTTGATCTTGAGTTTTCTGTCCAGTTGTCATGTCCAGATCTTATGCATATCCGTGCATGCTAACCATACCATACACTTCCTAGTTTGGAAATCTTTCAAGGAGGAGGGGATGAATGATCCTAGACATTTATAATAAACTTCATTCAAATTGGGGTTATTAAGAGATTTTATAAGATAGTTATTGCTGGATGTTCATCTGTTCATGTATTCAGATTTTGACACATTGAGACAATATTTTTTGTCTTCAGACAACAGAAAGCTAGTTCTACAGTATGCTGAGAGATGCATGGACTGAACAGGTGGAAAATCAGGATAATACTAATGACAATTGGAATAAAAACGGTACGTATATTTAGACTAAGAAAAAGACAATTGAAATTTCTAGGGCACATAATAAAAAAACGGGCTTGGAAAATTTGACACTCACAGGGCTTACTGAATGGAAAAAGGAAACTGCGAGTAACCTAAATATAGATCTTGTGAAAATTTTTGGCAGAGCCGGGATTACGAGAAATACAGACCAGCGGTAGTTGTCTAGAGATATTAAACCTCCACGTCTAGAACGGACATGGCAAATAGAGGAAGAAGTAGGAGGAGGAGGAAGAAGACGGAAGAAAAAGCAGAAGAGGAGGAGGAGAAGAAGAAGAACAAGCAGAAGAGAAGGAGAAGAAGAAGAAGAAAAGGAGGAGGGGGAAGAGGAAGGAAAGAACAAGAAGTGGAAGAATTAGAAGTAAAAGGAGGAGGAGGAGGAGGAGGGTGTGAAGTGTGATATAATATGTAGGAAAATGAGTAATAGTGTTAACTGATTTTTCTTATTGAACAAGACGAATGTTAAGCGCAACTCGATAGTTTTCTACAAAGATGAATTTGCTACAATAATATAAAAAATTGAATAAAATTATAAATAAGTAGCAAGTCTCCAACCGCAGCAGAAATAAAAGAAACATATTAAGTTTAGAGCTCTAAATTCACTACACCAACAAAGGATAAAAGTAGATAAAAAGGTTAGTTTGAGATTTTAGTGACATAGTGATTGTGAGTTCAATCCCTTAGTGTGTATTTCCATTCAGTTGAAACAGTCGAGCATTAATTGGACAACAGTAAAATAAAAATAAAAATTAGCAGAGCAATTAGTTTAACCCCACAGATTAAATAAAAAGTTCGTTTCAGTGTTACTTATAGTTTACCTAGCTCGATATACGCGTGAAGAAAGGCACATGGTACGAAACGTTTTGACAACAACAACAAAGATGAGGACAACTGTCCGAATTTAAATCGGCTAAATAGATAAGTGTTAAATATTTCATTAGTTTTTGATTTCATCAGAATTATTACAGAATATCATGGACGTCATGCTCAGTTTAAAAGTCACCTTTCGCCACTTTCTCTCTCTCTCTCCCCTCTCTCTCCCCACCTCTCTCTCTCTCTCCCTCTCTCTCACTCTCTCACTCACACACACACACACGGACACGCGGACTTTCTCCCTCTTTTTCACTCTCTCTCTCACACACATATACACACACACATAATTATATGTGTTTGTGTGGTTTTTTTGTGTGTGTGTGTGTATTATGTATGTATTCAAACAGGTTTGGTTAAATAATAATTCTAGCGTTTCATGTCGATTAGTTTTCGCTGAGAGACTTTCAAGTTCACGGATTATATTTTTGGTACACTTGATAAACTTAAATGTGATTGAATGTTTTTGTGAAAATAAAAATTATTCGAAAGAAAATGTTTGTATTTTTCTTACTCAATTTTCTAAGTCTACCAAAAAATTAATCCGTTAACATGAAAGGATTACAACGGAAACTAATCGACATATATATATATATATATATATATATATATATATATATATAGATAGATAGAGAGATAGATAGAGAGATAGATAGATATAGATATAGATATATAGTGTATTTCGGCAGCATTTTTTCATTGATGCATGTTTCATTAACAATATGCCTGGCCGCATAGAAGATTTCGGAAAATCTTTGTTCAAAACACAACTATACTTAAACATGAAAACAATAAACAAAAACTAAAAAAAATTTAAGCTATACACATAAAATAGTTGAACCTAACCTGAACAAAATAAACTAGGAAATCTCCACAAATATTTTTAAATGTCGATAATTGGTAACAGAAGCCATTGGTTTATACCAACGGCTTCCCATACTTAATACTTCTCGAATTCACTCTCGCGTGGTCATGTGTGACGTCATGAGCTGCTGTGCGATTTTCGCTTCCAGCGTCTTTATATGAACGAGTTTGTCGTTGCTTGGAAATCTTCCATGTAAACAGAAACAGACTGTCATCACTGCCCTGTCTATGTATTGCTTAATATATTGTAATATAATTGTCGTCTTTGATAATGGCTTATGTAAGATGAAAGCTTAGATAGGAGTAAAAATATGTATCGATATTGTGATTTTCTTTCTTTGTTTAATGATAATAGTATTAAGCTTAATCAGACGATATGAAAAGAATTTACATAAAATAAATAGACAACACTTGTCTATATTATTTAATGAAACATGTATCAATATATATATGTATATATATATATATATATGTGTGTGTGTGTGTATGTGTGTGTGTGTGCGCGCGCGCTCGTCCCTATGCGTGTGATTTGTATATAACTTTCCATGTGTTTAAAGGAGGAATCTGTTTTATATACTTATATAAGTGTTTTTTTCATAGCGCTGGATAGGGGAGGAAGATAAAGGCTGGTTCTAGACAGAAACAGCTTAAGATTGTAGTGATCGATGAAATATCTTGGGAATCTGTTTCAAAGAGCTGTGATTCGTGGGAAAAAACTGTTTCAATGAAACTTACTTCTTGCCGATGGAATACGCAGCGAATATCGGTGACGTGTCCTAGCCGTGAAGGTCAGACCAGTTGAAACAATGAGATGCAGTTTCTTAGTGCACTTTCCCGCCTGCGAGAGAGAGAGAGAGTTTGGAGTGTGGTAAATAATTCTTCTCCAACAATGACGCTTTTAAACTCTATCAAGACTAGAAAGTGAGGTCTAGGCTGCTCTTGTCCAAATAAGGGAAGAGTTATCCAGACCTCAGTTACCAGTCTTGCTGTTACAATTTGACATGCAAATATACTAACAATGAATTTCCCTTCCATATATACAAAATTAAAAAATTCTTCAGTTTTAATGGAACGTCCAAAGTGAGGATCTAGTTTTAAAAGTAATAATATTAATTATACTAATGGCTTATAAAAATGTATTAGTTCATTATATTATACCATCAATATAATATTTCTTATACACAGAACTTTTGTTTAAATTTTTAAGAGAAATGGAAATATTGTTTCGAGAATAAACTCTGTCGAACCTTAATGTTATATCTGTCATAACACAGTTGTAAAATGCTTGGTTAGATATCTTTGAGGAAGTAAACTCTACAAACATGCAATGGCATTTCGCCAGAATTTGGGTTTTTGACGTTACGATAGAAAACAGGTTTTATGATCGTTAAAAGGTCACTTGCAATAGGAAAAAGGATAAAATAGAATTATTTTATAAATGCTAATGTAGTAATGATATCAAAGTCTGTTGTACACCGAAAATGTAAATGTACATCCACTTGTAGAACATAAATCCTGTTAAAAATATTACGTTTTCGCTTGAACTAAGAGCTAAGGTATCTGTTAAATTTCGAACATCTTAGATAAATATACACTGATTTTGAATTTTTAAATTATAATATGCTAAAAACATTTCAAATCATATCTATCATATTATTCTCCATTTAAAATAAAGTCGTAATAAAACTTAAGTCGCATCAATTTCCCTATCACTGGTTTAACATTTCTTTTTGGTTTTGGTTTTGTTTTTTTTATTTTTTGTATAATTAAAGGCTTACATATTATGACGTTGAAAGACCTGTTCTCGTACGATCAGCGAAGTTACATAACGTCTAGACTGGTTATTATATACACAGGTGAAGGTTTGGGAATGTCAGGTGATGTAAGCTTTGGTGTGCAATTCGTGTAATATTAGGTTGATGCAAAATAATGACGTAATAATGACGTTTTCTGACGTTAAAAATACGTCAAAAAACGACATTATTACGTCATTTATTTTTGCACCAACCTAATATTATAAACTCGAAAGAGCTTACTTGCAATTCCAGTCGTGTTCGTTATAGTAAATTAAGGACAAATACTCTTGGAATGAATAAACCTCTTCCCTTCATCTATGGGTTAATTATTAGAATTTGTATCAGCAAAGAAATTATTTTCTCCAAAGAAATTCTTACAATCTAAAAATAATATATTACAGCAAAATGTGCTTAAAAACAAATATATATATATATATATATATATATATATATATATATATATATATATATATATATATATATATATATATTAGGTTGGTGCAAGAATAATGACGTAATAATGTCGTTTTTTGACGTTAAAAAATACGTCAAAAGACGACATTATTACGTCATTATTTTTGCACCAACCTAAGATATATATATATATATATATATATATATATATATATATATATATATATTATGGAATGGACAAATTCCGGCAATTATTTACGATATTATTTTTGTTTTTACGTTCTTTTTATCGATACAAATATTTCAATACATACAGTATTAATAACATTTACCGGCGTAAATGCCCGAGAAATTTTCATAAAATATGTCTTAAACATTTATCGGCCTTTGTCCATTTAATAATGTATGACGTCACTTGTTTACATTTGGGTACGCATTGAGCAGATATGAATGAATGAGAGAAAATCATGAACAATTGTGTTTAAAAGAAGTAAAATCGACCTTGCTAACCGAACGTTCCTCTTTGGCACAATCGGTGAGGCACGGCCGGCTATATAACGGTTCCGTGTAGGATACAGGTTTGATTCCTATCGGAGGACACATATTTTCTATGAACATTTCTCGGACATTGAGGCCGGTAAATGTTGTTAATACTGTTTATTATGAAGAGAGCATTTACTTAAATATTTGTATCTATAAAAAGAACGTATAAACATAAAAAATGATTTATATAGGGTGGGATTGTCGCCATTTTATATTTTAATTTCGCGCATGCCTGTTGTTTGTTTTTGATTTTGCAGACTGCACAGTATAGTATGGCCAGTTGGGCACCATCTGCGAGATGAATGGCATGAGTTTTGGAGAAAGAAAGGTTAAGGGGTTTAGGTTTTTTTTGTTTGTTTTTTTTTTTTAACTGGTTTACGTTTATACCTTTGGTTTAGTCATAGTGAGCTATTTTAGTAAGGAAAAGTATTATAGTTGTAGCAGTTAGCCGTCTAATGTAACATATGATGAAAGCTAACAGTCGCAGACAGCAAAACGATGTGGCCTCGGGCTTGCCTATCGGAGATGCTTGTATGGACAGTCTTCCATGCGTGACACAGCATGAACCCCGATCTGATGCGATTGATCAAAGCAGCCTCTCTAGACGCTAAGCGAGAGTTCAAGCTCCTAACTACCAGTCCAAAGCAGAAACCCGAAAACTGCAAACCCGGTACCGTCAGTATAAAGAGACAGTCACAATCCACACATATCACAAAAATTTATAACAGCACCACTGTTAAGTTCTGAAAAAAGAAATGAAACTGGGAATACGTTCCTAAACAGGAAACAAGGGATGAGTTTCTTCTTCTGTTCAAGAGAAGAGAGAGGAGAATGAACATGGCGATAGGAAAGCATATCTACTCCTATTATGAAATTAAAAAAAAAAGTTATTAATTTTGAACATGTTTAAAGTTGAGATATCCATTAGATATTCGACAAAATTTAAAACTGCAAAGGACCTTACTCTAAATGAACATTCAAATGCGTTGTCGGTTTACAGTTGTTTCAAAAAGTGTATTTCAGATAACATATTTGAAAAGTGTATCTTCCCCCTTAAAACTTTTTGAATTTGCGATGTTTACCTGGAATTCTAGTGTATTAAGCGAAAAGGAGGTAACAAGTGGTAGGTTTCTGTCCCTAGAATAATGACTGAATGGCCAGTTGGACAACACATTGGCAGCAGGGTAAAATAAGGGAAAAAATACATGATGGTTGTTGAATATTGAGATTAAATGTAAACTAAATGTTGAACGATTCAAACGTGAAATTTAAACTAAAAATAAAACTAAAATTTTTACACGTTTAACCTGAAAATTATAGCTACTTATTTATATTCCTATGTAACTCTTGCTGTAGCTATTCCGGAGAGGAACATGCAGAAAGTTACATTTGCAATTTCTCGTCCGTCGACATCGATTTTTGTTGGATGATGTAGGATTTTATCCCTAGTGTCTAATTCCGCATTATCTATAGTTTTTTTTTTTTTCTACCCATAATTATTTCATATTTTCTTCTATGATCGTCTTTTTCCCAACAGCCACATTTTGGTAAACGTACTTAAAAGAGTTACTTTTCCATATTTCATTAAATTTTATAGGGTTTACTGCCTGAACAGGTTGCATGTATCGATCAACATCTCTCTTGGCCAACATTCGTTTTCATGATTTACAGACGTTTGGCAACCCAAGAGTAATGTACATCATGTGGGCAGCTTTAATAAAATGTCTGCTTGTATTCTTATTTTCGTTCTGACAAGAATGGTAGGAAAGTTCTCGACCAGACCAGAAAGCTATTCCCCCAAATTTTGATGTTTAGTCAGATTGTGCGGATTGGCGCGTATTTTCAGCCACCCAGTATAATATATATATATAGTTAGAAAAGATTAAATTATTGCTTTTGTATGCACTACACACAGACAGACAAAACCCTAAGTGGTAAATAGTAGTGCGTACAAAGTTCGTTGGTCAGCGTTGGTTGGTAACAAGTCTAACAGAACGACCTCCTCCTTACAACAAAACTAATCACCTTGAGTATGTTTGTCTCTGATATTTCGTTGATATCCATATATTAGAATTGGGTTTCAGTTTACTGCTAAAGACATCTCATTATTTTCAATTCCACTAGCCCCTTCCGTCTTAGTGGCATTAGAGCATGGTTTCGGAGTAATTTATATATATATATGTGTGTGTGTGTGCAAATATATAGAAAAATAGGAAAGAACCGTTAGGTTAATAATCCGAAGTTCTTTAGTATTTTTGTTTTTATTAAAAAAAAAAAAAAAACTGAGCACAATACGCAAGTAGATCCTAAATTGCAATTATTCTTTAATTTTATTCTACACAATATTTCTCGTGTTTCAAAAACGGAAGCGAAAAACTGAAATTGAAGTTTTTAGCTTCTATTTTTGAAACACGAGAAATATTATAAATATATATATATATATATATATATATATATATATATATTATTTTATATTATAATTTATATGCGCGGTATTTAGAGAAAAGCACTTAATATCAGTGATAGATCTAACATAATATGTTGTATTGATATGAGATTTTTTTTTCTTCTTTTAGTGGGAGGGGGATATGATTCTGTTTTTTGGTACGTGGTTCTATCATGCGCATAGATATTCATATAATTAATTCGAGGCTAGGCGCAGATAACTGTCCGTTTGTTCGGGCATGCATACATACATACGCAGTTATAATTCTATTTTGGTGTCGGGATTACCCCTCCCACCACCAGTTTCATGCATAAATAGATCTAATTTTAAAAAATAAAGCAGTCTGTCTGATGACAGCAAAAGCCTGAAACCCAGGCTTACAAACTCATATCCATACAACTTATATATATATATATATATATATATATATATATATATATATATATATATATATATATATATATAAATTCCCAAGGAGATAGAATCCAGGTAGAACTCAATGTCCAGGAGAGAGTAAGAATATAATATGAAAGGCTCAAACACTAATATTCCATCGTTATAATTTATTACATTGGAATCGTAATCACGATCTAATTCCTTAGATCTACAAAAAGCTTTCTGAATTTGTAGGTCTGATGAATTGGATCGTGATTACGATTCCAATGTAATAAATTATAACCATGGAATATTAGTGTTTCAGCCTTATATATATATATATATATATATATATATATATATATATATATATATATATATATATCAATTATACAATTGGGATTAAGATTAAATTAAGTTAATGATCATTTTCACCTTGGAAATTTAAATAAAATTCATAAGAATTTTTCAAACCATTCAATGGATGATAAATTATCGAAATAAAAATAGTCAGACAAAAGAAGGAAAGAAAGAAGGGAAGAAAAATGGACAATGATGAAAGAGAAAATAAAGCAAATAAAAACAAGGAAGTAGTTTAAGTCTGGATATGAGTGGTGGTCAGAGGTGAAAGGAGGAGAAAAAGTGGAAGAATAAAGAGAAGACATAACCTATTTATTTTATACACGGTAGCAATCAGAAGGTTGTTCAGACTTAAAGAAAACCTTCTTAAATATATTAAATAAAGAGATAAACCCATTCATTATCTCTTTAATTAATATATTTTTATTTTGTTATTATTTTGTGTAGCCTTATTATTTATTTCTTCTGAATTATTTCGTATTTTTCCTTTTTTTCTTTAACCAGATTAGCGACAACACCTACTTCTAATCATTTGCTTTGCAATTTTATATTTCTATTCCTGAACACGGTCAGCTCATTTTTATGATCTCCTGTAGCCAATTCTATATGTTTTTTAAGTTTGTTTTGTGCTTTCTCTATTTAGTTATGGCTTACAACAGAATTATCTTACGGGTTAAACGACAACGAGTTTTCCCAGCTTTCTAAAAACATGCCAAGTGTGTTTGCTAGCTACTGTAGCTGGTCCACTGACATGAACCTTAAATTACAAAGGATTTGTATATCTTATACGGACCTTAGACAAGTAATATCTGTTCAGAATTCTAAACTTTTCTCTAGTGTCTCCAGGTGTTAATCTCCGCTTTATAAAACTGTCATCGAATACAGTGTTTTAAGATAATCTATTGGAATACTAAGAACGCCTGATAGCATTGTACGCAAATCTAATTTTGTAGTTATATGGTCGCAGTTGGTATCGATGTAGAAATGTCTGACTGCCATGTTCAGACTCTAGATCAGGTAAGTTGATATATTTTAACTCACACCGATAGAGTTATGTTTGCCTTCAATAAACCAGAGTCGCTTAGTTTTCTCTAATATAAGATTAGGAATTTTACTGAATAAATTATGGCTAAACACATCAAATGTGTCTTTTCTAATACATCACTAATTCGTTCTTCAAGAAAAAAAAGTATAGCGGAAAGAATAAAAACGTAAATATTAAAAGGAAAACAGAAAGAAATGAATGAAAAGTGTTTGACTCGAAATCCTAAATTAGCTAATATATTTAAACCACCTGCCTAAAATTTCTATGTCTATGTTATCTTTTGGATCATCCACATTTAGTTAGTGTAAACAAATTTCAATAGCATTGTAGTAAAAACAAAACCAGTGAATAAATTTATACCAAAACATTATTGCAATTTACTCCTACTGACGGATTTACAAGTTTCTTTTTATAACTCTTAGATCTTAAGGACAGGTAACGGATGATTTATCAGTACAATCATATTATCTCATACCTACTAAACAAAACTTACATCCAAGATTACTGCGCATAGTATTCCAATGCCTTCATCCATCTAGGTACTGACAAGGCTCCGAATTGCTTAACTTTAGTGATCGTACGGAACCGGTGTTTCAACGGGATTTAGCGGTAAACCATAATTGTTTCTTTGTTCCGCTAAAAACGGCAAAATATTAACAGGGGGACTCGAGCCGTGAAATCTTACTTCAAAATGGTTGTAGCTCGACTTCATTTCACAATGCTATTGTTAAAGAACAAGTTGAACGTTCTCATTGCAACCGAAAGAAGCGATTTATGTCTGAAACAAAAACGATTACAGATGATCGTATAATGACATCGATCATTTCACACTCTCCGACACGTTCCTGCAAAAATAATCGTGATGCCCTGCTTCTCAGTGTCTTGATGTGAATTTGTGAACTATTTCTCGCAGGTGAGTCATTGACTTTCTAAAATCCTTCAAACCTGAACAGAAACCATGATTGTTGTGCGAATGAAAAAAGAAGTGTTTCACATTCATCAAGAGATCGTTATATATTTTTAATATTCCAAATGGCTACAGTTTGTTGTGCATCAAAATTATGTGACAAAGTCCTTCAAGAAAGAGATATACTGAAGAATATACCATACAAACTTCAGAACACCCAATCAGACAGTTGAGTTTGGAAGAGCGAGTTTCTATTTCATGGACTCTTGAACAATCGTGAATAGTCAAATGTGTCTAGTTGCAGAATAAACTAGAGCTTCTCATGCCCATACTTGGTTGAATCTCATTATTCCATGAGAGTGCCTTCTACCACAAATCCGAGAAAGTGATGTAATATCTGGGGTACCTACGCTGGAACAGCGATTCAAAGCCTGACGTTATTCTCATAGAAAAGTTATGGTTTTACATTAAAAAAATTTTTTCAAAAAAAAGATCCTTTCAAAATCAATGCTTTCCTATTGGCATTATCAAGGATATCTGAATTATAGCGAAATAAGTAGAATATTCGCAGCGTTTCATGGCCAGAACAGCACGTGTAACTGACATGCTTCAAAAGGGGAAAGTCGAACATACAAGATACAAGTTTATATTGGAATTAATATTAAAGAATGTCTTTTTTTTAAATAATTGAAGTCTATGCAATCGTCGATGTCCTGTTTTTATTTTATGCTAATGAATTTTAGTCATTTTTGCTTACTGAAATGTCATATATTATCAGTCCTCCTCTATAGCATTGGATGCTAGACAATCTTACAGATTTAGAAGGGACTCGAAACAAAAGAAATGTGATTCTAAAGAAGGGTGATGAGATTACCAGGACCGAACTTGATAGCAAGGTCGAAGGTTTTCAGACAATAACAACAAAAAAGATTCTTATACATAACATCAGGGGAGAGACAGTTCTAATTCCCGAGAAACAGTACAAGGGATTGCACAATTTAATACTCACAGCCCAGATTGAAGCTAAGAAGACCAGAGGGAAGCAACGCACAACCTATACGGCGTGTTTGAGCTTATGGGTGCGTAGCAGTGTTTGAAAGAAATGGTAATTATTGTGGAGGGCCATGATGGCCAACACCCTGAAGGAACACGGCAGACAAAACAGGAGATTTTGGCTAGTTTTAAACTTTTTCCCAGGACTGTGAAATAAAGTCATATTGTTCTCTCATTTTCAAGGATACCATTCAAATATTCGATGGTATAAAATAAGAATATTAGGGAAATCAATGATAAAGTGTAAAATATGTTTGGGTGACGAGTTTCGACATTTCACCGGACTAAATTGATATTTACATTGAAGGGTAGAGGCGGCTAAAATGTTAAACTTTTAAATTAAATGTTATTTTTAATGTTTCCATATATGATCAAGCCAATTTTATTTATTTTCCTTTTGTTTTTTTATCACTTTGGTGATTAAGTACCTCAGATTATGATAATAGAACAACAAAAGTGAAATATTTTAAGAAACTGGATGCAAAGCACTGTCTTTACGCTTTCTTCTTAGTACATTGCATTATCGTTTAATTAAAGTGCCATATTTTAAAGGATGGCCTAACTTAATAAGATAAGCAACTAATGCATTAAGCCTGATTTTTTGTCAAATATCATTTTTAAATATATATAAATAATGTTCTAATTGGTTAACTCGTTTTCTAAGGTTTATCAACAATTTGAAGGTCTAGCAGTCAAAGCTCTTTCTATACGTTTTCTTCTTATTAGATTGCATTATCTTTAAATTAAGGTGAGAAACTAATCCATTAATCCTGATGGCCGGATGGAAATTTTTTCTTACTAATGTAATAAGAAGGGAACGTGGATGTTTCATCATTGAAGAAGTCGCTATATGAATCACAGCTAAAAAGTTCTGAATGTAGCTCATCACAACACTTGCCATGTAAATAGCAATAGAATAGGGAAAAACTTGCGGTGTTTTGTCTGTGGGAAAGGGGTTTTAGGTTGGAATATAATTCATCACCCAAAAGGCCGTTATGGTCTTTTCTCACACTATCAAGACAAGAATATGATGAATGGATTAAATCCATCCCAGATATAATAGAAATACTCCACTTTTGGTTTGATCTGGCTCTTGTAAACATAGAATATAACAGTGTTACAATTAGATATTTACTTGAAACCGTACATTTTCCCCACTTCTTTAGCAATAGATCACACATATGAGTCTAACTCGTGGTTTGGGGTGAGCTCCAGTCGCAATAGACGTTCACGGCAAGGAACCGTATCCACTGGTGAAGGTTCAGGGTCGGCTTGATGTTGGGGATATATTTTAAGATTAGCAATAGATTGTATATGTATGAGTACAACTTGTGATTTGGTGTGATCTTCAGTACCAATAGATGTTCAAGACATGGAACCGTATCCATTGGTGAAGGTTCGGAATATGCTTGGAGATGGTGGACATATTTTAATATTATTTAATATTATTCTTTTGATATTATTACGTATTTTTAAAAATATTTTTTTCCTTCACTGCACCAACCTAATATATTACTGATATGAGATATTATATATACTACTTACATTGTTCGGCCTATCGTCCTAATCTTTGTCGCCATATTTATCACAATGTTTCGGCCGTTGTACGCTGCGTCCTTCTTCATGTGGTTGGAATGGCCTCTATTTCGCTCGATGTGGTAGACTGTTCTAGTTCCACGTGCCATATATAATGGATATCAGTTATCAGTTTTCTCCTGTTAATTCCCCTCTCCAAGTTCTCCAACGCTTTGAAGTCACACTCTTTGTGTCCTGTCAATGGATCTAAGTAACGCCTTTATCCACTGTGCCATGTTTCTTTGGTGGATCCTAGTAGTATTAATTATTAAAACTGATCCACAGATAGCTCAATGTGTTTATTATAACAAAGCATATATATATATTTTTACAGCAAAAATAAAAAATTACGTCATGTGGGCGTAGTCTATTTCAGATTGATATAACAATGTCAATCTTTATCGACCCTGAATGCCTTTTGGAATACCTGTCCGGACTAGTATATATATGAAGAAATATACTCTTGAGGTTTGCTATATTTATGGGATAAAGTGTTCAGTATCAGAGATAGAGCGTGTGTAAATATAAATATAAAAGTGAACATTGAAGTCAACACTCAGAGGCGACAGGCTGTTTCATGCTAGACTCAATCGTCAGGTGTTGACTTCAATGTTCACATTTATATATATATATATATATATGTGTGTGTGTGTATGTGTGTGTGTGTGAACAGATTCAAATAAGTTTATATAAGGTTATGTTAAAAATTAATGTAATTTAAAGACCCAGTTTTCAATATTCAGACATTCAGAAAATGGTGCCATAAAATTGTCAAGGAAATTTACGCCATAGAATAAAGTATTGTGAAGAAAATATGATGTTTGAAAGTAAATCCAATGTCATTCTAAAGTTTACAGATGAATGGATACACTTTCTTGAAAATCAGATTGGAGATCTTCATAAAATAATTCAACATTTTATTTTAACTGTTTTTATTTATTATTACAGGTTTATCTCTTGATAACTGTCACTATAATTACAATGACCGGTTTTTGAAAAATATTACAGGACAATCATTTTTTGGAGATAAATAAATTATATAATTTACAGTTTGCACTGGAAAATCATTTATATTAAGTAACCTTCTCTCTGTAAGCGGAAGGAAACACTGCTTATTGTAAATGAAATATGTATTGCCAATTCCCAACATATATTTCTGTCCTCGATTGACTTTGAAGAACCGTTAATTATTTTTTTCTTATTTCGATTTTGTTGTTACTTTTTTTCGCTGCAACAAATTAGATGAGTGTTTTCTCTTATTATCTTTTCTCTACCCTTTCCCCATTTTTATATCAAGCTGACAATTGATGAAAACCGAGGTCAATGAATGAGGTCAATTGCCAAAAAGCTGCTTGTGTCTGAAAAATCAATCAGAAGGAGTGTTCATGAAGACATTCGATACAAGTTCTACGTGATGAAGAGAGGTCAATTTATGTCTGAAAAAACAAAAAAAAAACGTTTAAACAGATCCAAAAGTCGTTTAAACAAACTTAAAAATCCTTCAAAAGCTGGTGTGATTTGTTGTTTTTTTCTCAGATGAAGAAAAACTGTGATCAAGATCAAAAACTTAACAGAAAAAATAACAGATGGCTTTGTTCAGATCCTTCTAAGGTGCCTAGAGTGATGCGCACAAAATTTCCTTCAATTGTTATGGTATTGGGTGTTGTTAGCAATGAAGACATATTATGCCACCACACTTTTTCAACAAGGTCTTAGAGTAAGTGTTGCTGCTTACATTGAGGTTCTAGAAACAGTTGTCCAGCTATGGATTGACAACATATGCTAGTTCAGGCCTTATATATTCCAGCTCCATCCCACAATGCTCTACAAACACAAGAATGGATGCCTGACCATTTGTACGACCACATCACACCCAAAATTTGGCCTCCTAACTCTGCAGAACTCAATCCACTAGACTATTGTGTGTGGAGCGTTGTTAAGAAGAAGGTTAATAAACAGCCACATAACACCAAATACTTTCTTAATGCTGCAATAATTCAAGTAACGTCTGACATAAATAAGGACCAATTAATCAGAGCTTGCAGCCGATTTCGACCTCGTGTAGAGGCAGTTATTGATGCTAGTGGTAGTTTTATTGAATAAAGTCAAATAATAGCTAAATTTCATGTGTATTTTTTTGTAATCAAATATAATTATATTCATTTGTTCTGCAAATTTTTTACTAATCCATAAATTATGTCCTCAAATACTAGCCGCACACTATATATATCAATTTTTAAATCTTTGACATTTGTTTCCTACACCCACGCATTTGTTGATTCTTCTACTGAAGATTTCCAAATGAAGTTTCTGTCATTGCTCATCGATCATCTGCGTCATCAGGAGGTTTGATTAGCGTGGAACCACCTCTTAATCGCTGTTATCCCCAGGTCCTCTCTGACTCGTGGTGGCCGCATCTGTATGAGCAAATAGTTAACTTGCAAACGGCTCAAAACACTATGAAAGTGTATAAATAGGTTTTAAACCTAGACATATATTTTTTTAACTAAATATTACCAGGAATACATTTTTGGAAAAAATATTACCAGCATTAAAAATATTCTTTGGATTAGATAACCCATTGAGGTTGATATGCCTTAAAACAAACCAAACCAAACCATTGCTTATCGGATGTTCATATATCGTATTCCCGAAATATATTATTTCCAAAAATATACAGATTGTATGTGAAGATGTTTTTCTCTTACTAACTAATTAAAAAATGAATCCATTTATTTTTTATTTTTCTTGTTAAACTTTAATCTTATAGATATATACAAATAATACGACGAAACTCTTGTTTATCCTGATCCGAGGTGCAATTTGGTTGGAATAAAGAAACAAGTAAATCACTGTTTTAGAGAAATGACCAAAGATTTATTTTCATTTACAAGATATGAAAATATCTTTGGTAAGTCGTATAGTGTAGAGATTTAGTGTACGGTGTACAAGGTTTGAAAGGAGATCGTAGAAAAGGGTATGCTTAAACCGGCTTAGTGCTTGCTGGTTACCGGTTTGATACTGGAGCCTGTTCTGTTTCTGTGTTCGTAGGAGGTAGTTTCCACAGCATAATGGTCAAACAGTGCTCTCGATCAGCCTCTATTGTTAACGTGGGTGCATGTGAAGTATCTCCCTCTTTTCTCTCGGCATTTACTGAAGACCTCCCGACAAAGCAAGGTGTGACACTAGGCCGTTTTTAACTTGAGGCGATTCCGATCCCGTAGTTGTTTACCTCTTCAGACGAGTCTCTGCATTTAGACAGAGCCTGGTTTAGGTGTCATCTCTGTCCGGATTCAGAGAGGTTGATAAGCAGAGTATTAGCAAACGCTACTCTCTGCTCCAAGCTCTCCGTTCTCTGCTCTCTCTCTCCTCTGTCAGTCATCTCTTATGGCCTATACAAGAGAAACGCACGGAAATAGTTGTTGACATCCGTGACAAGCGAGAGATGCGTCGATAATGGCCAACACTCTGGTTTAGTATATGTGTGCTTGTTTAAAAATTGGTTTTCAGCAGAGTTCGGAGTGTCTATGACTCAACGAAAATTCGGGTGCATTTAGAGATAGAGGTTTTCTATTGATCGTATACTTTTGGCTGTAATTTGTTATCTCTATGTGTAAATTGTGTTTTTCTGCTACCATGCCACCGTATCTAAAATGATTCTGAGCATATCACACCTATAATATACAACTTTCCAAATTAAATAAAAAATACACGAAAATGTTTAGCTTTAGATTGATACATTGTGAAAACATTAAAATTCTAATTTAATATAAAAAAAATTTACACTAAGCTCATAGTGAAAATGTTCTGCCCTAAAGTGATCTCAAAACAAATAATTATAGTATGGACTTAAAAAGGATTACGACTCAAAGGATTTATTCTATAATGATCTCCTGAATGATAAAGTAACTTATCAAAGCTAACGTTAACTGCCTACCATTTGTGATGTAGTCATGGACACAGTACATTTCACTCTCGACAGAAAAGAAGACATCGAACTTTTCATCTAAAGAAGGGGCTATTCATTTTGAGAATCGATTTGATTTTTAATGTTCCCTTAAGAAAAAGTTAACATATTAGATTTATGCAAAAATCAATTAATTTCATCTCCATTAACTTGTCTTTTGAACAGAAAATATTATTCTCATACATATTCAGTGAGCTTTCCCGCTTTTAATGGCTCGATTCCTTTCATTTTTATAGCGTGCACAGATGAAATACAAAAAAAAGACGTTAATTTTTTTGAATAAAAATCAGACCGGATGAATCACTTCCTAGTAATTGCCTGACTTCTTTATTTGTAAAGTAATATAAATTGGTTATTTTGTCCTTAATATGTTACTATTTCTTTTTTCACATTTAGAGAACGTTTTGCGAATCCTGAGGTTGTCTCTCCTTATTAAAAATACTTATGTAGCCATTTTGTACAAATACATTTATTCGTCTATGTCTTTCATAGTCTTCCTAAATGGAGTTCAGACACAAAACTATTGAAATATAAAACTTATCGTTCTACTATTTTTATTGACAGAGAATGTTGTCTTTAACAGACTGAAAAAAGCTGTTTTAAGCTCCCGATCAATCTACTAGTTTTATTGACAGAGATTGTAGTCTTTAACAGACGAAAAAAATCAGTTCTTAAGCTCCTAATCAATATACTATTTTTATTGACAGAAATCTAGTCTTTAACAGACTGGAAAATAGTTTTTAAGCTCGAAATTAATCTACTATTTTTATTGAGAGAGAATGTAGTCTTTAACAGACTAAAACATCAGTTTTAACCTCCCAATCAATCTACTATTTTTATTGACATAGAAGGTAGTCTTTAACAGACTAAAGAAAGTTTTTAAGCTCCCAATCAATCTACTATTTTTATTGACAGATAATGTAATCTTTAACATACTAAAAAAATCGGTTTTTAAGCTCTCAATCCCTCTAAAAATAAACACCTATAGATAAAAACATAAATATTATTTCAATAATAATAAACGCCAATTTAACATTTTATTTATTAACATAAAGAAGTACAGAGAACTGTTCGGTGAGTATTTTTTTTAATCACAAAGAGAAATATAAGGAACACTAACAAGGATAATTACATTTTAAGAAAGCATTTATATTCTGCCTCTGTGTGTTTTATAGCTTAGAAACCTTGTGTGATTGATGTTGAGAATGCCATGGAAAATGTTAGTAACGAGGACATTTTAAGTAAAGTGGAAACAAAAAGTATACATACTTAGAACTAGAAAAGGGAAAAAAAAACTCATCATAAGTAAAGGGCTTGGAGAATATGACACCCACAGGACATATTGCAAGCAAGAGCAACAATGGAAAGCAAAGAATAACCTACCTAACGAGCATGGGTACTTGTTTGGCCGAACACGTTTTAGGAGATATAACAAAAAAAGAATACTTACAAAGAATCCCAAATGACAAAAAGTCCTGGCAAGCCATAATCAACCGCGCTCGGAAGGAACAAGTGACATTTGAACAGAGCTCAATCCTCACTTGGGTTTCTTTCTAAAGGTAACGAAAATCAAAACAATCGCCATGATTTAAAGATCTGTAAAAACACAAGCGATATCTGCCTTATACAAATAAACCATATATCGAAAACATTACAGAAACATAGATTACCCAAGGAGAAATATAACTCTCTTATAGTTGGAGTTCTTTTAGCGATGAAGAAGTTTACGAATTAATTTTCTTCCTTTAAATATCTATATTTTCATTACGGATGTTATGCATAATTAAACATGGCACAGTGGATAAAGGCGTTGGTTAAATCCAGTGATAGGACCCAAAGAGAGTGAGTTCAATACCCGGTTAAAGCAGTGGAGAACTTGACATCCATTAAACATGGCACGGGAAACTAGAACAGTCGACCACGGTGAGCGAAATAAAGGGTTTATTTGGACATTCTAACCAACTGATGTATGCCGGAGCGTACAACGGCCGAAACTTTGTAATAGATATAGCGACAAAGATGAGGGCAATAGTCCGAATAATATAAATAGTCTTTGAGAAGATAGTGGTTTATACTTTTACTATCGCTTTTTATAGTGATTTTCCAAGCGTAGCTTAGATGTGGCACAAGGCTGAAATTATGGGGCGCTTAGTGATGATCGAACTCACTACTCAGTCCTAATTTTTCTAGCGAGCCAAGCTTGCTAACCATTGCACCACCTCGAGGTGCTCAATATAGTGATTTTCTAAGCCAGGTTTAGATGAGGCACAAGGCCGAAAGTATGGAGCATCCAGTGATGATCAAACTAACTACTCAGTCGTAATTGATCTAGCAAGGCAAGCTTTCTAACCATTAAACCACGTCAACGTGCCCCTATCGCTTTTTTATAGTATTGTTTCCTGGGTTGTACAGGACCGTCTTTATAATGACACTGTCGGCGATTTAAACTGAACACTTTATTTCATCTATGAGGTTAGATTGTTCCCATTCCGCAGTCATTAATCTGTGTTTACTGATACTTTTATTACTACTCACTTATTGTTAGCGCTGTTTCCACTGAATATGAATATATACGTACTACCAAGTCAAGGGATTTTAATCACAATGCAGCCAAATTCAGTACCCAACTTTCGAAGATTCTCAACCAAACCCGAAATGTTATTTTGGGATAATAACAAATATGATGGATGACTGATTATTTTTACGGCTTTCAATTTTTGAAAGATATTTGAAGCTAGAAAATGTTTTTCGATTGTAAGAATATTTTGACATAATGATTTTACTAATACAAGTCCTACTAATATACCCATCACTGGAGATAGATGTGCATTCATATCTTTCTCGGTGATATTTGCGGATTAGGGAAATTAACCAACCCGGAGGAAATTATAATTCCGTTAACCAATTTCCATTTCCGATGTGTTATCCTTTCTTCCACCCGAACAACCAAGCTTACAGCTCCTGCCATTCTCAAACCGTCAGGCATTTTTGTACTGACCACATAGGACATTGCTTAACGTTGTTGGTTGTATGAGAAGCGGTGTTTCAACTTGATATAACCGTAAGCTTTAAATAAGATGAAGATATTAGTCTGACTGCAAATAACGCAAATACGTTTCTTTGTGATGCAAGTCAATATTCTTTGTTGAAATTGGTATTATATAACTGCTGTTGTTTTATTTTCCGGATGTCCATTTATTTATTGTAAGAATTTCACTTGATAACATATTTTGGTGAATATTTACTTATTTGATAGTATTACATGCTATTATGGAAATAAAGCATCGTTTAAAATATTATATCATCATCTTTATCATCAGTCAAGGCTGAAATTATGGGGCACTTAGTGATGATCGAACTCACTACTCAGTCCTAATCCAGGTCTATTCGCAGGTTCGCTGCGCAGCGGACCAATTGACAAGTTCTCTTCATATGCCTCACTTGAGTCTCAGATTCTCTTTTAAACACCTTTCACATAAACATTTGATGTTTTCAAACCGTTTTTTTTTATTTTCGTCTGTCTGCCTTTTCTGTTGCTTAAAATTGTATATCGTAGATGCTGCTACTGGAAATAGTATTGCTTCTTTTGACGTATCCAGACCATTTCAAATTTCTCTTCATGAACATCTATTGTCTCGTACCTCATCATTTGTGAAGCGGTCTATACATAGATAATGCTGAGGATGGATTCAAAGCCATTCATTTCTTGAATTCTTTGCTGGAATTCTGCTGCAATGACCAAGATTTACAGCTGTACAGAATGATCGAGAAGGTCAATACACGCAAAAGGCTGTACGTTGATTTCAAGCAGCCCCCTTTTTGTTTTTCCCCCCTTCCAGATGGTCTTTTCGTCTTGTGACAGCTGCTCCTGTGTTTGCTGCTCTTGAAATTATTTACATTCCGGAGACCTCTTCACTGATAATTAAGCCAAGATATGGGAAATATCTACATAGTTTAAGATTCTGACCACTGAATTTTATCTTCGTTCAAGGTTCATCATATATTTATTGATAATTATTTTGACTTTCAGACTCAGAAAGATTACCTCAGATTTTAGGACAGATATAAACACAAAAAAGAAAGCTGACATTATGAAATTATTGATAGATTGTAACACATTATTAGAAACTGCGACAAAGTTGACCAGAATTTTCAAAACAAAAATGAAATTGAATATATAAGAAAAGAAAGAGGTTTGGTTTGGTTTGTTTTATGTCATATCAACTTCAATGGGTTATTTAATGCCTATAAGATTTTTATTTCTAGTAATATGTTTTCAAAAATGTATTGCTAATATTTGTTTTCCAAAAATGTATTGCTGGTAATAATTTTTTCTTCAAAAATTAATTGCTGGTAATAATTTGTTCTTCAAAAATGAATTGCTGGTAATAATTTTTTCTTCAAAAATTAATTGCTGGTAATATTTTTTTACAAAAATGTATCGATGGTATTAAAATCTATTTAATTGTGTTTTGACCCCAGTTTATGGGTTGGTTATTTGAGTTGCTTCCACCCCTGGGAACACCAGCAATTATGTGGTGGTTACACGCTCCTCAAAACCTCGTTATCAGAGGCCTTACTGTTGGACGTAGTTTATCATCTTACCCAAGACGTCTAATTTTTTGTGTAGTCTTCCCCCACTGCAGATGTCTAATCGGCGTATTCTAAAGCACCAGCTGACAAGGACGAAAACATAGATTTTGATTTTAGTAGGGAACAAGGCTAATTAAGTAAAAATAAGTGGATTCACCGCTAGAAAATATTTAAAGTACCAGGTGTAAGATGAAAGATTAAACACATTAAAACTACAAAACTACAACGTTTTTGTAAAACGCCGCAATGAGAAATAGGTACGTTCTGTGAAAAATACAGTAAAAAAGTATTTTTTTTACATAGCAAATTTGTATTGACATTGGGCGAAACTTATAATCGGGCTACATTTTTGGCATTTCAAGGAAGTATTCAGTCAACACGACTTACGTTCCGATTATTGCAATAATAGGCTTGTATTTGACCAGAAAACAGCAGCGAAAACTGAAGGCGTAACGGAATGCATATATATCAGAAAAATAAATTGAAATTTGACGCCTGCGATCACGAACGTTTAAGGGACGATAACATTAGAAACAACAAAAACGGAGGAGAACTTGGTAGTCAATTATCGTGAAATTTTCCTTGTTCGGGAACAATCGACAACAAGTCAAATATGAAGGCTAAACGAGACAGCAAAGATAACAAACGACAAAGTCGCGATGTTTATCGAAATAACAAAGAGAAACATTATTTACAATATAAACCAGTTCTATGTATACAAAAAAGAATTGCGCTAATAATAGGCTTAAGAGAATTTTCCCAGCCATTTTCTTTCAAGAATTTCACCCCAAGCAAGGCGAGAAACAACTAGTATGCAAGGGGTTACAGAGAGTTGGAGCCAGAGCAACTACGAGTGATAGAGGATAGGATGAAGAGAAGGCTAGGCGATATATCAAGGCATCTGGAGACATCGAGTGACATTACATTTCAATAGTTGGAGATCATAGCGATCAGGAAAACAGGAAACGGAGAGGGAGTTCCCCAGGCAAGACGTACGAGACATGAAGATATCGGAGTAGAAGAGATGGCTATATTTAACAGTTTCGATAGTGAAAGAGTGAGAACGAGATGCCAGTCTAGTTGGACGCTTAAATTCATGAAGTCTGCGAACAAGCGAAAGCAGCTCATCGGAGCAGTTACCATGAAAGTATTTGTAAAAAAAAAAATAAAAACTGAGGGAGGCGACGGCACGTCTGTGAGAGAGCGAATGCAGACGAGATGCCAGACCCGAGCCAATTACATTGCATATCTGTCTCTGAATTTTATCAAGGGCATTCAGACAAACAGAAGGGTTTCCAGACCATATCTGGTAGCAATATTCCATGCAAGGGCGAATGGGTGATTGACATTAAACTTATAATAAAGTAACTTTTCTACTTACAAGCGGAAGGAAAAGGGTTTTTTCATCTTAGCTGTTGTATTTTTATTATAAAAAAGTTTCTTATTGTCTTAATAACAGATGTTTAATTTAACTCTTTAATATCTCGGCTTACTCTGCCAGATATTATAAAAAAAGAAAATTTTGATTCCCAAAATCCTATTTTTCGTGAAGGAATCTTTCGGTCCGTTCTGTGTTTTTCGTTGCCATGGAAACGATCACTCTTACTGGTGTTGGAGCCTTCATGAGTTGAAGAATGAAGGCGAGATGACGTCACTTTACCTTCTGCCTAAAGGCACTGATCAGGGCCCTTTGGTCTATATCAAAATCATGGAAAGGCCCAAAGAATTCGATGTTTTATGAGTATCTCCAAGCCGTGCCTAAATTCAAACGAGTCAATTTGCTTACGCACTGGAAGACCATATGTGGGTAAAATAAACCGATCTCATACATTTTCGTCCCCTTTTCCGCAAGTATACAAACAACAAAACAAAATTATACGATAAAAATGTCTGCATAAAGAAAAAAATCATTAAACTGGCAAGCAAATCGTCTGCTAAAACATTGGCACGTGTATACATTATTTTTTTTAATTTCAAATTAAAATACAGTCTATGAGAAAATTAAGTGTACAAACGAAAATATAACAATGTTTGATTTTATTATTTTGATTTTAATTTTGAACAGGGTGAGAAATGAGATATTTATAAGAAAAATGGTAGCAAAAAAGTCGCTTATTCTTACAAACATAAAACCGTAAATGAAATTGTGTGCCTAATAGTAAGAAAAGACGGCTTAGAGACGTTGAAACTCACTGGGCATAATGAAGGAAAGAGGACCGGCGGGAAATAGCGACTAACATATCTAACAAGTTTCTGTATTTTTTGTTAGATCAAGGAATAAGAATTATGCTAAAAAGGTTAAAGATCAAAGAAAGAGACATTATAGCCTACGTCATTACGGGACTAGGTACATAATGACTTAGAAGCTGTAAAAATATGGCTTCTTTAAAGCTGATTATGGACGCAAATTAAATACGTAGAAATATTGTAATTTCTTTGAAAAAACACTTTTGAGAGGTACAGATAATAGCAGACTATGTTTCTCCATATACTGTTTACCTTAACAGAAAATAAGTGTGAACCAAACTAAAACCCAAGAATATTTACTCCTGTTAAAATTAATAGGCGTGTCTTTATTCTCAGATGAGAATTGAGACAGTAGCGTCGATGATATCGGCACGGAAATATGGATTGAAGCTTCCTGTTTGTGTTCGATCCGTTGCCGTTTCTTTCGCGTCTGCAATAATAACCTTGTAAAAGTTATGCCTATATCTTTACTTCCCAGCAAGGTTATAATATAAAATCAGACTGGGAAACCAGTTTAGTAGAAGGATACCGCTGAATCAAGTAGGGCGGGAGGTTATTAGGCCACACTGTAGTAATCGATCTTGCTGCAGGAAATACTGCAGCAGCACATGGTCAACCAGCATGTGGCCATCTACTGCATATAGGAATCTAGCGTTAATATACGAGGTCTGTCTGAAAAGTAAAGGGACTGACCACGTTTTCCAATGTGAGAGGCATCGTCCACAGTGAGTTCTTGCCACAACCAAGACGATTACTCAGCAAGTCTACAAAGATATCCTTGTGCGCAAGTACAAACTGTGTAGATGTTGTGGCGGGACAAATCGTTTCAGCTTCACCATGACAATGCAACTGCTCACAACGCCTTAGGCACCAGTAGTTGCTGATCAAGAAGAACATCACCGTATTGGGAAAATCTGCGTTTTGACGTGATCTAACTCGGGGTTACTTTTTCTTCCTTTCCCCAAGTTTAGGGGATCATCAAGGAGACCCGTTTTGAAGGTGTGAAGACCAACAAGTAGGCTGTAACGAAGCAGCTGAAGAATACTTAGAGAAATCCATAGAAGCGTGGCAGAGAAGGATGGAAAAGTGCATTGAACTTGAATGGGTTTATTTATAAAAGAGAAAGCATGCAGTTTGTTGTTTGGAATTAAATTAAATTGTTTGTGACAGTAGTCACGTTACTTTTCAGATCAATCGCGTACACACTGAAAATGGAAAGCAATATTCAACCAAGGGAGACGAATATAAAAATAAAAAATATGGCGCAATTACATTTAGAGAAGTAGTGGGAGTCTGATGAATGTTATAAATCCTTAGGTGTGATGTGTGACATTCGCATGAGGGATGATTGCTTTATTTTATTTAATAGACTTCTGTAGTTTTCTGCACTAGCCTGGTTGCTAAACATGTCTATAAGACGCAGTACCCCCTGTTATCTAATCCATAGCTGAGGGAAAAGAGATGGCCCAATGAGTATTTGCGTGTAGCTGAACGTAACAAAAACTTCAATATCAATATGTAACAATAAAATTTTTCCAGGTATGTGGTATATACAGGTTTGCTGCTCTGGTCTCCGTAGTAAGTATTCTTTAAACAAATATCAATTTAACTATCACAATATATCGCCAGGAATATGCGACTTAACTGATAAATTATTTTATTGTTTTTTTTTTAGGTTAATATTTGGCTTTTTATCGATCTTCACGGTGGCCACTGAAAGACTTAACGATATAAAGCAAAAATAGCGCAGAGTGCGCTTAGGACCACTTCCCGGAAGATCACCGACCGATCCAGTTCTTTCAAACTGGACGCATAGGTTCTGAATCACGTCATCGCTAGAAGAAACTCTGACTTTAAAATATTGCCGCTATTTTCTCTGAGTTTGAACAACTGATCTTTAATTGGAATAAAAAAACTCAATGAAGTTTACTCGTTGCCGGGCATCATACGTAGCCATTTTAATCTTCAAGTTATCCTTTATAATCTGCAAAAAATAAAAGAAAAATGATTGAAACCAAAAAACAAATTATGACTTTAAAACCTTCCAGATTTTCAATGGCCATTCTTTATAAACTTAATCGTGTTTACAGCCATATCGAACTGAAATATTTGTTCTCGTCCGATCTCCGAATTTAAGTAACGTTGAGTCTGGCCAGTACCTAGGGGGTTTAACGGCAGAGAACCATTCAAGTTACTTCCTAAAGGTACCATGTCAATTTCCTGAAAATGAAGGAAAAATATCTGCTAAAGATACCCATGAAGAGCTATGGTCGCCAACCCCCTTAAGGAAAATACGCATCCGCCATTCATAGATTTCGATGATATTTCCGACGAAGATATGATCTGAGAAAATAGTAGTTACCACCATTGACAAAAGAGTCTGACAGGTATGGAGAATAGACGCTTACACATGAAGTAAACTACTGATAAAATAGTAATTTTTATATTTATCTACCAAATGTAATCATGTTTCTGTATGTGACAATTCATTATTAAGAAATTTCATTGGTTCTCTGGTTGCTGTTTTACAAGTGTATGCTCTTTGACAGTTGTCGCGTGACATTTGGGACACCCCGTAGAATGTCATGGTTTTGTTTTTTGTTGTTTTTTTTTGTTTCTTTAAAAATTCTTGCCATTGTTTATATAAATATATATATATATATATATATATATATATATATATATATATATATATATATATATATATATATTTCTCTCTTTTGAATCTGAGGGACAAAAATAAATTCACCAAACTTATATCTAGGCTTATAGATTGACATTTTTCTTTTTAGAATGTCCTGGAAAATGTAGATGTATTCTGATTTTTTCTTAAATTACTATATGATTTTTACTTATATATATTTTTAAATTAATATATATATATATATATATATATATATATATATATATATATATATATATATATATATATATATATATATAGACAAACAACCTAAACAGCCAGAATCTATCTACGTCGGTTTCACCTAACAGATCGTCATGATAACTATGCCTCCTTTTTTTTCCTCTTTTTTCTTGATTTCTTTTCCTTGATATCAGTTTGTCTAATAATTTCGATTTACACTTTTATTATCTGTTTTTCACACCGCCCGAGTATAGATAAAAAATAAATTACACATATATCTAATATCCTGCACAGTAACATATATCCATGGATATATGTTACTGTGCAGGATATTAGATATATGTGTATGCATATGTTGATACTTATATAGAAAAGCGTAATAGGATTTGGCTATGCAAATATCAAACAATCATTTACATCGGTGTTTTTATTTTGGCTGCTTTCGATGTATCTTACAAAGAACTTGACGCCCTTCCAAAAACATGCTCAGCATTAGTGACCTTCCCTGACAGAAAAGCAACCACGGGTCAGAGGACAGCCGAGAAGAATAAGTCAATCTTTGGCAGCAGCTGTGATTAACCGATATATTGCTCGCACCTATAGATGAGCCCCGTATAATCCTTCAACTTGATATCGGTCCGATCATAAACATTACAGGAACATTGTTTCTTTTCTTTGTCTTATTTGTGTGTCATTTTTTGCTCGACATATTACAGAGAGCAAATAAAAGACTTCTCAGTGCGTTAGGGTTGCTTTTCACATTGTTGTATGAAACTTGATGAGAATTCAGATAATTGTTTCACATATCAAAATGTAGTAGACAAATGAATCACATCCGAGCATCGAGATTGTCATCCTTTCTATTTCCCTTTTCTGATGGATTTGGTGGAAATGGCTATGAAGGTACGGCCTAACCCTCAAGAGTCGTTAGCAGTAATCATAGAGATGTTTGTGTGTGGCCGCGTATAGGCGAGTTGGGAACTCCTGACAGTATGTCACATGTTTATGTTGACGGTTGGACTCGAAAGTCTTCGTATTACGCTAAGAAGGCCGACTTGTGGCAAGGGTTTCCCATATCTTAGCCTGATAATTCGCCATTGTGACGGATGTCTTTAACTGATTGTTGAAGTGTTGTTTTGGGCCTCCGCGTAGCCTCTTGTCGATAGCGGTCTTGTGCATGCATATGTTGATAATTATATAGAAATACGGAATAGGATTTGGCTATGCGAATATCAAACAATCGTTTACATGCGTTTTTTTTTTTATTTTGGCTGCTTTCGAACTATCTTAAAAAGAACTTGACGCCCTTCCAAAAAGCATGATCAGCATTAGTGACCTTTCCTGGGAGATAAGCAACCACGTGTCAGAGGAGAGCCGAGAAGAAAAACTTTGGCAGCAGCTGCAATTAAACGATATATTGCAGGATGACACACATTCTGTTTATGTTAACAGTTGAAGTCGAAAGCCTTCGCCCTACGCTAGAAATACCGACTTGTCGCAAGGGTTTCCCATGTTTCAGGGTGAATGTTCGCCTATGTCAGGAATGTCTTCAACTGATCCTTGAAGTGTCGTCTTGGGTCTCCGCGTAGCCTCTTGTCGATAGCGATTTCTCCTAACAGGATTATCCGTATGAGTCTAGTAGGATGCATTCTGAACACGTATCCCCTACAGCGGAGGAGATGTTTAAGAATAGTAGCTCCGATGTATCGAGTGCATAAAATAAAAAGATATGCAAGCTTATTAAAGTTTATATGATTAAAACAGATTTTTACGTAGTTTTACCTACCATAATTCATTAATTGAAAGTGAAACTTTGACTATGTGCCCGATTTGGACTGGTTCTATCCTGACTTTCTTCTGTCTTTATATAACAATTTCATAAATTTCTCATATTTGTTTTTTCTATAACCAGTGGGAATTTTCTGCACAATAGATGTATGAACTCGTATAGAGAAAAACTGAAATTTCCAAAACCGGTAATCAGTTTTTCAATCTAAAGCTCTAAATTATTGACGCGGTTCTCTTTTAAAAAAAAAGTTAGATTTCTAAGAAAAAAGCTCACTGTAACTTTCTCCTTACATTTTAAATACGAGGGAAATTATGCTTGCTCGTCTCCCTTTGTAGTAAATGATTGAACTAGTCGAACTAAAGTTGCAAATAAATCTGAGCGTTTGCCATCGAAATAACGATAGAGTAGAGAAAGTCATATAATGTTGTGTATATGGGAAATAGACGTCTGAGGGTACAATATGATATACCCTAACAGATTTCGTAATATTATTTGTAAATATATCTACAATCTAGATTTGTTCATTGATCGTTTTTTAAGGCTTATCAACTTGTTGGTAATTTAATGGTTTGGTTTTTGTTTTACGGCATATCAACCTGAATGGGTTATTTAACGCCAACAAGATTTTTATAGCTGGTAATATTTTCTTTTTTCCAAAAATCTATTGCTGGTATTAAAACCTATTTGATTTTGAGCCAGCTTTGGGAGTTAAATATTTGCCCATAGTTGGGACCCTAACGGGAGCTGCAAATCTGGGTCAGCTTGAAACTGGGAACGCCAGCAATTAAGAAATGGTTTCACGATCCTCAAAACCTACTGATCAGAGACATTGCTGTCGGATATACTATATCTTCATACCCAGGACGCCGCATTGGGTGGGGGTAGGGTGTTCTTACCCTTCTGAAGAAGTACAGTAGGCGTATTCTGAAGACCCGGTGAACAGGGGTTGTTTATTTAAGGACGAAACATATTTTTGATTTTAAGAATGACCATTAAATAATCTTTGCTAGGAGAAGAGATGAATTCATACTTTTCCCATTTTATTTACGTGCAAGCGAAGGTAACACACTCGAGTGGAACTCGAACCAAGTTCCTTAAGGTCATTTGTATTAACAAACTCCCACCCATTCACCAGACTTTCTTCTTTAACCATATTCTCTGCTGACAATACTACATTCCCCAACAGAAATAGGTTCCCTTTTTGCCATGAAGAAAACTTTTCTTTTAGCTATGCCTGTTTCTTCACGGTTTAAGTGAAAACTATATTTACGAAACAAAAATTGAATGGTTTAATAAAAGTCATTTTATACAAAGATTTTTAAAATAATCTTAGATTTTTTTATGTCTACCAATTATCACGTAAAGCGTACCTGTTTGAATGCAAGATGGACGATACCCAACATTATCAGAAAAAAAGAGCGATGACTATAGCAAATTTAAAGTCAACATTCCTAAAACGGAGACTGTTTTTCAACATTTTTAAGATTACTGAGTAATTCGGCGCTCATCTGTCATATTCTTAAATTATGTTTTAACAGATAAAGTCTTAGTATAACAACAATAACGTCAGTGATACATTTATCAGCACTTGTGAAATTACGATTGACAAGCAGGTAATCACCGCTATTGTTTGTTTTAAAATATTTTTAATTATACATTAAATCAGCTAACATTTCTCAAATAAAGTTTTAGAAAAGTATATTTTATTTTTAGAAGATTTTTAAAACCGATAATTATCTAATAATATATGATGGGCGGCTACTTGTTTTTGAAACCCGCATATCTGTTGAGGCGAGTAGAGTTGCAGCCGACTAGAGTTCAGTCACATTTGTGATTGTTTAAATCTCATCAAGCCAACCATAATGAAATAACACTGAGTGGTCTTTAATTGTGGCTTTTGAGTAAGAGATTATATTCTAATGTTATCAACATATTGAACAAAGACAATGCAATAAAACCCTCGGTTATCACGACAGGTTAATTTATGCAGACACAACTATCGACGGCATAAAAACTGCACAAAACTAACCTGGCCGTTTGTCTCGAAAAAGACCTCCAATCTGTTGTGGACTGGGGCAGGAATTGCCTGCTTAACTTTAATGTAAAAAAAAAACTGCTCTATATTTCTCACCACAGACAAACATCCCTGCCCTCATCCATTTTAATGTCTGACGCTCAACGCCACGAGAGAACCTCTATGCGACTGCTCGGTCTCACATTGTCTGCTGACCTGAGATAGAAAAAATACATTGAGTCAATTGTTTCGTCCACCGCAAGGATAGTTGACTCCCTGTGCCGCGACAGGAAATTTTTCTCTCCGGAATCAATCCTTCAGATCTACAAATCAACCATTCGCCCTTGCATGGAGTATTGTTGCCATATATGGTCTAGAGCCACGTCTGTTTGTGTCAAGGTTCTTCATAAAAACCAGAGATGGATATGCATTGTAATTGGACCTGATCTGGCATCTTGTCTGCAGTCGCTCTCTCACATACGTGCCGTCGCCTCGCTGTCTTTTTTACAAATACTTTCACGGTAATTGCTTCATGAATTTAAGCGTTCAACTAGCTTGGAATCTCGCTGTAACCCTCTCACTGTTGAGATTGTTAAATGTAGTCGTCTCTTCTACTCCAATAGCTTCATGTCTCGCACTTCTCACCAGTGGAACTCCTTCCACTTTTCCTGTTTCCTTGATAGCTATAATCTCCAACTATTCAAATGTAATGTCAATCGACGTCTCCAGATGTCTTGATCTATTCCCTATCATTCTCTTCATCTTTTCCTCTATCACTCCTATTTGCTCTTGTTCCAACTCTCTGTAATACCTTGAGTGCGAGTGGCTTCGCGCCTTGCCTGGGGTGAAACGCTTAAAAAAACTGGACAGTTCTGTCAACTCATATCTCATTCAAAATGCTTGTGTCATCCAGTGGCATCGTTTTAGAACCCTTTTCAACTGTGTCGCATCCGAAAATGGCCTGCCTGACACATCAACCCTTGTCAGATTAGAACCAGTGTCTCATAGTCGGAAAGTGAAGGTTCTAACTATTTGATATAGAAAAGAACACACTGATTATTTTTGTTTCATCTCTACGCTTCACAATAACTGATATCTCATTCACAATAACTCCAGGAAGTCACCAAATTTCCAATAAATATGAGTTTTTCTTTTTCTTTATTTACCAGAATTGTTTTTGTTATTTTATTTTAGATGAGGAATTATCATTGGATGTCCTGGTAGTGTGTCGTTTATCAGCTCAGAAAGTGGAATCCGCTAACCAAGTTAAAATTCCAGCCTGGTATGTTACACAAACGTTAAAGACAGTAATATATTTCCCCTCTTGACAGCTAATATGATAAATAATAGGTTTGACTAGGTTGTCTTGATTTGGGTGTCAGAGTCTTAACAGCGAAATACTCAGAGACGATAAAAGTAAACCATTCTGCTATCTTTCACAAGATGTCTTGAAGAAAAATGATCCTCATCTTGGTTGATATAATCCCAAAGTTTCGAGACTGGAATCTTAAGACTGACCAGCTCCAGCACATATATGTGAACGAAATGCATTTTCGGCCAGAACTGGCTCTTGTACAAATAGAGGATAGTAGGAGAAGCCAGGTACTTGGAGCGGTAGAGAGGAATGAACATTCTTCCAACCGCTGTAACGGAATGAGGTCGGGGTTGGGTTCACTTTCCAATCGGTCCTCACGGCACGTGGTATATCCTAAGGAACATGAATTCATCATGATTACCGACAGTTCTCTGACTAATATCTCAATCAATCTTTTATCCACATGTGTATATTCGATTAAATAATAGTTCTAATTTCCGAAAAAAATTTACCGAGCACAAGCGTCACCTGAAGAACCCTGAGGAATACAAAGCCTAAAAATCCATAAGAAAATGCTGGTTAGAATAGAAAGCTACAATGCACAGCTACAATTCACAGATTATTGTCCCTATCTCTGTTGTTGTTATCACAGTTTCAAACAGCCTTTATCAGTTATTTGGTGATCCGAGTAGCTTTGCAGTGAGTACGTAATTAAAAAGAATAACTCCCTTTACCTACTCCCTTTAAATTCGGATGAGCTGAGGAAAAATACGGAAAAAAATTCTACAGCCTATATGACATTTATTTCAGACCGATGAAAACCTTGCCTTCATAGAGATTGGCCGATGAGCTGAGAATAATCTATGTGATTTAGCTTTTAGATCAATGAAAACTCGTCTCCACAGAAATTAGCAGTTGAGCCAAGAAAATAAAGTAGCGATTTTATACGAAATTCCTTTTGATAAGAAATGAGGAAAAAATAAATAACAGAAAAGTGTCTGAAGTCATATGGAAAGTTCTATTTTTGTTCACCTCATCCAGCGTTGAGATTTTTCCCAGTGTCAAATTACTCGGCAATTATATTAATGGCATTTAACAAAGCATACAACATACATTGTATGATTCATCAAAACTCGGCTCGGTGGCAAGGATCAAAGTGTAGTATCTGCGCTTTGTGAGCTTCCGAGTCGGGTTTTCTGTCGAACTCTCTACTGCAGAGAGGAACTCGGAGGAATCTTTGCCGAAGGGCAAGGTTTCCTTCGGGGAGGTAGACACGACCTGAACCCGTCTAGGCGGGTTCAAAGGTCATATTTTTGGCCGAGCCTACGGGCTTGGAGATACCCACATTAAACCGGCCTTGTGCCACATTTAACCCACGTGGGGGGGTTGATAAATATCAACAAAGCATACAACACTTCAAAGAACATGCTTTCAACAATCAAAGAAAGTTAAGTATTTTGAATAATCTCTCTCGTCTATTTTTTAATATATGCATCTGTCTTCATGAGCAACTAACTTTTATTTTAATAAGTTTTTATAATATTTTTTGTCAGATCAGTTCATTTGTTGTATGAACATATTCTCTCAAGATATTTAGTTAAAACTACGTACTCGTGATTTATTTTCCTGAAACGATTACTGCTACAAGCTCAAGCGTATAAATGTGTAATTAATTTCCTTATCTCGGTCAAATATTATTCTCTTTCATTACCATTCTTTTCGTGGGTAAATCGGCTCTTTATTCTAAACCATAAAAACCCACACACCACTATAAACGTCAAGGGATTTTCAAAATGAACATTTTACTTAATATACGCAGATAGATTGTTCTAAAGATTAAATAAAAGGGTTCACTCGGAAATTCCATGAAGGTTAAGCGGATCGTTCTGATGAAGGCAGGGGAATACAAGCACTGAAACTTTGCGATATCATTTACCAACATCTGTCTATATTTCTGAGACGAGGTATTGTAATTATTTAAACTATTCAAACTGTTGTCCTCATCTTTATTGTCATATTCATGACGTCCCCAAGGACACATGGTCTAGTGGATAAAAACTTTGGTTGAAGTAATCCAGTTACTTGACCCAAAGTGTTATAAGTTCAATACCTAGCCCCAACATAGGTGAACAAAAACTTGGAGACTTGAGTTACTAACGGGAAATAATTGACACAGATATCCAGAAAAGGGATGACATGTAGATCAAGACCATCTACTCTGGTGGATGAAATGAAGAGTTCAGTTCCAAATCCCAACGTATATATTAAGGTCAGACCGTGCAAGGGCGAATACGACGTGAATATGAGAATAAAGACGTGGACAGCAGTCTGAACAATATCAATTTTGTAAATAGTAAATATTACGAACATGAATAAAATATCAAGAATATAAATAAACTTAATTAATGATAATTTTTATTTCAGAACCTCAGATAGAAAGATATATATATTAACAATTATATCTCCCTTAATTAACTACAACGATTAAACCGTTCCGGCGCGATCATCAGAGAAAATTTATAAAAAAATCAAAAGAATAACACTGAAAAATAACAAATCAATGTCTCCATTCCATTTAAATTTCTTTTAAATCTTGAATATGATTGGGACAAAAATGTACCCCGAATAAGAAAATATTTTTTTAAATTATTTTTATAATATAAATTACTCCATATCAATCCCATAAATAAAAAGGAAAAAAAAACAATAAAAATACAACTGCAACATTACAAAAACCAAACGGCTAGATAGTCTTGGAACGGTACATCATTTATTGGTAGTCTTTCAGACTCAATTACATGGTTTAATTCCTACGAGACTGATTTTCTTTCCGACTTATGATGGTAAATGTTCTCTGTGGCTGTCAGATCGATATATGCCTACCTATGGGCCTTTTTACTGATGTCTAATACAACTCGTCTAGGATAAAGTCTTTAACCAGAAAGTGAATCTTTAATCGAAGCCTGAAGTCTGAATTAAATTAGTTGTAATCTATTTAGATACATCTTTGATAATAGGCATTCACCTAGGAAACTGGACAAGATAATTGATACGCCCTCATTACACACACACACACACACACACACACACAACACACACACACACACACACACACACACACACACATATATATATATATATATATATATATATATAATTTGTTTAAAATTTGTAATATTTCTAGAGTTATAGAGATATAAGTTTTGTACATATATATATATATAATATATAATATAATATATATATATATATATAAGTTTTGTGTATATATATATATATATATATATATATATATATATATATATATATATATATAGTCTAATGAGCAATTGAAACGTGAAATTATCTATCACCATTCTTGTTGCAATGTTGATTGCTTTGTCCATAATATATATATATATATATATATATATATATATATATATATATATATATATATATATATATATTGAAATCTACTACAACTCTAATTGTAGAAGTCATAACATAATTTACCTATTAGAATGCACAGTATGCCAGAAACAATATGTAGGCAAATCTGAATGGCCCTTTCACTGCAGAATTAATAATTATCGGAATCGGACGAAGTCGTTTCCCCACGAAAGATTATTGCCGGTAGAACAACATTTCCGCCTAGAAAAACATGATTTTAATATCTATGCAAAATTAACTATTATTGAAAGAATAGAAATAGACAGAAAAGATAAACTCAAGGAAATAGTCGAGAGATATTAGGAGAAATGGATCTTGTGTCTCAAAATACTTTGTCCGGACCGACTTAACAAAAGACAAAATAAAACAGATTTTATTAATATATAGGCATATAGATATACCCCCGGCCAATATTTCTCAACTACACTGGACAACCTTGCTTGCAAAGATGCTGAGGTCTCCCACATATGCACACTCAGACAAATATATACACTTCACACCCATCAAAAATATCTAAAAGATAACAAACACATAACAGACACACACCCTTCCAAGCAATCAATAAATCTCGCAGAACGACTAAAAAGGTAAATCTGAATCTCCCATCCTCTCTTTAAAAGGACTTGCAAGAGGCCTTTTGAACAACACAAGGGCTGACCAAAGATTAACATAACAAACAAATGAAAACTACAGGCAAAGATCTACGCCATCGTTGGTGATTGCGGAAAATGTTGTCTTCTATGTTCCATTTTATCATGACATGAAAAAATAACTCATCCATCTCATACCCTGACCTTACTTTTGTATGTAGCGAAAATCTGACATTTAATTGGTTAAGCAAGACATACCCACAAGTCTATTTTTAATTCTGACCTTATGCCTCCATCCTAATTTAACTTTCGAAAAGAGATAAAACTTTCCTTAAAAATAATTTCATGAACAGTTAATTACCACCGCCTAAAGAATTACAATCAAAGTATTGAAACATAAAAGCTTTTGTGTAACCATTTCAACATATTTTTTATAATAAAAATATATTAAATATATTGCTCTACTTTGTATTGAGCGCTTTTTAAAAAGAAAATGCTGCGAACAGTAGAATTTTAAACCATCTGTTCTTTCTCTCGTTTGCATATATCTATCTATCTATTTATCTATCTACACACACACACACACACATATATATATATAAATATATATATATATATATATATATATATATATATATATATATATATATATATATATATGTTCCATTAAATAATATAGACAAGTTTTGTCTATTTATTTTAAATAAGTTCCTTTCATATTGACTGATAAGCTTAATAACATTATCATTGAAAGACGAAAGGAAATCACCATATTGATACATGTTTAAATCTAATCTAAGCTTTCGACTTACATAAGCCATTATCAAAGATTTATCAATATGGTGATTTTCTTTCATCCTTCAATGATAATGTTATTAGGTTGGTGCAAAAATAATGACGTAATAATGTCGTTTTTTGACGTTAAAAATACGTCAAAAAACGACATTATTACGTCATTATTTTTGCATCAACCTAATATTAAGCTTATCAGACAATATAAAAGGAACTCACTGACATCTTTCATGGAGTAACAATGTTAAAATTCTCGTTTCTCTCAGCCGTGGAAATTTGGCTTTTAGATATGATTTCTGCCTGTTGCCAAATCGGTCGAGTTTCGAGCCCGGCTTGAAACAATCAGATATCTAGCCACACTGCTGTGCTGCGAAGCAATCTGTGTATTACTATATGTATAATTTTTCCTTAAGGATGATAAGAATTCTATTTTTTGAATCCGCTTTATTGGATATTTTTTGTGGCTACAAGTATATGAATAAACAGCCTCCGTTTTCTTTTTACATTCGTTTGTGATTGTCCGCGTGAACACGCATTTCCTTGAATGTGACAGACAACGGAAATTTATTTTTTATTTAGTTTTTCTAGTATTCTTATATTGGCTCCATATATATGTAAGAATGCTGGAAAAGCTAAAAAAAAAACATTAAATTTTACTTGTCTGTGATATTTAATGTAACATTTAAAAAGAAACGTTTCTGTTCTAATATAAATTAATATCTATGTATCGATATATATATATATATATATATATATATATATATATATATATGTGTGTGTGTGTGTGTGTGTGTGTGCGCGCGCGTGCGTGTGTATATATATATATATATATATTATAAATTAACTGATTTAAAATATTTTTCGCTACACACTAATAACCATGTTTCAAAAATAGAATCTAAACTCTTTAAATTTAATTATATAATTAAATTAAAAACATTAGTTCCGTTTCATCTTCAAGCGAATTTTGGAATAACTTATTTTTAAATTTACTGAGTTTTAAACGCACATATAAATTCATAATTTCCTGTTTCCAATCACTCAGACAGGGGCGGTAGCGTGTTTATTTTTATTAGAAATAATCTTAAATTGTATACAAGTAAGAAAAAAATGGCGGAAAACCTTTTGCCGTTAATAATAATAAATATTATACCAGGCGACATGCATTTAACGGATGTCAGAATTCGTTGAAAAATACACCCCTACCCTCCCTAAATTAACCTCATTTTGGAACGTAACTCATAATTGATACAACAATAGTTCATAAAAATGAACACGCGTGAAGATGAAACGGAACTAATGCTTTTAATTTAATTATATAATTAAATTTAAAGTTTTAGCGTCCATTTTTAAAACATGGTTGTTACTGTGTGGCGAAAAACCATATTTTAAGTCAGTTAATTTATAATATTTATGCTCTGTAAATTTACATTAAGTACTGTTTTTTTTTACTGTTTTGTAAAAATAAAAAATATCAATAAGAACACCGGATTATATATGTTCTTTTTCTTTCTCTCTCTCTCTCTCTCTCTCTCTCTCTCTCTCTCTCTCTCTCTATATATATATATATATATATATATATATATATATATATATATATATATATATATATATATATATGTGTGTGTGGGTGTGTGTGTGTGTGTGTGTATTACAAGAGTCTGAAAATTTCATACACTTATTATGAATTGATTCCAGTAGTGTAAAATCTTGCATGCATTCATTTCATCTCATCCTATTAATAGGTGCATTGACCGTTTCCATGTCAAATGAAAACCTGGTTTTTGGAAGAAGACATCAAAAGTATCAGTAGAGACTTCACCACATGATAATGGGTGACAGTCAATGGACAATCAATCAAATAGCTAATGTTATTATATTCCGTTATAGACTTGAGAATAAATGAACTTGGCTGGATAAAGGCTTCTGCATTGTGGGTTCCACGTTTTCTTACACCTGAGCAAAAGACTGTTCTAGTTCCGCGTCTAATGGATGTCAATTATCAGTTATCCAATGCTCAATTTACCTCGCCAAGTTCGCCAGGTATTGAACTCGCACTCTTTGGGTCCTGTCACTGGATCTAACTAACGCCTTTATCCACTGTGCCATGTGTCCTTGAGGAATAGTCTACCCCAGTGAGCGAAAGAAAGGATTCAGTTCGACATTCCAACCAACTGAAGAAGACCGAAACGTTGTAATAAATATGGCGACAAAGATGAGGACAATAGTCCGAATAATGTAAATAGTGTGCATAATACCTCATCTCAGAAATATAGACGTGTATTTATCACATTTTTAATACTGCTGTTTCTTGGTCTGAATTAACTCTGACCATTATCTTTTATTATTATTATTATTATTATTATTATTATTATTATTATTTATTTATTTATTTATTTATTTTCTTTGATTTCTGGCGTTTACACATTTCTTTCCGGGTCCCGCCCAGGAACCTAAGGTTAGAAATAGCATCATGACACTTTCCACTGACAAAAAAAAAAAAAAAATTACAAAGATAAAGCCCTTCGTAAAATGTGGGCTGTACTTGTCAGAACATTTTTTGTATCTCCTTGAGGCATGGACTTCCAGGAATCCCTTCAATTAGTCTACTGCAATCTTTTCCAACCAGTACTAGGGCTCTAACTACAACAGGGATTGTTGATGTTCCTATGTGCCACATTTTTGAGATTTCGATTTCAAGGTCCTTGTATTTTGAAAGATTTTTGAATATCTTCAATGATACATTGCAGTCAGCAGGGACTGTCATATCAATAATGAGGCACCGTTTTTGTTTGTGGTCTTTAATAACAATATCTGGGCGGTTGGCCTTGATTGTTCTATCAGTGTGTATTGTGTAATCCCATAGAATTGTAACAGGTCCTATCTCCGTAACCGATTCTGGGTGGTGTTCATATTGGTTTCTTTCAGTTTCCTTCCCGTAGAAGTTGCAGATTTTCCAGTGCATATATTGGCCCACTCTTTCATGTCGGGTTTTATATTCAGTGGGTGAAAACATCGTGCAACCTGATACAAGATGATCAATCGTTTCTGGATATTTATCACAGAATCTGCATTTTGGGCTGACACAATATTTTAGTATATGTGCTTGATAATTCCTAGTTAGAAAGCATTGGTCCTGCGCAGCAAGGATAAAATCTTCAGTTGCCGCTTTCAACCCTGCACTGCGTAGCCACTGATGCGTACGGGTTTTGTCTACATCAGCTTGTTTGATACGGGCAGATTATTGACCATGAAGTGGTTTATCTTGTCATCGCTTCTGTATCTGGTCGGTTGCATTCGTCTTTGCTGTATTTTTTAAGTATTTTGAAGTTTCAGCCGTTGTATTGTGCTGTAGTTGCATCTCTACGCCCATTTGAAACTCCATTTTGAATTTGTTGACTTCTTTCATTACGGAGTAAAGACTCTTACTACTTTCATGTTTTTTGACGCATACTATCATCCAGTCTTTTGTAGTTTCCAAGTATCTTTGGAGGCCAATTATTGTAGTTTTGTAGGACAGTTTTGTTGAACTAATCCTCTGCCTCCTTCGGATCTGGGCACATACAGACGATCAACATCAGCTTCGGGATGATGCATACGATAGCAAGTGAGAAGCTTTCTCGTTTTGGCGTCCATTCACTCAATTTCAGGTATGGTCCAGTTATTCCACCACATGGACAGCCAATGTGTTTATAGCTGATATTCTGTTTTTCGAGTTTAGCTCAGTAGTTAGTACCAGACATACAAGCCTGTTGTACTCTTTTCTTATTTTTCCTTCATTTGCGGGTGTTGTATGCTATCTCCTTCGCTAATTGCTAGGTACTTATAAGCTTCATCATGCTCCAGTTCCCTAATCTTTGTGACAATATCTAAATCTATTAAGGGTGTTTCTGTAAGTCTACCTTTCTTGAATGTTACTTTTGAAGTCCATACCTATGTCGTCACTGAAGTATTTTACAATATTGCGGAGGCCTTTCAACTCATTGTCGTCTTTGGCAAAGAGTTTGAGATCATCCATGTAGAGTAGGTGATTGAATATTTTCTTATTTATTTTGTAACCATAGCTACTATTGTTCAGTTCATGTATAAGAGAGATTAAGGATAAACAAAACAGAAGGGGTGACAGAGAGTCTCCTTGAGAGATTCCACGTCGGATACTCAGACGGTTGGATATGGCAGTACCCCCGGTGTGACTAAGGTATATTTTGGTGTTCCACATTCCCATGCTGTGCTTAAGGGAATTTAATACCACAGGGGATACTTTATACATTTCCAATGTCTTAAGGATCCAAGAATGTGGAACACTATCAAAGGCTTTACGATAATCAATCCACGCTGCACTTAGATTTCTGCGTCGTCTCCTGCAATTTTCCAGGATCATTTTATTTATCAGAAGTTGATCTTTGCAGCCATATTAACCTCTTCTGCATCCCCTCTGTTCCAGCGGAAGAATGCTCTTTGTTTCGAAAAAGGAATAAGTACAGTTCTTCAGTACAGACGTGATCAACTTTTTTTATTATTATTATTATTATTATTATTATTATTATTAATATTTTATCGTTTTTTTAGCTTATTTTATATTTATGAGAGGAAAGTGCTTAACAACAGGGTTTGAACGTATGTAAATATAAGTTATTTGGACATAAACGCTGGATGTTGACAGCCGGTTTTATGTTTAAACGCAAACTTCAGGAATTTACATTCATATCGACACTGGTTATGTTTTTCCTAATTTTCTAAGCGTACCACAGATGTGACGCAATGGCGAAAACATGGGGCACACAGTGAGCATCAAACTGTCTACTCAGTCGTAATTGTTCTGGCGACACATGTTTCGTTAAAATTATACCAGGTCGAGGTGCCCCACTGTTTATATTTATGTATGTATGTTTTTACGTATTTGTTTGTATGCATATACACATATATATATATATGTGTGTGTCTGTGAGTATATATGTGTGTGTGTCTGCGAGAGTGCGCTGATAATTTCTCAGCTTGCTCTAAGTCACGCAATCAGTAATTTGATGTTTACATTGAAATATTGATTTAAGAAATAATGACACAAACTTTTAGTCCAATCCTAGTTTATTTTCAATTCTAAATAATAAAAAAATGTTTGTGGTTTTAGCAATGAAAATGAAGGTATATTTAAATATTTTTTCTGTTCTTTAGTAAATCAGCCTGAGTTTTAAATCTGTTTAACTAAATTTTACAAGTGTTTCTTGAAGGAGCGATTTAAAAAAAATATTTTACACCAAAAAATAAGATCTTACTCTTGATGACAAAAAAATAGCAGTCAGGTTTGCGATATAAAAATCATTGCTATTTTTTTTAATATGTTGAATCATTTTATCAAATATCAAAATAAAGCGAAAATACGTACTCGTCTGTTTGTACATTTTCTTAATTCTTTTTATTTTTTTTCAGGTGACTTAATGAAAATCTAACAAAATTAATCGAAAAATAAGAGAAAATTTTCCAATAAACTTTTGTATCTCGACTTCACGAACCTAAGCAGATTACTAGATTGGCAGTTAGGTCTCCTCATTTTATTTTTGAAATTGATAGCTGCTACCGAAACTTCTATTCTAACGGTTTAATCATTCGCACTTGACACCTGAGAGACACTGTAAAGGTATCATCCCGTCCTGTCAAGTATGATATTCCAAAAATAAATCCTGTACTTCGTTCCACTTGAATCCTGTTCTTTAATTGTTACCTCTCCTCAGTCATGTGTTTATACTCAGATAATTTCACGCTCAGTAAGCGATTGCATCTTAGTGACTTTGTCACGTTCATTGAGGTGAAATAATTTAAGAAGATAAATAAAAGCATGCTTCTGCATTATCTTTGAGTAAGCTCAGTCCTCACGAATACAGGCATCGCACACATATTCACACACAAACATATCTATATCTATATCTATCTCTCTCTCTCTCTATATATATATATATATATATATATATATATATGTATGTATGTATGTATATATATATATATATATATATATATATATATATATATATATATATATATATATATTTAGTTTATGAAAAATAGGTAATCCGTATGGGTAAACCTAAGGAGGATAAAATAACACTTTCAAAGTAAAGCAAAATAACAGCGTCTGTTTCTAGCTTTTTTTACAAAGAAAATTAGTAACATCTTCTCTTCTCGTCTCTCTTAACTTCCTTCTCTCTTTTTCTCTCTCTTCTCTCTCTGAGATTTTTTCTTCTCTGCCCCTTCGATTTCAATATATAACTTCCGTTAAGTTAACCGTTTAAATATGTCAATATCTGCTAACTCACTCATGTCTTCTCTCTCACCCCCTCACTTCCTCACTTCGTTAATTTACATATGTTTAATACGGCCCGTCAAAAATGTGTAATTTTTTTGTTTGGAAGTAAAGTCTGGTGACCCGCAGTCCTTTTAAAATGGCTGTGGTGAAATAATTTATTACATGGAACCTTAAAGTGGTCTGTTTTTATTTAAATTATATATTATATCCAAAGTTCTTACTGTTTAGTATATGGGTGAGGAGGATTAAGGACAGACAGATGAGAATAGGCGACAGGGTGTTTCCTTGAATGATTTCTTATAGAAACATTATGAAAGATGCATTTCTCTTTGTTGCAATACGCCATTAGTTATATATTTTATTACCCGTAAATGAATCAATCCAATTTGTTCCAGTTTTTTCCTTTTTGGCGTCGGGAAAATGGGATCGAGTAATAAAATTATTTGAACAAATTTTTGGACAGAAAACCAGCATCTTATACAAACTCGATTATGGTATACAAAATATACAAAGAAAAAGGACGGATTAGCAAGTCAAAATTGATAACCTTATATTTTCTTAAAGAAAACTGCGGAGAATGTTACTGAGAATTCCATTCCATAAGATTAACGGCGAAAGTTTAGGAAAAATAAAAAGAATAAGACGCTTACATTTATAATCAGAAAGAAGCAATAGACATTTTTATAATGCGGAAAAGCGGATTGGAGAATTTGACACTCACATGATATATTAAAGTGAGGAGAGACAGAGTAAAGCATCGAATAACTTAACGTGATTGTGTAGATACTTGACAGAACTGGGATTAGGAGAGATAGCAAAAGGGCAAAACTAACATACTGAAGAGACAAGGTCCCTAGAAGAGGTTTTGCAATGTGTTAGAATCAGAAAGAAAAACTGTACTATCTAGGGCGCATAATGAGGAAAATGGGCTTGACAAATTTAATACTCACAAGACATATTTCAAAATGTCATTTGAGGGGCAGACAGGAAAGGAGGTGACAAAATATTTAACATGTTGGTGTAATTGAATAGCAGAACAGGCACTGGAAAAATCGCAAAGAGACAAATATTACTCAGAGCTACAAAGAACAGGAAGTTGTGAAATGGCATGATCTCTCTGGACCAGAAGGGACACGTCACATATAAGAAGAATAATGGGATTATCTTTCACTGAGAGTCGAAGCAAACAAATAAAAATAATCTTATTTGAAACCTGTATTTGCATAGACAAAGACTGACCTTGAAATCGAAATCTCAAAAATGTGGCATATGGGAACATCAACAATCCCTTTTGTAGTTGGAGCCCTCGGATTGGTTGGAAAAGATTACAGTCGACTAATTGAAGAGATTCCTGGAATCCTGTGCCTTAAAGAAATACAAAAAAATCTTCTCACGAGTACAACCCATATCTTACGAACGGCTTTATCTACGTAAAATATTTTTTTTGATTTGTTTTTGTCAGTGGAAAATGTCATGATGCTATTTCTAACATTAGACCTTTGGGCGGGACCAAGAACGAAATGTGTACACTTCAGAAATCAAAGAAACTAAAATAATAATAATAATAATAATAATAATAATAATAATAATAATAATGCTTCTAGCGAAGTTGAAGATTGTCTTCGAAACGTCTAGTGAAAATTCGCAAATATTGCATCTTATCACAGATGAAGACTTGAAGCAACAGAAACCTGTTTCTGCGGGAGGATAATGACAATGCCAGGGATTGAACAGGTGAATAACACCGATGTTTTATGGAAAAGGATAAGATACTTATATTTATAATCAGAAAGAATCAACAGACATTTTTATGTTACATAATAAGGAAAAACGGCTTGGAGAATTTGACACACACATTATATACTGAAGTGAAGAGAGACAAGTAAAGCCGCGAATGACTTAACGTTCTTGTGTAAATGTTTTGGATTGGGATTAGAAGAGATAACAAAAGTGCAAAACTTACTAAGAGCTACTAAATAGGGTATGTTTTGGGGAGCCATGATTACCTATATTCTGAAGGGACACGGTAGATAGAAAATGAAGTTCAATGATATGTGCGGAACAAAAACAATTTTAGTAAATGTTTCTATTTTTGCTTGTTCAACGACACAATAAAATCATATCGTAATCTTTTATCCTAACTACGTAGCAACGAAAAAACATCGTCCCCTGAATCTGATCTTGCAATCCTTGTTTGAAAAGTTAATGTTCATTATTTATCAATTTTTTCAAAGAAAGAAAACGCTGCAGATATAGATAAAGAATTTGTCCGAAAGTCTTCAAGTAATGATCTTCTCTCAAAATGAGACTTAATGATTTAACAAGAGATGTCGATCTTCTCGAAAATACTGCATAGATCTTGGCATCCTGATTACAAGAAAGCATTTATTATTTCGCCGAACAAGCTTCTCTTTGAACAGAAATAGAGAAGATTTTTCCACCATATTTCAACAAAGATGGATACTTGGTTTATGGCACTGATGTCATTTTTCCAATGCAGGAATTTGGCATAGGATAGAATGCAGAAGAATGGAGAATATTTATAGACTATTCTAAAAGTAGTCCGAAAGAGTAGTTCTTCATCGTGATGATAAATATGCTTCAGTGCCTCTTGATCATTTGTTGCATTTAAAAGAAACAGACTAGAATCTGACAAATGTTCTTAAGAAAATGAACTACAATGAATACTGTTGGTGGAGACTTAAAAGTTTTCTATGAGTTCCTGGTTCATCTGTCAGGATATGTAAAAATATTATGTTTTCTTTGGGTGGAACGTCAGAGTGTGGGACTTATGCAAGATTCGGAATAAATGGACAATGAAAAATATACAGGTTGGTGCGAAAACCATCGCCAAACTTAATCTGGGGTCTCGAAACATATTCTGCTCTCACTGCATTATATGAAGCTCGTGGTCCTCAAAGCAGATTGTTGAAGCCCTTTCTTACGAAACATGTTTAATATCTTTGAGTAAAAGGCTTTCAGGTTTGTCTGAAAGTAAATCGAACGAATGTGTATTTACCAGACCTCATATTACAAAAGTTAATTCCAGACGAAGACTTTGATGACGTGATGAAATTTAGAAAGTTAATGCCTATGTCCTTAATTCATAAATGACATCCAAATTGGAAAGAAATTCTAAGAAATATATTAATAAATTTAAAGTGATTGGGTTTGTTTTTCAAAATGTTTCCTGGATTGATAGAAAATAATTTTGAAGGGATTTTATGTTGACCATGTTCACTATAGTCTATGAATATAGAATACAGCGCAGTACGTAATCTGTTCAATGAAACAACGTTAAAGATTAATACCCACGAGTCAGACACTCTACTGAATCTGACTATATCGCCAATACCACCAGCAGCTGTTCCGTAATTCTTCAGTCTTCGATGTCAAAGGCTAGCAATGAATATTCGGGAAAAACATGACCGCCTTTATACACGTAGCATTGAATATTTTGAGCATTCTGATTGGTTAACCCTTCTATTGGTGAACTATAAAATGAGTCAGCTCATTTTAGCTGGCTCACTAGTGCAACAGGGTACCCCAACATTCCAACATTTTAGAAATATTTGAAGATCAAAGTTTACTGAGAAGCAAGAAGCAGAAAAAGAGGTCCATAAACGAGTCGAAGCCATCGGTATAGAATGTATGCTCAAATCTAGCCATTCTTTCTGTAAAATGATGGAACCTTGGATCCAATTTGACACTTAAATTTATAACGTCTAAGTACCATAGAATGAAATTCGTCAGAATAATTATTATGAAATTATTTATAGAAATGTCACAGAGAAGATACGCTATCAAAATGGAAGAGAGAGTGAACCGAGATGTCAAGTCAGGAAACATAACATTGCAGATTCTTCTTTGGATTTTATTAAGAACCCATAAATATATAGCAAGAATCTGTAAATATATAACAGAAGCACCAGAACAGATGTAGCAAAAATAATCAAAGCAAGGACGAATTGTAGACCTATGAATATGTAATATAGATTCTGACAAGAAAAATGTCTAACACGATACAAGGAACCAAATTTTGTAGAAGCAGACTTAGCGATTGATTCAATATAATATCCCCATTTGGGAAAGGGTGGGATCTAGGTGGCTATTTAGTAGCACGATTAAATTAATGTAGTCAGGGTAACAGGGCAAAAAGATCGTTAGATCAGTTACCATGAAATGCAAAGTCACAATCGATTACATTGCAGATCCTTCTTTGATTCTGTTAAGAAACGCGAGATGAAAAGCAGGATCACCAGACCAGATATGGCAACTGTATTCAATGCACGGACGAATGGCAGATTTGTAAATGTGAAAGATGGATTCTGATGAAAACAATTTTTGTCACTACACAATGAATCATCTTTCATTCAATAGTGTAGTTGTTTCTCTTCAAGTCAGTTGAAAACGTGAAGCCCGAGTCGAGCATTAGCCATGATGATGACGGGCAGAAAACTTCTCTACGGTGATTAAATGAGAGTAACTTAGTTTTTGAGGTATTAAAATTTACAAGCCATTTTCTACCCCAGTTAACCACTGATTAGACGTTCTTTTCAAGAGCATCTCCTAGGTTATCTTTGTCAGCTCTGACGGATTTGCTACTGAGGCAGGAATGAATGGTAGTTTCATCTGCATAAATGCCTACTTGGGATTGATGACATCAAAATGAAAATCACATACAACGTAGGACATAGCGCTGAGGACATTCGCGTTTGTGCAAAAGGATCTAGAATCTAGCCCGTTGAGAACGAGCTTCATTTCACGATTTGATGATTAGATTAAATCAAACAAACGTCATATAATATTGTAGCCCTGAAGCTTACGTAGAAGTCCAGCTTGCTAACCCTGGCAAAAGCCTTTACGTTATCTAGAGCCACAGCTTGAGACTCGCCTATATTATCAAGAGCTTGTTATACATATTCAGTGATGGCCGTAATCACGACAGCGGTAGACCAACCAAAATGGAAGTCACAGAGTTTGTCAGTGATTAGGTCGTGAGAGGGAAGTCGCTTAACGACTTCAGCATTGATTAAAGCCTTGAATACTTTGCCGAAAAATAGTATCAGACTGATAAGGAAACAGAGATGTGAGAAGGTTATTCAAATTTCTTAAAAACAGGAACTACAATTGTGGACTTCCACCAAGGTGGAAAATAGGAAGAAGCGATGCAATAGTGTTTGGAGAGAACTGGATCGAGCTCGGAAGGACAATTCTTTAGGGAAACGATAGGTATCCCGTCACCACCACTTGCCTTAAGGGACTCTAATAAGAAATGATACACGAGACTAGTGACAGGGTTATGCGCATATCAATCACTAGAGCCTCAATTCTAAGGATGGGGGCAGAAATCAGGTGTGTGTACTCAAAATGAGTCAAGTTTTGGGTTGGAAGAGAATTTACAGACAAAGAATTCAACCTTATTTAGATAGGACTTCGAATTGATTGACTAGAAGAGGTGTTGAGGTTGTGATGTGTGTTTTTTTTTTCTTGCAGAGCCGATAATAATCTCTAGACTTGAACTTACAAGATACTATACGTTGTTTCATTCTATCAGCAAACAGTAAGTTCACTTCTTTCAGGACACGCTTTCGCACGTTACGAGCAGAAACAAAGAGTCGGCGGTTGCCCTAAGTCTTGCTGCTCTGGTACAGGAATAATGTGGGCTATGTGATAGCAGAGTTTATCTGCTATCAAAAAAAGAGATAAAGCAGATAACAATCAAAGGGTTTAACTTCGAGATAATTCGTCCGAGCAATAAGCTTTCAGATAACTTATTTGAAGAGTCGAGCCGTAGCCGACAGATGCCCCAATACAAACATGAATACATACCTGTTCACCTGGAAGTTAAACAAAATACAAAATAAAATAATTCAGTTTCAAATACCACCTCTTTCAAACTGCGCTCTCATAATCCCCAGTCAGTCATCAACAAAAGAAAAAAAAACTTTATTAAATGCAGCGACACCAATCAATTTACATTACGTTAACAAGCACGTTATCAGTAAGAAAGTATATATATATATATATATATATATATATATATATATATATATATATATATATATATTACGAAATTACAAGCACGTTATCAGTAAGAAAGTATATATATATATATATATATATATATATATATATATATATATATATTACGAAATGGACAAAGTCCGACAATTTATTTATTAAAGACATTTTTATGTTTAACGTTCTTTTTATAGATACAAGTATTTAAGTAAATGCTCTGTTTATAATAAAGTATTGAATAACATTTACCGGCCTGAATGTCCGAGAAATTTTCATAGAAAATATTCGTTCTTTGACAGGATTCGAACCTGCATGACGGTTCCGTATAGGATACAGGTTCGAATCCTGTCAAAGAACGAATATTTTCTATGAAAATTTCTCGGACATTGAAATTTTCCAATTTCAAACAAAATTCCTCCCGTCATCCATTCTCTATTTCTTATTTGGCTTTGCAAGTTTTAGTTCGATGTTATTTTTTCATTATCATCCTCTGCGACACACACACACACACACACATATATATATTATGCAGTGTTACATAAGAACATACCACAGAGATCCTTCCTTGCCCTCCATTAGAATGTCTGATGCTCAACTTCTCGAGAGCAACTCTCTGCGGCTGCTCGGTCTCACGTTGACTGCTAACCTGAGGTGGAACAAAAACATTGAGTCAATTGCCTCCTCCACCGCAAGAAAAGTTGTCTCCCTGTGCCGCCCCAGGAAATTTTTCTCCCCGGAATCGATCCTCCAGATCTACAAATCAACAATTCGCCCTTGCATGGAGTATTGCTGCCATATGTGGACAGGTGCCCCTTGTTTGCTTCTACAAGACTGGCATCCCGCTGTCACCCCTTCACTGTCGAAACTCCTAAATTTAGCTCTTTTCTACTCTAATAGATTCATGTCTCGCACCTCTCGCCTGTGGAACTCCCTTCCTTATTCAAGTTTCCCTGAGAGCTGTAATCTCCAGCTATTCAAGTGTAATGTCAATCGACATCTCCAGCTCCCTTGATCTATCCACTACCCTTCTTCTCATACTCTCTTCTATCTGATCTCGCTCTATATTTTCTGTAACCCCTTGCGCCCTGGTGGCTTCCCGCCTTGCTTGGGGTGAAATGCTAAGGAAAAAAAAAAAAAAAAACGACTACAAAACTGTAAATCTTGCTTCAACGTTAAAAAAATCTTTTTTACGTTTCATCAGTCGGGGAATCGCGATGCGACTGAAATATTTTATTTTTATTGAAATCAGTTTTAAATTAATGTTTTGAACGCTGAAATCTTACTCTTCATTCTTTTACATTTGGAGACACACACACACATATATATATATATATATATATATATATATATATATATATATATATATATATATATATATATATATATATATATATATATATATATGGGGAGGGAGACAGAGAGTAATTAATTTGCTGTTATTTTGAACTTTAAATAGGAAAACTATTTTAATTACAATTAAAGTGAAATAAGAGAGACCCGCTGGAATGTGTTTGTAGAAGTTACAATAAATTGAATTTTTAATTTTCGAACAACATATGGAGTGTTGAAATCTTTCTAAATATATTTTTGTGGTCTTTCTAAACGCTGAAGAAATATTAAACTGAATTGAAACTTTTAATGATTTAATTATGTTGATTTTTAAATTGTTTTGCGTTATTATTTTGAAAATGAGCTTTGATAGGATTTCTAATTGTTTAATTAATTTAATTTAATGTTAATTGATCCGGCCTTATTTCTTCATTTTTCCCTCGCAAACACAGGTTAAATAAACCTTACAGAGAAAATCGTATATTTGACGGATGAATATCGAAATAAGCGGAAAAAGCAGACTTAATTTTTGTAATCATTGAAAGACAATATATTATGTTAAAAAGAAATTAATATCTATATAGGAAGAAATTCTATCATTCTTAAGAAAAGAAGACAACTTCTGAAGACCCTCAAATTGCGTTTAATTCGACAATAATTACACGACGCGATTTGTTCCACGAGTGTACATTATTGAGAAAGTGCTTCTTTCATAAAATGGCACATTTCAGAACGAACAGAAACATAAATGGCATCCATTTAAATGGGTAGTAGTAGTAATAATAATAATAATAATAATAATAATAATAATAATAATAATAATTTTTCATGGCTACAGGTGTAATTTTCCCACAATGCTCTGCCCTTTGACTGTCGTCTCCTTGAGTGAAAATTTAAAAATATATCTTTTAGGGGCTAGTAGGTTGAGAGATGACCGGAAAAGTATAACTTTTATTCTCTTGCTTCTACCCCTTTGTTGAATGAATTCTTTGATATTCCCCCTACCAATCTGTAGTATAAGTCCAGCCTACCCCGTAAAATTTGATAGATATCTGTCGTTGGCGACGGAAAATTGAACATTTGTGGAAAGTCACTTGTGCCATGCTCCGAACATGTAAGAAATGGTAAATATTGTAACATTTTTCAATGATTCTTTTCCTGTAGTTTGATATGATTCTAAATCCTTTTGACTCAAGTTAATTCTTTCCTTTTCAGTTCCCTTTTCTCTTTCCTTTTTTTTTTTAAACTCTATATACTAAAATCTGATATTCCCCCTTGGAGTGGTTACTCCGAATTATACTAAGTTAAAACTTAGTATAGTCTACCCCACTGAATACCATACACTATTATGAACTATTCTACCTTCGATATATTACTAAATCCACACTGTAACCAATCTCTTTGGCTGGGGGGTGCTCTTGGATCTTCTACGAGAATCGTCCTAAAGCTGGTAACCTGACCATAATTACGTCTTGGCGGTCAAGGTTAAAACGCATCTCTACCAATTTCAATGAATACGAATAAAATTTCATACCGGATCGGCCGTCACCCAGAACAACAAGGGCCGCGTCACTCAGAGAGGAACCAGTCTGAGGACGAAAAATCCGTCACTGGAACGAACTCTTCCACACACGAAGAGACACTAGGTCACCAAACCCGGATTATTGCCAACATTGGACCAAGTGACTCAATACCAAATCGACTAATAAAAAGTAAACGAACGAAATGGAGCTGGGAAGAGTATCGACAAGTCATGACATCCTTCTTCACTGCACTCGAAAACCCAGCAAATAACACCACCAATCAAACATTCCAAATATGGAGAAGTATGGTGGGAAATGATATAAGACCTAACCTCAATCCAAACATGCTTGCCAATGTCTGTAGGGACATCATGCGAAACAACAGACTCTCAAAGACAGAAATAAATAAATTAGATATAAGACAAAATACTATGACCCATCACTCAAATTCTAATGAGACGAATGTAGAAATAAAGAATGCGACGGAAGATGAGGTGGAGGCTGAACGAATGAAATACGAAATAATCTCCCAGGAAATGAAACCCAAGACTCTACATTAAACACACCCTGCAGTTCTCCAGGAAATGTACCTGGAGTCATCTTCAGTGACAATAAGTTAGAATTCCTTGAAAACCACAAAGCTGAAATCACCAAAGCGAAAAATGACGTCATGCAATTACTCAGCAGAGTAACTTTCATACAATTGTCCGACAGAGACGAGCTCCACAAAATCCATATGATGAATTCCAAGCACATCGTGAAAATATACAACGATGCTCTGGAAACACTGTTAACAGATAAACCACCGGGAAACATCACAGAAGTTAACAACGTCATGTACGCAACAGCTTTAGCAGCGACTCGGAAGCTTGGGGTCAAAACAATAAATAAAATTAACATACATAGAGAACCAGCTTGGAAATCAAAACTGATACGAGAAATAAAACAAATCAGATGTGAGCTTTCTATATTAGATGAGTTCACCAGAAACCATAATATTTCCACACGCAAGTGCAAAAAGATCAAGCGGAAATATAACATTAAATCCCTAACTGACATTCCATCAATCAAGAAAATGCTGAAGCAAAAACTTCAGCTAAAGGCACAGAGAACAAGACGATACGAAAAACGTTGTAGGTTCTATCGCCAAAATAAAATATTCCGAATAGATCTTAAGAAATTTTACAGGGAAATTGGAAATACACCTATACATGTCGAAAGGCCACCATCGATTGATAATGTACAGATATTTTGGGAAAATATTTGGAGCAGCTCAAAGGAATATAATCCAAATGCAGAATGGATCCAGCGTGAAGAAGAACGAATGCTGGATACACCTCTGCAAGAATGGGAAAATATATCCACAGATGATGTTAGGCAAGCTCTAACGAAATCCCCAAAATGGAAATTCCCAGGAAATGACAAGTTGTCCAATTTCTGGCTTCATCATCTCCCATCTACCCATGAAATTCTTGCAAAAACATTATCAACGCTTGTAAATAATCCCAATAAAATCCCGGAATGGATTACTGAAGGTATTACATACATCATACCAAAAACAACTGAAACAGACGACCCGAAAAATTATAGACCGATAACATGTCTCTCCACAACGTATAAGTTGATCACGTCTGTACTGACGAACCGTACTTATGCCTTTTTCAAAACAAACAGCATTCTTCCGCTGGAACAGAAGGGATGCAGAAGAGGTTTATATGGCAGCAAAGATCAACTTCTGATAAATAAAATGATCCTGGAAAATTGCAGGAGACGACGTAGAAATCTTAGTGCAGCGTGGATTGATTATCGTAAAGCCTTTGATAGTGTTCCACATTGTTGGATCCTTAAGACTTTGAAACTGTACAAAGTCTCCCCTGTGGTATTAAATTTCCTTAAGCACAGCATGTGAATGTGGAACACCAAACTATACCTTAGTCACACCGGGGGCAATGCCATATCCAACCATCTGAATATCCGACGTGGAAATTTTCAAGGAGACTCTCTGTCACCCCTTCTGTTTTGTTTATCCTTAATCCCTCTTACACATGAACTGAACAACAGTAGCTACATTTACAAAATAAATAAGAAAATATCCAATCACCTACTCTACATGGATGATCTCAAACTCTTTGCCAAAGACGACAATGAGTTGAAAGGCCTCCTCAATATTGTAAAATACTTCAGTGACGACATAGGTATGGGCTTCGAATTAGATAAATGTGCAAAAGTAACATTCAAGAAAGGTAGAATTACAGAAACACCCTTAATAGATTTAGATTTTGTCACAAAGATTAGGGAACTGGAGCATGAAGAAGCTTATTAGTACCTAGGAATTAGCGAGGAAGATGGCATACAACAACCCCAAATGAAGGTAAAATAAGAAAAGAGTACAACAGGCGTGTACGTCTGGTACTAACTACTGAGCTAAACTCAAAAAACAGAATATCAGCCATAAACACATTGGCTGTCCCTGTGGTGCAATACAGCTTTAATGTAGGACCAATGCTTGCTAACTAGGAATTATCAGGCACATGTACTAAAATATTGTGTCAGCCCAAAATGCAGATTCTGTGATAAATATCCAGAAACGATTGATCATCTTGTATCAGGTTGCACAATATTGGCACCCACTGAATATAAAACCCGGCATGAAAGAGTGGGACAATATTTGCACTGGAAAATCTGCAACTTCTACGGGAAAGAAACTGAAAGAAATTAGTATGAACACCAACCAGACGCGGTTACGGAGATAGGACCTGTTACAATTCTATGAAACTACACAATACAAACTGACAGAACAATCAAAGCCAACCGCCCAGATATTTTTATTAAAGACCACAAACAAAAACGGTGCCTCCTTATTGATATGGCAGTCCCTGCTGACTGCAATGTATCTTTAAAGATATTCAAAAAGCTGTCAAAATACAAGGACCTTGAAATAGAAATCTCGAAAATGTGGCATATGGGAACATCAACAGTCCCTGTTGTAGATGGAGCCCCAGGACTGGTTGGAAAAGATTGCAGTAGACTAATTGAAGGGATTCCTGGAAGTCCATGCCTCAAGGATATATAAAAAATTGTTCTGACAAGTACAGCCCACACTTTACAAAGGGCTTTATCTATGTAATATATATATATATATTTTTTGTCAGTGGAAAGTGTTATGATGCCATTTCTAACCTTAGGTCCATGGGCGGGACCCGGAAAGAAATGTGTAAACGCCAGAAACGCAAAATAATAATAATAATAATAATAATAATAATAATAATAATAATAATGAGAAGAAGAAGAAGAAGAAGAAGAAGAAGAAGAAGTAGAAGTAGAAGAAAAAGAAGAAGACCTAACCTCAATCTAAACATGCTTGCCAATGTACGTAGGGATATTATGCGAAACAAGAGACTCTCAAAGACAGAAATAGATAAGATAAAATTAGATATAAGACAAAATGCTATGACCCATCACTCAAACTGTAAGGAGATGAAAGTAGAAATAAATAATGTGACAGAGGATGAGGCAAAAACTGAAACTAATCAAATACGAAATAACCTCCCAGAACAACCCACGCTTTACGAAGGGCTTTATCTCTGTGAATTACTTTTTTTCTTTTTTTTTTTGTCAGTGGAAAGTGTTATGATGCCATTTCTAACATTAGGGTATCTGGGAGGGACCCAGAAAGAATAGGGTACACGCCAGAATTCAAAGGAAATAATAATAATAATAATAATAATAATAATAATAATAATATATATATTATTATTATTATTATTATTATTATTATTGTGATGTTAATAATTACATAATATTGCTTTTAATCAGATTAACTTTAATTTTTTAATATTTTCACTTGAAAATATTTTTTAAATATGACACACACACACACACATGCAATCACAAAGAGGTGTAAAGAGAGAGGTGTAAACAGGGAGAAGTTGAGAGAGTGGTGGAAAAAACTTAAATTATTATGCTCGCCACAGCCGACGTGTGCACGGTTCACAAACTTTTAGTAATAGATAGATAGATAGATAGATAGATTGATAGATAGATAGATAGATAGATAGGAAGAGGAATGCAGTAATGGTGGTAGTGTTTATGATGGTGTTGATGGTGATTGTGGTGATATTGATTTGTCAGTTAAATCTGAATGTTCTTTTATTATTTATTTATTTATTTATTTATTTATTAGTAATTTATATACAATTATTATTTTATAACCGATACCGTACGAAAATGTTCTTTAAATATTATTAGTAATTATATATTAATTGTAGCTATGCGTAAAATATATTCCGGTAATAACAGGATTAGGTAGATTTGAATATAGTTTCGTATTACTGAATATAAGAGAGAATATAAGAGTCAAAGAAAATTCCGTTGAAAGTTGATGACGGGGTGTGGTGAAAGACGTCGTGTCACCTTGGGAACCAAACGGTTATAAATTAAAATTTCAGCACTATTGTTAAGAATAACAATAGTAAAAAAAATAATCCCCACGTCATAATCTGAACATAATCCCCGCCTATATTCTGAATAAAATTCCACCAACCTATCTCATGGGCAGGAAGAGCTCTTTGGCCTTGATCAACAGTCGTCCTATAGCTGGTATCTTGAACAAAATTACTAATAGGCGGTCAAGGATAAAACGCAAAAAATTACAAATGTCAATGATCACGAACAAATCTTCAAGCCTGATCGGCCGTCACTCGGCTCAACAGCAGCCAGACCCCTCAGAGAGGAACCAGTCTGGAACCGAAAAATCTATTACTGAAACAAACTCTTCCAGCAATGAAGAGACACTAAACTCGGACTATTTCCAACCTTGGGTTAAGTGGCTCGATGCCAAATCAGCTAATAAAAAAGAGGCCGAATAAAATGGTCCCGCGAAAAGTATCAAAAAGTCATGAGATCTTTTTACACCGCACTTGAAAATCTAGAAAAGAACACCATGAATCAGATATACCAAATATGGAGAACTCTGGCAGAAAATGAAAAGAAAACTCTAATCTCAACCGAAACATGGTTGCCAATGTCCGCAGGGACATCGTGCGCAACAAAAGACTCACAAATGCAGAAACATATAGGATAGAACTAGATACAAAACAGAATACAATAAACTAAACAGTAAAGAGATGAGAGAAGAAATAAATAACATGACAGAGGATGAGGTAAAAACTAAAATAAATGAAAAAAACAAAAAAAAAACAGAATCCAACTGTGACATAACCTGCAGTTATCCAGACGATGTGACTGAAAAATACTGGAAGCCCCACCAAATCATCCAAATGCGTAGCAGAGTAACTCTCACACACATGTCAGAAAGAGACCGGCTCCCAATCATTCATATGGCAGTCAAATAACCACATTGTACAAATATGCAACGCTGCACTGAATAATGTTTTGCAGAAAAATCACTACGATCATCAAAGATATTAACAATATCATATACGCAAAGGATAGATAACCGTAAAGCTTTTGATAGTGTGCCACACTCTTGGATACTTAAGACTTTGAAAATGAACAACGTCTGCACCGTGATAGTAGGTTTCTTTAAACACAGCATAGGAATATGGAAAACCGCATTATAACTAAAGAACACCAGAGGCACTGCCATCTCCATCCGACTGAATAATAGATGAGGAATCTTTCAAGGAGACTCCCTGTCACGCCTTCTTTTTTATTTTTATCCTTAATTCCTCTTTAGCATGAACTAAACAATATGCTTACAAACGAAACAAGAAAATATTCAATCACCTCCTCTACATGAATGATGCCAAACTCTTTGCCAAAGTAGACAATGAGTTGAAGAGTTTCCTCAATACTGTAAAATGCTTCCGTGCGACATAGGTAAGGATTACGGATTGGATAAATGTGCAAAAGTAACACTCAAGAAAGGGAGAATTACAGAAAATCATCCAATAGATTTTGATTTTGGCACAAACTTTAGGGAATTGAAACAAGAAGAAGCATATAGGTACCTATGAATTAGCGAAGGAAATGGAATGTAGCATACCCAAGTGAAGAAAGTATGACAGGAGTACTACAGGAGTTTGCGCCAGGTACTGAATACCGAGTTGAATTAAAAGAAAAAACAGAATATCAGCCATAAACACCTTGGCTGTCACTGTGGTGGAATACCGTCTTAAAATTCTTAACTGGACAATAGCTGACATTAAGCCAATATACGCCAAAATTAGAAAACATCTCACCTGCCACCGAATGCATAATCCCAAGGCTGATGCTGGCTGTCTGTATGTGCCCAGATCAGGAGGAGGAAGAGGATTAGTTCAACTAGAATGTCTTACCAAACTACAACAATTGGCCTTCAAAGATAACTGGAAGATACAGAAGACTGGATGATGATCGGTGTCAAAAACATGAAAGTAGTAAGCGACTTTATTCCGTAACAAAGGAAGCCAGCATGTTCAAAATGGGGGTTCAAGTGGCTGAAGAATTTCAAGTAAAGCATAATACACCGACTGAAGCTGCAAACTACATAAAAATGACAGTAAACGACAAGTGGAAACGACGAGATACAGAAACGATGGTAAGATAAACCGCTTCACGGTCAATACTCAGCCCGTGCCAAACAACCTGATGTAGGCAGACCCATACTCATCAGTGTCTACGTACGGCAGTATTAAAAGCTGAAAGTGAAGGTTTCATTCTTGCTACACTAGAAATTAACACGCACTCATACTGAAAAATAGTGTCAGTCCAAAATGCACATTCTGTGATAAATTATTGTATCAGTTGGTATGGTATTTGCTCCCTCTGAATATAAAAAACGGCCCGAGAGAGTGGGCTAATATCTGCAAAGAAAAATCTGCAACACTTACGGAGTGGAAACTGCAAGAAATTGGTATGAACACCAACCAAACCTGGTTACACAATTAGGACCTGTAACAAATTTATAGGACTTTACAATACACACATACAGAACAATCAAAGGTAATCGCCTTGCCATTGAGATTAAAGGCAGAATGTGCCTCCGTATTGACATGACAGTCCCTGTAGCCTGCAATGTCTCTTTGAAGATCTTCAAAAAATCTATCAAAATACAAGGACCTTGATATCGAATTTTTTAAAAAATGTAGATGGAGTCCTCGGATCGAGTGAAAAAGATTCCAATAGACTCATTGAAGAATTCTTTGTTAGAGCATGCCTAAAAGAAATTCAAATTTTGTCGTTTTGGTTTTTTTTTTTCTCCTAAACTACTCGGAAAATATCATGAGGCCATTTCTGAACTTAGGTCTCTGGTTAGGCCATGGAAAGAAATGAACATGCACCAGAAATAAGAGGAAATAAAATAATAACAACAACAGAAACAACAACAATGATTATAATCCTGCCTGTTGCTTATGTGTTAGATTTGATGAAACAGTTGATTACATGTTATCAGGCTGCCCAGTCCTTGTTGAGTTGTACATTGTTAGACTTGATATGCTAAGACAAGCTATTCATTTGAGTTTATGTTCGAATTAAGGTAATGAAATCCCGGATATATAGAGCAAGTCAAAGACAGGAAAATTGAGGCAAATAGTTTGTTTGTTTTTTTTTTCAAAAAATGAACCTGCCAACTAATTGATATGACCTACCCACATGATTCCAATGTTTCTAACAATGAATTTCAAAAACCATCAAATTTTAAGATCTGAAAATTGAAAATAGAAGAAAAATGTGAAAACTGAAAAAGAAAAGTTTTGGGTCGAGTTTAATCTATGCGTCCTTGAGGACATTCAGTTTATGAATTTTTGAAACTTATATATCTCAGTAACCATATCTTACCAATATCAGCTCTGGTAAAACAAAAAAAAGGAAAAACAAACATCATCATACTAACAGCTGATAAAAGCAATGTGACTGTAATGAAGAACAAAAAGGAAAATGCAGACAAACTTGAAGTAGACCTCATTAGAAATGATAGCTACAGTAAAGAAAGACCCAACAATGGAAACAGATTAAAAAGTGTTGCAAATCCTAATCAAGGACAAGGAAAACTTCGCACCTAAGAAATACAGGCAGTTGTCTCAGCGTTATACCAAGTTGCATCATATATACAGTCTCCCGAAAATTTACAAACACGGTATTCCACTCAGGCCAATTGTTAGTTGCCAAGGCTCTGTGTGCTACCCTCTAAATCGATTCCTTGTAGATATAATTGACCTATTAATAAGTCACATTCATATGCCCTAAACTCAAACCTACTTCGTTTAAATCATCAAAATGCTCCCCTTCTATCCAACCAGATAGCGAGCCTTGTCGTGGTGAGTTTGTTCACCAATGTCCCTATGGCGGAGACGTTATCAGTAGTTAAGTACAGACTTCCAATGAAAGAGCGTATGTAAACATAAAAGTGGAGATTGAGTCAATATTTTTGCAACAAACTAAACTGATATACTAATATTGGCATAATCATAAAAGTATATTTATTTGCATTACTCATTTGTCAGTTAATATATATATATATATATATATATATATATATATATATATATATATATGAAGAAAAATATAAGGAAAAACAAACAAAAATCCTAATATGCAATTATGCTGTTTTAATGTTAATATAATATCAATGTCGGACGTTTCGGTCTAGTAGACCATCTTCAGGACATATCCATAAAACATAATTAATATTAGACTATACTCAATTCAACATGAAAATACAATTGACATAAGAGTATGACTAATCAAAACAAATAACGAAAATTTTTCAAGATCAGCGTTCCTTTTCAATATGATCACGTCCGACGTTGACATCATATTAACATTAAAACAGCATGATTGCATATTAGGATTTTTGTTTTTTTTTCGTATATTTTTCTTCATATTGTCGGAACTATATCCATATATTTGCTTACACACACACACATACACACACACACACACACACATATATATATATATATATATATATATATATATATATATATATATATATGGTTCCGGCTGATCGGTAGCAGAAAAGCTGGTACTTTATAGGGTTATAGTTATTGACAAAATAATCGGCTGTGAGTTGCCTTTCTTTATGACATTTATAATTATCGCTTTCACAGGTGAGGAGAAAAATTAAACGCATGTATTACCTCATATTTGATCTCTTGTCCTCGAGATGCTACTTTAGATATATTTCTGCTTGTGATAGTTTTAATCCCTGGAACCCGCATAAAATGACGGCTATCATATTTTAAATGTATCATATTTTAAATGTAGTTTAACATCATTATTTTTCTTCATTCGATAGTGTGTGTTTGCTTTGGGTTATTCGCGTGCGTGTTTGTTCATGTGTGCGTGCGAGCATGCATGTGTGTGTTTGTCTGTGAGGGTGTATGTGTGTGTGTTTCCTGCGTGTTTCGCGCGTTCGTGTTTGTATATGAGTGCGTGCCAGTATGCATGTGTGTTCGTGTGTGTGCTTCATGTGTTTTATGCGTGCGTGTATGTGTGTATGCGATCCTGTATGTGTGTGTGCGTTTGTATGTAAGTGTGTGTGTAAGTGTGTCAATATTTTTTTTTCTTTCGTCATATTGGACCTGGGAACTGCTGCACAAATCAATTCCAAGAAGAATAAATAAATAGCATATATTTTGCGCTATTTAATCGGGAACAAACTATAATATAAATAAATACTGAAAACAACTGAGATCATCCCAGTACAGACTTTCACCTAAATGCTTATCCGTTACATCAGGTTGAAGATCCGCGGTATATCCGATGTTTAATTACTGTTAAGGATTTTTCGGATTTCTGGTTGTGTCTGTTGTTATGTAATTTAATAGAACTATTATCAAACAAATAGCACGGTAATCGGCGCGATCATGTAGCGGCTTCAGAATCCAAGCCTGTTTTTTTTTTTTTTTTTTAATGATTAAGAGTGATATTTTCAACATCGACAAATGAATTACTAGAAAATATTGACTTGCTGAAGTTTATACATCCATTTTCCAACATTCTCCAGGGCAACGTTAAGGATTATTTTCTGAAATCAATGTTAAACAAAAAAAAAACAAAAAAAAACGTTTATATTTCTTTTTGTAAATATTGTAGCATCGAGGGAATATCTCCTGACTGGCTAGATTTTCGAATTTTTGCTTAACTGACAAAAGACTGTATCTAAAATTATTCGAAGGATAATTCATTTTTACAAAAGTAATAAAATTCTATTTGATTGCTCAAAATATCTCTTTTCAAAGGTTTTACAACAATGAATGATCGTTTTATAGTTTCTAGTGCGCTTTCGAAAGCGAGGACCATAATGGAAATACTATATTGCATGATTAGCCTCTACGCACTATATTCTTTATTCAATTAAATTTATAACAATTTTTTTAAAGAGAACTGCACATGAAAAGAAATTTGCCAGAAAGCATTAAAACTACACATAGGCGCCGCTCAAGGCAGAGTAGCACTAAATGAGTTCTGCTCTTTTATGAGTTATCTCTGTTGAAATATGAGGACTTTGAATTTATTAAGCGGAATGAAATGTTTATATCAAAAGAATTATCAATTTTAGCAACGCCAGTATGTAATTAATCCTAGTGCATTCTACCCTACAAATATGCTGTTTCGGAAATACACTCAAATTCGACCGCTGACTATATTAGTCTGGCTTTCACCGAATTAAAACAAAAGGCAAAGAAAATTTCCTATAAATGATTCTTTCAATAAATCAAAAAGAATTACGTAAGGCTGACTTAACTGCTGATCTAACTCTAATCATGATAGATGCAGTTGCTATTTGTGTTTCATGTCATGCATATTTAAACAGCTCAACTGAAAATGTCCCTAGACATACACAGAAATACACAGAAGCACATAAGCACATATTACTTGGAAAGTTTTATTTTTTTAAGTTCGGCATACAAGTAATTAAACAGACACCCCTGTTTTATTTACACTGCATTATAAACTTAAAAACCATAAGGAATATTGCGAGTAAAATATATAAAATCTTTAGAATTCCTATACATACATATATTTGTTGGGCGGGGGTTCTGTGTGTGTGGGTGATCATACAAAATACAACAGACTCCGAGGGCTGTAATATATATATATATATATATATATATACATATATATATATACATATATATATATATATACATATATATATATATATACATATATATATATATATATACATATATATATATATATATACATATATATATATATATATACATATATATATATATATACATATATATATACATATATATATATACATACATATATACATATATACATATATATATATACATACATACATATATACATATATATAGACATACATATATACATATATATAGACATACATATATATATATATATATATATATATATATATATATATATATATATATATATATATATATATAAAGAACAGTGAGATATGTAATCGGGTGTTCTTATAGATATTTTTATTTTTACAAAATAGTGCTCAATGTAAATTTACAGAGCATTAATATTATAAAATAATTGATTTAAAATATGTTTTTTTTTCGCTACACAGTTCTAACCGTGTTTCAAAAATGGAAGCTAAAAGCCCCGAATTTAATTTTGTAATTACATTAAAGGCATTAGCTCCATTTCATCCTCAAGCAAATTTTGGTGTAACTTTTAAAATTTTAAAGACACAGCTAAAGTCATAATTTTATTGTTAACGGCCAAATTTAACAAAAAAAAATCCAGACGACATGCATTTAACGGATGCTAGATTTCATTGAAAAATACATCCCTACCCCCTACCAAAACGTAACTAATAACTGATACACCAAAATACAGACATAATGAACACGCAGACACCCCTGTCTAGTGGAAGTGGATTTATCTGTAACCTAGGAAACATGAATTATGATTGTAGCTGTGTCTTTAAAACACAGTAATTTTGAAAGTTACTCCAAAATTCGGTTCCTAAACAAATTCTCTAACAATGGATATAACTAGAATTGTCATCGAAGTCCTTCATGTTGATATCATTGAAAGTCTTTTTTTAAAGGAACAATTGATGAAACAAAACAAATGGGATCAATGTAAACATTTCCTTTGGCTCTCTCTCCCCTCGCCCATAACCTTTTGTCGGATTTATATTAATCTATCTACGCAGATTCTCAGTTTATGGTGTACTACGAAAAATCTAGGTAACTAGAATGAGGCTGCTGATTTCTTTCTAAAAGCCAAATGAAGTAAAATTACTTCAATGACTCAAACATCAAACTTGTAATTTCCATCATCACCAAACAAATATTAATTCTCTCCCGTCATTGTAAATGTTTGCTTTTTGCAGGAAGCTCTACTGAAATTCAAATTCAGGCTTAAACCACATCGAGGGTCGCAGCTCAAGAAAAACAAATCCTTTGTACTGACAAAGAGTTTCTTTCTTTAAGGAACTATAGAAAGGTATCTGCAAACAGTTTATTTGGTAACCTGTATATATACACAGATTAAACCTGGAGAAAAAATAAATTTATTTGTTGTCATTTAGATAAACGATGGAAAACATTAAAAAAATTTTAATATAAAAGGAATTTATAAGGTATTTTTCGGCTTATTGCTCGAGGAAATGCTGACTTTTTATTTAAAGCTTTGTAAATATTAAATGAATTTTACAATCGGTAAATGTAGTGTGAAAAAAATTTGTAAAAAAAGAAAAACAGAAATTATTGTGTCTGTGAATTGGGCTGATAAGTAAATTCACTTTATAGCGTTGAGGTATATTACTTACAAGAAGACAAAATCAAACGATATGATATTAATTATCTGTGTTGGAAAGCAGGGGACTGTTTTTGTCAAAATTGAATATTATATATATATATATATATATATATATATATATATATATATATATATATATACATATATATATATACATATATATATATATATATATATATATATATACATATATACATACATATATATATATATATATATATATATATATACATATATACATACATATATATATATATATACATATATACATATATATATATATATATATATATATATATATATATATATATATATATAGTAAACAGGAAGAACAGTAAGATATATAATCTGGTGTTGATATTTTTTTATTTTTACAAAAGAGTGCTCAATGTAAATTTACAGAGCATAAATCTTGTATATTAACTGATTTATACCATTTTTTTAAAACAGTTAATTTATAAGATATATATATATATATATATATATATATATATATATATATATATATATATATATATATAAGGTCTATAAATAGAATTTCATCATTTCCGATAATAAAACAAAACATCGATATGCAGCACTTTCGTGAGTTAGCACAAAATATTTTAGTTTGAAGAGTATTCATAGTAGATATTTACAGAGTTGATCGATATGAGAAATCACAGAGTTTGGAATCTAGCTTCAAGTAAAAATAGCTATGAAGAGGGATGAAGATTAAACAAATGTGTGTTAATGTTACTGCTTTATCTCTCTCTGATTCTCTCTCTCTCTATTTTTTTAAGCTTAGCGCCCCGAGCAAGGCATGGACCCACTAGGATGCAGTGGGGGGGTTGCAGAAGATTTGTAGCAAGAGCAGATAGAAGTGATAGAAGAAAGGATGAAGGGAAGGGGAATGTGTAGATCAAGGTAACTGGAGATGTCGATTGACATTACATTTGAATAGTTGGAGATTATAGCTCTCAGGGAAACAGTAATTGGGAAGGGAGTTCCACAGACGAGAGGTATGAAGATATTGGAGTAGAAGAGACGGCTACATTTTAAGGTTTCTACAGTGTAAGGGTGAGAGTGGGATGCCAGCCTCGTAAGGCGCTTGTATTCATAGAGACTGGGGACCAGGGAAAGCAGCTCATCCTAGCAATTGCCATGAAAGTATTTGTAGAAGAGACAGAGACAGGCGACGGCGCGTCTGTGAGACAGTGGCTGCAGGCGAGACGCCAGATCAGGGCCAATCACATTACATATCCGTCTCTGGATCTTGTCAAGAACTCCGAGGTAAATAGAAGGTGCCTCAGACCATATATGGCAGCAATACTCCATGCAAGGGCGAATGGTCATTTTGTATATTTGAAGTATCGATTCAGGGGAGAAAAATTTCCTGGCGCGGCACAAAGAGCCAACTTTCCTCGCGGTGGACGATGCAATTGACTCAATGCATTTGTTCCATCTCAGGTCAGCAGTCAGCGTGAGACCGTGCAGACGCAGGGAGTCACTCTCAAGAAGTTGACTATCAGACATTCTAATGGGGCCAGGTAAGGATATCTATGGTGGTTAATGGAGAGTAGTTTAGTTTTAAAGGCCTTAAATTTGCCCCAGTTAACAACCGATTGGAGGTCCATTTCAAGACGCGCGGCCAGGTTAGTTTTGACCGCGACACTAGATTTGGTTTTGAGGCAGGAGTAAATTGTAGTGTCGTCCGCGTAGATGCCAACTTGGGAACCTATGGCGTCAGGAAGGTCGTTGATGAAAATAAGGAAAAGTGTGGGGCCAAGGATGGAGCCATGGGGAACACCTGCGTTCGTGGGATAGAAACTGGAGGAGAAACCGTTGAGAACGACCTTCAATTCTCGATTTGATAGGAATAATTGTATCAGATCAAACAGTCGACCAGTAATACCGTAACCCTGGAGCTTACGAAGAAGGCCGGCATGCCAAACCCTATCAAACGCTTTGGAAATGTCTAGGGCCACGGCACGAGCCTCACCATTATTTTGAAGCGCTTGGTAGACGGTTTCCGTGATGGCTGTAAGTACGTCAGCTGTAGAACAGGCGTGGCGGAAACCGTATTGCTTGTCTGAGAGAAGGTCGTGTGTGGTAAGGTGGTTAACCACTTCTGCGTTGATTAGGACTTCAAAGATTTTGCCGAAGAGAGGCAGGAGATTAATAGGACGGTAATTAGCGGGGTCAGAGGGGTCTCCAGAGTTCTTAAAGACAGGAACAATGCGGACTTCCAGCAGTCGGGAAAGCAAGATTCCTTGAGGCAGTAATTATACAGTTTAGAGAGGGGGGGTGCTAGCTCAGGCGCGCATTTCTTCAAGACAATGGCTGGTATGCCGTCTCCACCACTATCCTTGTGGGGGTCTAATTTGGTACTGATGATGGGGTTATTCGTAATCCGTTCAATAGGGCCTCAGTTCTTAGAGAGAAGTCAGGTATGGGTACACCGGTGGAGTCAAGCGTCGAGTGATACGAGAACTTCCGAGCAAGGCATTCAGCCTTGTCTGTTGAGGAGGTCAAGAACTCGAACTGGTTGAATAAAGGAGGTATGGAGGGTTTTCTATTGTTCAGGACACTCTTGCAGAGCCGCCAAATTTGCGAGATGCAATACGCTCCCTCATCCGACCAGCAAATATTGTCTTAGCTTCGTTGAGGACACTTTTGCACTTGCTACGAGCGGAGGCAAAGAGACCTCTATTACAGTCCGACATGTCGCTACGAAATAAGTGAAAGAAGTGGTTCCTATGGGCAATGGCGGCTGAGCAAGCAGCGGAGAACCAAGGGGAGTAGTGCAACTTGACCTTAAATTTCCTTGAGGGGATGAAAGCGTCGATTCCAGCTTTAACCCAGGATGAGACCTCAGAAGCACATTCATCGACAGGGAGTGTAAAGACAACATCCCAGGGGACATCCCGGAGGAAGTCACGGAACGAGTCCCAATCCGATCGTTGGTAGTAGAACGAGGTTCTAGTAATGGGAGGTTCTTTGCGGGGTATGGAGTTGAAGGAAATGTTAACAGATACCACGGCATGGTCGGAGTTACCAATAGGGCACAGCTGTGTGGCGCTACAGGATTCGGGGATGGAGGTAAAACACAGATCTAGAAGGGAGGCCTTATCTGCCAGGTTGGGGGCAAAATGCGTGGGTAAGTTGACTATCTGCGTGAGGGATTGAGAAATTGAGAAGTTAAGTGTTTGAATGCCAGCCCGGTAGGTAGTAGCATTCTCGAGCCACTTGGTATGATGGGCGTTAAAGTCACCAAACACGAATACTTGAGCAAACGGGTGGAGAGAGAGGACCTTGTTTATGCTGTCCGATATGCTGTCGAGTATCCCACAGTCTTGAGAGGATTGCGAGCGATAGAGGTAGAAGAGATAGCTTACGGCATTGAGGAGAGATAGTCGAAGACACATGTACGAATGGTCTGGTGATTCGAGAGACATCTCTCTGGCCAGGGGGAGATGATCCTTGACATAGACACCAAGGCCGTGCATGTGGGTTACAGAATCTTTCCTGAGGATAGGAAGGTAGCCGGGGATCGAGAGATCAGAGGAGGGAATAGACAGGACAAGGTTTGTCTCGCACAGGGCCATTATATCCGGGCTATTTGCAGTGAGGAAAGATTCCACATTGCAAAAATTTGTTCTTATGCCACGGATGTTGCTGAACGAAATGTTGAAAGGTTTAGGTGATTTTTGAGTGGCTGGTTTAGGTTTTCTTTTTTGGTTCATGTAGAGTAATTGCTGGAAGTACTTCAGCTCTTAGTCTTCATGTGGAGTTAAAGTTGGAGGATGAGAAGGCCTGAAGTAAGAGAAGCAGACGGTTATCGACCGCAACATGAACAGAGAGGAGTTGGCACAGCCAGCATCATAATGTGGCCTCAGGGTTGCCCACCGTAGGTGACTGCAGGGACACCGTTCCATGCACGACATGGCACTACAAACACCCCGGTATTATACAAGGGTTGATCAGAGCGGCCGCTCAAGACGCTACGCAAGAGTTAGGGCTCCTAACTACCAGTTGGAAACAGCAACCAGTGAACTGTCAACCGTGTACCCTAAAATATATATATATACATATATATATACACACATATATATATATAAAGAGAGGGAGAGAGAGGGGGGCAAAGAGACACGCATGGGTGGATGTGTGTGTGATGCTGCACTCTCCCGTCATTTTTTCGACGTATTAGGTCCAAGCACTCAGTTTGTAGGAACCGACAGCCAGACACCTGGGCATATCATTTGATCATAGTGGTGAAGGCTTTGTGCAAACACACTACACTTTTGAAGGGCCGAATACTTAGACCTGGTGCAGTACGTGCCACAAGGTCCCCAAATGACCCTCCGCAGGTTTTTGAATTCAGAGTTGTCTTTTTCCTAGGCTATCAAAGTCTATAGAACCCATTCTATCCTGCTAATTACCCTTGCGAGAGAAGAAGAGGATTCATACCTATCCCAAGTGCATTTGTACGTAAGTGAACATAATGGATTCGACTGGAATTCGAACACGGCTCTCCGATTCCTCAGTCCGAGCCGCTATCCCTTACGTCAGCGTGCCCCCCCTCTCTCTCTCTCTCTCTCTCTCTCTCTCTCTCTGCATGGAAGTCTCTTTATTGTGCAACAGATAGGTTGTCAAAACAAAGCAAGAAGAATATTTGTTGATGCTTTCCACCATTGGCTTTTAGCCGGTCAATTCAACTGATTTCTCAATTCCTGATGTAACTCCTGCACAAATATCTCTAGTTATTTCTATCCAGGGCAGCTCACTCGAAGATAATATTAGACCTATTTACAGCCGATAGGTTACTTCTTAGCTCGTTTTTATATATGAAACACGGTCGTCCAACACTCTTTTGTCCACTGTCAAGCAGTCGATACATAAGGACCTTAGGTACTCTTTCCTCTAATCCGTACAAAATGACCCGCCCAGCTAAATTTTGAAAAATGGAAACCCTATCGTATAATTTTTGAAAATGGCGACCGTGTCGGGAAAAAATTCAGATCGCACGGAAAAAAGTTTTGGGGAAGACATCCCTCTCTATCTCATCACACACACACACACATATATATATATATATATATATATATATATATATATATATATATATATATATATATACACACCCACATGCATATATATATATATGCATAATAATGACTATTTTAGGTATATATATATATATATATATATATATATATATATATATATGTGTGTGTGTGTGTGTGTGTGTTAGGCGTATATATAATATTCCTAAAGTGGACATTACATATATATATTAGGTTGGTGCAAAAATAATGTCGTTTTCTCACATATGTTACTATGTGAGAAAACGAGATTATTTTTGCACCAACCTAATATATATACACACACACACACATATATATACATTATGAAATGGACAAAGTCCGACATTTATTTTAAGACATTTTTTATGTTTATACATTCTTTTTATAGATGGTATTTATCAATCCACCCACGGGTATCGAATGCGGCACAAGGCCTTTTTAATGTGGGTATCTCAGAGCCCGTAGGCCCAGCCAAAAATAAATAACCATCCAAACCCGCCGAGGCGGGCCAGTTCCGTCAACCTCCCCCAACGAAACCCTACCCTTCGGCGGAGCTTCGTCCGGGTTCCTCTCTGCAAGCAGAGAGTTCGACAGACACCCGAACCGGCAGCTCACAAAGCGCAGATACTACACTTTGATCCTAGCCACCGGGCCGAGCGGGTATTCTTTTTATCGATACAAATATTTAAGTAAATGCTACATTTACCGGTCTGAGCTCAAAACGCAGTGACAACGCAATTTTCAGGCCAGAAACAGTATGCCAGTGCCGTGTGTCGAACTCAATGCCCACTGCTACATTTCCTAATATTGAATATTTAACTCATTACTGAAATAGTATCTCTAGTCATTGAGGACTGTACTGAAAGTCAAACATTCACATGGAACCAGCACATGAAAATATATAGGCCTAATGCTCACAATAATTTATGTAAACGTTATGAGCCACTAGAGGAAACGGAGAAGTAACTGTTTTTATTTATGGAAGAGGAACTAAACTTGCACAATATAAATTTATATATATATTTACAGACATTATATGTCATTATCGGTGTTTAATTATGGCTCCCATTGGCATGAATTACATCGTCAGGTTAACAGTTGCTTCCGCAAGAATATTCTGGTATTCCCTTTGATAGCAAATCTAAACAGTTCTTTTGCATACTGTTATACATAAAAAATGTTATTCTTTTTCCATATGTTCAACTATCTTAATGGTGATTTTAGCATAATAAGCTAATGATTTTGTCGCTAGAAGGCTCGTTCCTTTTGTATACTGTGACATACAATGAAGATAGTTTGTTGTACTTGTTTCATTTAAGAACAGTTCTCCACAAAATATCCTTTTGGGGGCCAGATATCGAGTCTTGGGTCGCTTTGGAAACTTTTCAGCACTTATTTTTTCGCGTGCATGACTCAGCGTTAGTAGATATTAATCAATCGTTACCAGAATATTAGTGGATAGGCATTTGCCAATTTCTTCCATGACGGCAGTGACTACAACACCCTTGTTGAAACAAAACTAATAACTCCGTTAATATTGGGTTGATGCATAATTATTAGGCGTTTTTGTATGCGTTATAAATTAATAAAAAATGCTGTTTTGTTTAATTTATTTTAATGAAAATATTATTTTATTTTCAGGTTATATTAGGTTGGTGTGAAAATAATGATGTAACAATGTCGTTTTTTGACGTATTTTTAACGTCAAAAAACGACATTATTACGTCATTATTTTTGCACCAACCTAATAAAAATGTGTGTCGATAAGCGTACTCATTTAAAAATGATATTGTTAAATTTTTGTTTCTTTTTTGATAATTAATTTTGTTTTAAAACGACTGATAATTATGCACCAGCCCTATATTTACTTTTATCGTAATTTTTTTAATGAAACATGATCCAGTTCACATGTTAATACTTCGTATATCCGCCATCCTTTTTAGAAGCTCTTTGATACTATTTGGCATGGAATCCATGTGAATGTTTGACTTTCACTACAGTCCTCAATAACTAGAGATACTATTCCAGAAATGTGTTAAATATTCAATATTAGAGATAGAGCGTACGGTAATGTAGTAGTGGGCATTGAGGTTGACACACAACAGTGACATTCTGTTTCAGGCCTGAAGTTTGCGTTATCACTGTGTTTTGAACTTAATGACCACATACTTGTATATATCTTATATATACATATATATATATATATATATATATATATATATATATATATATATATATATATATATATATATATATAATTTAGAGTAGTCCTCGTTTATTTTCGGTCACGATACCACACGTCTCTAATGGATGTCACGAACTCCTCTTTCGTTGTACAGTCCAGGATCTTTCTGTAAAGTTTACCAGTGCAGCGATACAGTTTTCGAACGCTTCTTTGGAGTAAGGTCAATCGCATACAAGCCGTAGGACAACTAATAGACAGTCGAGACAATAGTATCTGTGGTTGATAAAAATCTGATGCAATCACAGAGGACGCAATATTTTTCAAGGCCAAACATATTTCATCATACATCTCGGAAATAGATTCATATTCAGATTGGGCAACACTGCAAATGACCTAATCCGAGGTAAAAATAGAACTCAATTACAGACTGTCAATCCAGTCAGTTTAAAACTGACCGTATGGTAAAAGAAAAGAAGGTAAAGAAGTTTTTTCAATTAATTTGCACAAAGGTGTATTAACTGGACTCGCTATTAACATATAGCTCTATTTACATTATTCGGACTATTGTCCTTATCTTTGTTGTCATATGTATGACAACGTTTCGGCTGTTGTACACTCCGGCCTTCTTCAGGTTGTTGGAATGTCGAACTGAAACCTTTATTTCGCTCACTGGGGTAGACTGTTCTAGTTCCACGTGCCATGTCTAATGGATGTCAGGTAACAGTTATGGCTATCAACAACATGTTGTCTTTTGAAGCATTTCGCACCTTTTATCTTACTGCTCTCAGTCTGAACCTCTGTTCTCTCAACTTTTTACGTTTAGTTCAATGACTTTGACTAGCTTCGTTAAAAGAGAGGACCTCGAAGAACAGGCTTTATTATTTCTATCTTAGCATTCTTCTATAATTTTATGTCATTACAGAAATAAAATCTTCTTTTTTTTCTATATCCATCTCTCTTCAGGACGGAGACGTTGATACCTCTCCACAACATTTTGTCTTTTGAAGCACTTCGTACGTTTTATCTTTCTCCTCTTAGTCCGGACCTCTTTTCCGTCAAATTTTTACGTAAGTTCTCCGCTGCTTTCTTTTGTCACCCTTGTCTTCAATGTCCAGCGAGTGATACATTCTCCAAGCCGTCTTTCCTAAACATGTGCCATAGAAATTTCAATTTGTCTCGACATTCTGGTGTTACAGAATATGTTTGCACGCGAACAATGAAGCTCACACACAGACGATGAAGAAGACATATTTCCGTTCATCGTTCACTATTTTTATGATTTTGCTCGAAACATGAAACCAGTTAAACATAAGAATCCCCCTCAAACAAACTTCAACCTGGCACAACTGACATCACAGCTACGAGGGGACGATCTCACGTTTGTATTTTGGTAGGAGGATATGTTCCCTTGTGGCGAGGTCATTGAAACGTTGCAATCAACTAATTTCCTACCCCAAAACTCACAGAGCATGTCTAATTTTGTCACAACATTATGGTAATGTTACGATGTGTTGCAACTGAAAGAATCCGCAGTGATTAAATAACACCAGAAATATTTTTTCTTTTGTCGCCTAAAAATATGCATAAAAGATATAAAATATAATTTATTTTATTGAGTATCACTAATTTAGTTTATTAAATTTATTATCCATTTTTTATTAATGTAAAAATTAAATAAATTGCATTTTTTAATTTTGTAATCACCGTCTTTGATTATGAGACTTTTTAGCTATGATCAAAATGGAACAGTGAACAGATATATTCAACTCTCAATATTTACTCGAAAATGACATGGTAGTATTAATTATATTGAATTTAATAATAAAAACAATAATAATAATGTTGGTTAGCATTGTATTCTGTGTTGACGGAACCTGTTACCGACATCTTTGAAAAAAGAAGTTACAGTTGTCGCCAGGGTTTCCCAATCACACCCAGAGGCACGAAGAATTAGGAAAAGTTTAGATAAATTATAAATTTGTATTTGTGTTTATCAGCTATGAAACTTTTGATCTCTGAAATTTAATGACGTACATAGAAATTCCTCTCTAACTATTAACTCGAGAAAGTTAAGGTAAAAAGTTACGTTGAATTTTATTATAATATTAGTACTAATACTAATGCTACTAATAATAATAATAATGAGAACTTTAAGTTTAATATATTTGTTTGTATATATGAAATTTATTGTCGCATCCTCGACGACAAAACAAGGACGTCCACTGCAATTTCGTTGACAAGGATATTATTTTCATTTTGGCATTCGTCTATAAATTTATGCCATTACAGAAATAAAATTTCTTTTCTATATCCATCTCTCTTCAGGACGGAGACGTTGATACCTCTCCACAACATTTTGTCTTTTGAAGCACTTCGTACGTTTTATCTTTCTGCTATCAGTCCAAACTTCTGTTCTCCCAACTTTTTACGTAGGTTCTCCGCTGCTTTCTTTTGTCACACTTGTCTTCAATGTTCAGCGAGTGCTACATTCGCCAAGCCGTCTTTCCTCAACATGTGCCATAGATATTTCAATTTGTCTCGATATTCTGGCGTTACAGAATACGTTTGCACGCGAAAAATTAAGCTCGCACACAGACGATGAACAAGATAATGGTGAAGAATAATCAAGAACCTATAATGGCAGTAAACCGCCAGCATATGGATAGAAAATGAATTAAGTAAACAGACAAAAATAGAAAGAGAATGTAATACAAGATTGTGCCTCATTTACAGTATTCGGACTATTGTCCTCATCTTTGTCGCAAATTGGATAAAGTCGTTGGTTAGATCCAGTGGCAGGATCCAAAGAGTGTGAGTTCAATACCCGTTTAAGGCAGTGGAGAACTTAGAGAGGGGAATTAAAAGGCTCGTGGAACTAGAACAGTCTACCCCAGTGAGCGAAATAAAGGGTTCAGTTCGACATTCCAAACACCTGATGAAGGCCGGGGCGTACAACAGCCGAAACGTTGTAATAAATATGGCGACATAGATGAGGACCATAGCCCGAATAATGTAAATAGTGTACATAATGCCTCATCTCAGAGATATAGACAGATTCTGATGGATGTGCCTTCTGAACGGACAGGTAATACAGTGAATTGATTCTGAGAGAATTAGTATTCCTGCCGAATACATTATTGGTGGCTATAATCTTAACAATATATTATATGCAGATGGCACAGTGTTGATAGCAGATATAGAAAGGAAGCTACAAGTACCACACAGAAGGTACTGAAAGAAATCTAAAAGAGAGAATTATACATCAATTACTAGAAGAGAGAATGCGTAGTTCTTAGCAAAAGGAACATTTAAACTTGAAAATTACAAACCGGGGATAAGAAAATATATAGAAATGCAATAATATAGATATATTTCAAGATTTCAAGATTTTCAACTGAGGACGGAAAGTGTGACATTTAAAACCGACGCCGCAAGTAGATACCGAAAGAAGCTTTTCAAAAGCTAAGCAAAGTATTAATAAAACGGAAAATACTACTGAACGTTTACGTAATATAATTTCTACATATCAGTGAATTTTGGACGACAATTTGCTCACAGATGAAGAGATTGAACTAACAGCAATGTGGTTTTTCAGAACGATTATGAGAATGCCACACATGACCAAAAACGAAGATTTAGAGAAAATAAAAGAAAAGGGTACTTATACTTAAAGTCACAAAAAGGGACAGTTGACATTTCTATGGTACATGATGAGGAAACAGGGCTTGGAAAATTTAACACCCCCAGGAGAGATCAAATGTAAGAAAGATACTGGAAAACTACGCATAATATCTAACGTAAATGCATTTAGGAGACATAATGAAATTTATTAAAAGCTACAAAGGAGAGTAAATTGTGTAGAGCCATGGTTGCCAATGTCCTGAAGGGAGACGGCACATAGAAGAAAAAGAACATTACAAGACAACTTATTTTAAAATTTACATGGCAATGTTTCCGGCACAAACATTGCAAAAGTAATTTTGTTAACAGGAATATACGCAATAATATCAGTCAAACTCTGACCCAAATCTTCAAGTCCCTATCAGAATTTATATATTCTAATCGCTTGATAATAAGAACGGATATAAATCATTTAAAAAAAAAGATTATTTTAATCTTTTATTTCCATTTGTGTAATTCATTATTTTGCGTCAAGACGGGTGGCAGACTTTCGAGGTAGTGTTGTAACTGGTGGGACAAGGATTTGCAAAAGACGTGTTATATTAAATTTGGAAACGTTCACTTTTCAAAGTCTGCTGATAATCGTAATAGGGAAATGGAATGAAATGCTAAGCCAATTTTAAACTGAAAAATCAACTTAGAAAGTTACGTCACTGTGTGTGCCACGGCACCACGTGAAGTATCCTATTCTATCACCTGACTATTGAATAAGGAAAGCAGACCGACTTTCTTAACTGCTTCAACTTTTGAAAAAAGAGAAGCATTGAAATCCAATTACGTCGAGACATCGCCAAAGCATTTCATTAAGACTTCAAAAGTGACTTTTATCACATTGTAAGTTACTATTCAACTATTTTCTTTGAAATTCAAAACTGAACAAATCTATAAAAGACATCTGGCACGAGGCCGAAATTATGAAGTACCAACGAGAAGAAATATACTCGCATCACTTTTTACGGCTTATCGACCCTTTATGGTCTATTTAAAGCCAAATTATGTTTGATTGTCAGAGCATGGTTATATCGTTTTTCCCAATCAGTCCCTCATCAAAGTACCGACTAGGTTTGACGCTGCTTAAATTTGGTGATTGAACCTGAACTTGTTCTGATAATGTTGCCGATTAAAACAACAATTTGGGATTATTCTGATGTGTATCAATGCATCCAAATCTGATCACACAGTAAATTATTCCAAAAGTAGAGCATTCGATGCTAACCTAATGGAGTAATGGAAACTTTATAAATCATGATCAGATTCATGGCCTAGTGTAATCATAGGGTAACCTTTTCCACTTAGCACCTGGATAGTGTGGTGTGAGTAAAAGTGACCTGGCGGAATCAATCTCTTACTGCTGATGTCCTACGAATTGAAGGCTCATTTTGTTCACGGACACGTAGTCACTGGTTACCACGAGCAAAATGTTCACTGTGATCGTTGAATTCATTTTTGGAAGCTCGTCGCCAGTGCTGTTATATGAGTATTTCATTCCCAAGTGCTGATGTCTAAACTCACTTTAGAAATTCCTCACAAATTATAAAATTCGTCTGGGTTCAAATCGCCCCTCCAACAAATTTGAAAGAAGGTTCTCTTCTTTTTCTTTCTTTAAAACTTCATTGCTTTCTGGGACGAAATGTTAATTCCTATCAAAAAGGTAATATTCATCTATTTATATATATATACATATATATATATATATAGATAGATAGATAGATAGATAGATATCAATTAATATATATACATGTACCTACGTTTTGGTGTGCGACTTGAGTTTCGCTGGATTACCAGCTCGTCGTGCAGAAAGTCTTTGTTACTAAAAGGAAACGTATCTGGTTGTTTCATTTATCTATCCTCATATATATATATATATATATATATATATATATATATATAATGTCCAACGAGGCAGAACATATCTACTTAGATTTCACCTAGCGGATTATCAGGATAATTCTGACTAAAGTCAATTAGCCCAAACGACATTTTATTGATAAGTCGACCACCAGAACGAATAGAAAATAGCATAAAAAACAAATTCTATTAAGCATGTATACAGACGTTTTATGCTTACAAACATTAGGTATTTCAGATCTGTGGTTGAGTAATTCATTACGGTTATTTTAAGGAGCTATAGCACATTTTCCTCCATACATAGGTGGCAATATCTATCACCAGGTTTATATTTACGGCATTTGTTTACAATCTCCAAGTTTAATATAGGATCTATATTGTTGCTTATTTTTAATTTCCCACACGCAGTAAACTAATCATGTGTCTGCATATTTCGTATGCGAAACTACTTCTATGATTATAATATCTTTTTGAAAGCTTCTTCTGTGGAACCCAAATAGACTTTTTAACTACTACTACTTCTACTATCATTATTACTATTATTGGGTCTGTTGCTGTATAGCTCCGCACTACGAACTCACATACATATATATATATATATATATATATATATATATATATATATAGCCATGATACAATAGGGTAATCCGTATGGAATTTCCAGGAGGATATCGATCTAGGGAGATGTCAAAATAGAGCGCTATATCAAAATTATTATTAACTAAAAAATATCAAACATTTAAATTGGGCTAAGCGGGTCTCCTTTAAATTAATGTGGAATACATCGATAGCTAAACTCGTAAACTTAATAGACATACACTAGGAGATTAACCCCGATCTAACTTTACCTTAGGTTAAAATATATTCATATCCCGCTAAATCTTAATAAATACATCTCGGATATAAAAGTTCAAGACTCTAGGTATATAACCTTTATAAATATGTTTCTCTGAATATAATTAATAATCACTTGATTCAAATCTCTTAGGGTTTTATTATGGTAACTTACTCACGCACGTGTGGACTCTCAGCTATAAATAGGAGAAAGTAATGGTTTTGCGGAGGTAAGTTTCCAGCAATCAATAGTCGGACCGAACATTCTTGCTATAACACTCTCGTTTGTATATGTTTGTATTACTGTTTTCTATTAATGTATTTGTTTAACACCATTCCTCTAACAAGGCCACAAAATATTTTAACTTAAATTTCTTGGTTAATTATACAAAAAGCTTATACTCATTTGCATTAATCTTAAAATTCATTTTTCGCTAATTTCGAAAATTGTTTTAAAACGTTCAGAACCATACCCTTCTTTGAAATTATTTACACAGATCTATCTGTCCCTATGTTTAAAGTACATTCATATCCTGCTAAATATTAATATATACATCTAGTATTAAAAAAGTTCAAGGCATAACCTTTATAAAGGTGTTCCTCTGAATATAATTAATAATCATTGAATTCAAATCTTAGGTATTTAAATTTTAATTTTGTGGTTAATTAAAGAAAAAGCTTATGAAAAGTTTTTTTTTCCTATTTTCAAAATCATTAAAAATGTCCTTTTTTAATATTATTTACGAATAATTTGTGGAATGAAATATTTCCACATTGGAATTTTGGCCGTTGACAGAACCAGACGGGATTGTTTAATGTTAAATCTGTGGTCAGTACATCAAAATAGGTCAACACTATCTGTCTTTTCCCACTCACTAAATGAGATAGCAATATCTCTTGCTTTTATCCCAGTATATATATTTTAACCTATATATATTAAAATGAAATGACAATGTTGTTTCTAAATAATGCTGAAATGTTTGTTTTTTTTATCTTTTAACTCTAATCATATTCAAATCCAACATAAAAGACAAAAAAATTAAAACTATTGGTATTTTGTGTTGTACTATGTATTCTATATAAAACCGTTACGCTAGAACTGTCGCTGTCGACTTAAAATTGTAGAGAAAAAAATTCATAATTAAAGAAATCTATAAGTAACTGTTGTCTGTATCTTGTCTAATTTTATAGGGAGAGGAAAATTGAAATCCAGACCGTAATTCCAAATGCAGTTAACCTATTGGCAATGGTTATGCACGTTTCATGTGTCGGCAGCCTTCATATAACTCTTTTAAGAAATGTTTTAATACCACTTTCTGTTTTCTTTTTCTTTAAAATTATCTACGTTTCCAACTGAACCTCTTTATATAATCTACGGCTGGAGATTGTTCACGTTCCAATGCCCATGTCTCGTGTTATCTCGTCTTGTTCTTTTTAATACAGATCAGCTGCTGTGTGCTGTTTTGCGATTGAGGCGGAATCTGCAATACACATTCAAGGGGTCGGAATTGTCATTATTTTCCCCCCATTTTACGAAACAACACTTTAATCTAAATGGTTGTTTCTGCGTGAAGGTTACCTGTATTGAGGATACAAGTCTGAAACGTTTTGTTTTATTTAATCATTTCACCCCAAGTAATACAATAAAGCCTCTAAGATGCAGTGGGTAACTGAGAGTGAAAGAATTTGGTATAAAAAAAAATATTATTAAGGAGAGACAAGAATAAAAGAACTGCATCTAAGAAGGCGAATGATATTGTATTTAATTTTGGAAGCTTAAACTTAGAAGTAGGGAGCCGGAAGACATTTTCTCAAGCAGGAAGTGCTAGAAAAGAAGCTTAATAACAACATTGACGGGAGTAATAGTTTAAATCATAATATTGTAAATAAACATGGCGCAATTAAATCTTCTACTAAAATATAGTGGATATACCAAAAATATAAATAATTAATACAAATACACATTTTTAATTCAGCAATATAATACATTTTATATTTATTGCAAAGTAGTAAGCTTACGTCATATGAATAATCAGATCTTTATCGCTATATAGCTGAACTGTCGCCATATTTCCAGGTTTGGTGTTCAACTACAAATAACACCATCGATTTCGAATGAAAGATCGACACAGTTGAAGGATTGGCGTAACATAATCTTCCGTCGATTAATTAAGTCCATCAGGCCAGCTGCCACACAAACTAATCCCCGTAAATAACAAATACGAACAATTAGAAAGCATGCTGATAGAGAAATTGCAATGAGGGTTCAATATCCTTGATACAAACGCATGAATGTTTCATGTGCCAAGCAAACAGACGTCATTATGAGGGTCAGTCAGCAGCATTCGATGCCAACGAATCGGAATCGATTAATCCTGGCCAATTACAGATCATTATCATGATCCTGTAATCAACAATGCGATACATGGAGACGTCTGGCCCCCACCAAATAGGATAGAAACTGGCCGAGTCATTGAATAAATTGTACAAATGAAAACAGAATAGCAATATATGATATGTGCATTCCGTTTTATTCCATGTTTTATCAAAGGACTATAAACACAAAAGCTAAACTATAAATCCTCCCAGCTCGAATAGATGTACAAATCTAACAAGGTTGCATGAATTAGAAGCGATGATTAGTCTGTTAATCAAGCAAGAACATTAATAATATAGAGGATTCGTATCTTACTGAATGCTTTTATGTTGTAATTCTATATCAAGAATATATTTTAATATATCTTTCAAAAGTGTCAGTCCACGACAATGAAGTATAAAATGTATAGTAAACATGAAAAGAAAAACAAGAATCCATAGATTGTTGTCCTTAACGTATCAATGTTTACCGTCACAAAAATAAGATGGTTTGCTTTCATGATTTATTGGCAGAGAACTATGAGCAATACCGATTTGTATAAACCTATAATTACCTCCGGGTTTATTGGAAACCTCTGTTTACCTCCCGGTTTATTAGAAACCTATAATTACTTCCGAGTTTATTTAGGATTAACACTTGCGCTTTTAGAAACTGATAATTTATAATATATATTTTAAATAATCGATAATTCTGAATTTTCTTAAAAATATTTAAATGTTTAAATTAGTTAAACCTGGAAAGTTATAGTGCCTAGAAGTAGATAATATATAATACAGATATGGACTTTTAGTGAGTAAATAATTACAGGGTAGAATTGGATGACTTTCAACCCAAGAATTCATGGGATAATTAAGCTCCATATCGCATTTATTCATATAGAAGATAAAACATCTGTCACACCTGAGGATAGTTACTTCGGAAAAATGTGGTTCTAGGAATCGATTAAGCATTAAAAATTATTAATTTTTGCTCTGTATTATTTTTCATTACATCCATTGGCTAAAGTGATATTTGGGAACAAATTTGAAAAATCACGATTTTTAACCTCGCATAATCTGGCAACCCTCGTTTTAATGACATCATGTAGGAAGATTTTCTAGCCATCGGTCACAGACAACACATTGACGCCATTGTGTCCGACACGATAAAGAACCAACCTCTTGTTCAAATTGAGGATAAGGATATAGTTCTTTTAGGATGCAATTTGTTAGCCTATAATTTGGCAAGACCTGTTAGAAATGACGAAGGAATTAATAGAGACACTTTATACATCATTGATGAACTAACAACACACGTGCAGGAGGAAAGCGACTGCACTTGCGAGCGACACTGGTAGTCATTTATAGCGCCGTTATTAATGAGGGTTTGGTGAGTGGCTACTACGCTTTTTACTCATTGAATGTATGTTCGTACTAATTTAATTGTGACTGAAATATAGAGATACTACTTCTAAATACAATAGGTACAATGGAATTTAAATGTTCTTATCGCTTTAAAAAAATCAGCTGGATATGTTTCCTGAGAATTTTTGGTCATTTCACTCCAAGCAAACTTCGACGTGTTGTAATGTTAAGAAAACCTTTCGCACTAGATCAATTACGATTGAGGAAAGAGTTCGACCCTCACTACACTTCGGATTGTGAAACATCTGAGCTACGCGTAGAACATAAATAAATTTGCAATATTTTTTGTGTATATTTTCTTTAATTTTTTATATATACAAGAATTCAGTTTGCATTTCGCCCTGCATTTGCGAGAACTATAAACGAATCATTAGACCAAATATTTCAAAAAGTTGGAATTTGGCTCCAGAAATTAATATTTACACAGATTTATGATGGATGCTCAAGAGTAAGAAATCCTAAGAATGTATTCTTCGTTGTTAAAAAGGAAAAAGAAAGAAAGATATTTTCGTGAAAAATATTGGTTACCATGAAGTCCTGTAAAATTAAATTAAATTAATTATTAAACCTCGAAGTAGGATTTCTGTGAAGGTATTATTCAAATTTCATCGATTAGTTTGTAAACTGTGACAAAATGTTAGCGATACTAAATACTATCAGCGCGTTGAAAAAAATTCTAGTAACTACAAAAAATAGACATTTGAAGACTTACATGCGCAAACATTCTAATAATAATATGCCATCATCTTTGACGTCAGAGACTTTAAAGCATATTTAAGGTTTACATATTTAGCGTTTCTCGAACTTCTATCTCCGAAAAAAATCGTGGTATCTGTTACTGTCTTCAAGAAATGGAAAAGCCAATTCCAGGGTATAAGAAACGTCCCTGTTTGAAATAAAAAGGTACGATTGGTAGATGCTGGTGCCTGTTAAAATATTAGTTCATTACTCGTGACTATTATTATGAAAATGACGAGGTATCACATTCAATTTTCTAATGTCAATAAGGACTTTATAAAATATGGCGTCACTTTTACCAGCATAGGTAAACAAATATATAATAATTAGTAGTAAATTAAATATACCTTCATTTTAATGGCATTTGCCAACGTGTGTGTTTATATATTTAAAAACTCATATAGACATGTTTTAACACAAGCCAATAATTAACAAAATATAACGACATTTTTAAAGGCATTTTTAAAAACTCACATTGAAAAGTTCTCATCATTCCCTAGAGTTAGCAAATTACATCTACATTTTGATAGTATATTGAAACTAGTACATTTATATATTTAAAAGATCGCATTGCGAACTATTAATAATAAAGACTTAAAATATGCCGTCATTTCTAAAGTCTATGTAAATTAACGTTTATATATTTAAAAATTCTCACTGAAAAGTTCTAACATTACCCCTTTGAGCCCTACGTTCCTGATCAATTTTAACCCTTCTCACAAGCTCCTGAGTCAAAATTCGAAAATAATTACTAAGTAATGTCTCACGGTAGTTACGAGTGTTTACCCACCGTTCAACCGGTAGCCGGGCATTAAGTCATTTTTTCTCTAACCAACAGGTGGCTAGGCATTGCAATTGCCTACCACCGGTAATGCGGTGGTCAGGGGTCAAAGGGTTAATAAATAAATTTTCCAGTATTTTTCACGGTAGATGTAAACTCGTAGAATTATATATTTAAAGACTTCTATTAAAAAAAATGTAATAAGTGTCAGGACTTAAGAAAATATGACGCCATTTTTAACGGCAAATGCAAACGGATATATTTGTATACTTACAAACATGAATGAAAATCTTCTAATAATAGACAAGAGTTAATAAAATATGCCGCCATTTTGGCGACAGGGGAAATTATTCTCCTCATGAATATATATAAAAACAAAATAAAAGTTCTCAGAATAATATTTCGGGGCGTGCTTATCTACATACCAAAAAATAATCAGAAATCGGAAAATAAGCTTTTACTGGTCAGTTATTTTTCCTCTTATATTTGTTTGTGTTTTTGTTTATGTCTTCATAATAGAGTCTATAGCCGACCACAAAACCATCATTCACTAAGTTTAACTTTATCCTGACTAAGACCGCACCCATGTGGGTTCTTCGGAGTATCGAATTTACCAGGTTAACGAACTGTTCTGCGATGCGAATTTGCTATTAATTACTTTACGCCAGGAGCGGCGTCTACAGGAATTTAGCAAACTAGCTTAGTCTGGTACAAGTTTTAGTACCAGACATGGTAACAAGTGAGGGCAAACAATATAAAGGACTGATTTTCAATCTTCAGAGAGCGCGTTGTGTTGGTGAATTTTACGACTTATATCAACCATTGAATTGGTAGATTGTTCTAGTTCCACGTGCCATGCCTCCTCCGGATGTTTCAGTTACTTCCCTTTAACTCAACTCTCCAAGTTTAGGTTTATCACTGCCGTGGCCTGGTATTGAACTGACAACAGTTAGATACCAGTGACTAGGCCCAAATAGGTTGTGGTATATGTGTTTCAATATGTATATATATTCGGATATGTGCGTATATATTTAGATATATGTGTCTGGAGGATATGTATGTGTATGGATATATTTTTTATGTATAGAAATGTGCATGTGGGTGTATGATATGTGAATTTGTGCACTTGTGTAAGTATATAATGTAAAGGGTTGGTATATAGCAGTAGTTATGCACTTGTGTTTTTAAAAGAATACATATATATATATATATATATATATATATATATGTGTGGGTATGTGTGTGTGTACGTGTGTGTGAGTGCGTATTTTATACATATATATATATATATATATGTGTGTGTGTGTGCGTGCCTACATTTATGTGTAGTTATTAACTGTTTTATGCGTAAGTGTGTTTATTCGTATGTGTATATGCTTATGCACACACACACACACACACACACACATATATACATCTATATGAATATTTATATGTGGGTTTACGTATAAACATGTGTGTGCATATATGTATATATGTAAATATGTGTGCTATGGAGAGTGGTTCTGTGTGTCAGTCTCTTTGTAATATTGTATTTACATATTGGATTTTATCTGGAATTAGGACATGAAAATATTCTGTTGTTTAATATATATATATATATATATATATATATATATATATATATATATATATGAGTGTGTGTGGGTGTGTATGTGTATGAATATATTTAAGTGCAGTATATGTATGAGTATGAGATTTTTCTTAATATGTAACTTATGTATATTATGATATTCTATGATATATGTTCTTATATGTTCGTATATGGTTCATATATATATGTATGTTATATATATATATATATATATATATATAAAACCTTTATACTAGGGAGGGTTATTTTGTTACTTGACAGATTCATATATAAGTATATAATTAGGTGATATGTAGATGGTTATGGATCTGTATATTGTGTATTCATTGTATATATAAGTTTGTGTAGATACATATGTATAGAGCTCATATTGTGTATTGCTCTTAATCATGTGTATTATGTATTTATTATTTATTTGCACATTTATAAATCTGTTATTTTTTTTTTTGAAGTTCATTAAGACAATGTATATATTAAGAATAGTGAGCGGTTAAATATATGTTTGACCAATTTGATGATTACATGTTAATTTATATGAAAAGTTTCTCATATAAATACAAATACGGATACTTATTGAACTTTAATCTCTGTATTTTATACTTAATAGAGACTTACTAGATAATTTCAAATTCTATTAACTTAGTTTTTAAAATATCTTTGTATCCCATTAAACTTTAATAATTTTTTTTTTAAATTATAAAAGTTTGGGACTAATGATTATTGTATATACTTTATATATCTAATTTTTTATTACATAAATAAATTTTATATATATTTTCTCATGTATATCTTAATGTTTCTATTAGTTATTCATTGAGAATCATGGGAAATTATATATCCGAAAACAGACACACACACGCATATATATATATATATATATATATATATATATATATATATATATATATATATATATATATTTTAGCCACTTGGCTAAAATAATCTATAAAACAATGTCTGTGTGTCAATGTTCATTATACCTTTCCACATTTTTAACTGATGTCGCTCAAAATTAACACATCGATAGCTTATGCACAAATGATGCTGAAGACCAAATTAATTTTGCCGGCCTTCCGCGTATAACGAGAAACCATCAAAAACTGTATAAAAACAGTTACATGGCCATAACTCCTTGATTTCTCAAGCGATTTTCTCCGAATTTGACACGATCATTGCTCATGACACAATTCTTTTGATTAAATTTTTTAATGTCATTCATGTTAATCGCAAAACATCCACAAATAATTGAGTAATTTTTTTGTGACATTAACTTCTGCAGTTTCCAAACAATTCGCTCTAAAATTTACAAGAACATTATTATACTTCAAGGAATGTTTCGAACTAATTTTTATTAATTCCTCCCTTTATCAGCGTCTTATTTGGTGTAAACGTCTGCTTGAATCACGTCCTCAGTGTTTACTCACTACCCTCTTATTATCAACCACGATTATAATACCCACTTTTAACCACTATATTCCTCAATACATTTTGCGCCTTGTCAGACAATGACTGCAAACACAACCTTTGTCCTGTGCGTGTAAGCACGAATAATGCCACGTTCAGCACCTTAATTCGCGTGAAGGTCTGCTTATACCACGTGATTAGTGTTTACTCACTTACCCCCTCTATGACCATAGCCTGTCTATAAGGTGTGAATTACGAATATAACCTTTTAACTTTCAGATGAACACTTCTAATTATTCAAACCATTCTTTGACAAAATTCTATTTGTTCAGATTTCTATACTCTCAAATACTATCATACTACACTTAGAAAGACAAAAGATGGACACGAAGAAAGGTAAGAAAAAATATTGATGGATATCCAGGCATCAAGTTTCACCATTGCCTTGCCAGAGTATATACATTCCAACCCAGCCAACAGAAGATCTATCTTTGGCTTCTATTACAAGAAGTAAGAGGTCCAAAGTGTTTCGACAACTTACAAAGTTTTAATGGGCAAGTTTGCAGCAAATACAGCGAAGTCTGCTTTAAAGAGGGCATAATGGAAGATGGTGCTCAGTGGAATGCTTAGAGGCCGCAGCAATGAGAAGAGCAAGAGGTATCCGATACCTGTTTGCTGTGTTGTTGTACACTTGTGAGCTCAGTGATCCTGTGTCTTTATGGGAGGAAAAAAGAGGACCTTTGTGAAGACTTCCATGGGCAACTACTGGCATTGATGCAGGATTCATTTATAAACACAACGCTTATTAACATCAAAGATAAGATTATTCTATGGACGGAAATTCATCGCAAACTTACGGCCTGTCCCAAATTCATCGAACGATTTCAAATACTCTTTCAATAGGCATAATTCAGGAAACTTCCTACGACATCGGCGCTCTTCAACGACATGTCAGCAAAAACGATCCAAAGTTGCTTAAGGACAAGTAGTTGGCTTACAATATTTTTCGACTCCAATCGCATCAGGAAAGGTGCTTTGTTCACTCCGCCTTTAAGCCGCCAATTAATTAGATTTCGTCTGATTCAGCGACCTGCAATATCATCAAAATGACGTCCTGAAAAGGTGTTAGCTCATTGTTTGGGACGAGCGCACAATGTCCTACAAAGGAACTCTCGAGGTCCTGGATATGATTTTGCGAGATATAAGGACTGCCAACATCCAATGGGAGGAAAACCTGTCCTTCTATCTGGTGATTTCAGGCAAACACTCCACGTTGTTCCCAAAGGTAGAAGGGCGGATGCTATGGCAATAGGTCAAAATTTTGTTTGTTAAAGGGAACGTGAGAACTGAAGAGTTCAGGGACTAAAAGTCATTTTCAAAGGACTTTCTAGCAGTCGTTGAGGGCAACGTACCATTGCATAAATCTAGAGATATCTCAGCTTCACAAATATCTTTCATTATATGGAGTTTTCACGACCTCAAAACTGCTGTCATTTAAGATCTGGTTAACAATTTTGGAAAACGCCTGTTGGTTGTGTGAGAGGGCAATATTGGCTCCTAAAAACACCAAAATTAATGAAGAACTGCCAAGAAGACTTACAACCTACAAGTCAATTGATACCGTTGCCGATCCACAAGTAGAGTTTGTAAATTCTTTGAACCCCTCTGTGCTACCGCCCTATGCATTGCTTCTCAAATTCGGAGTCCAGTAATTTTGCTTATGGACTTGGAACTGCCAATGATCTGCAATGGAACAAGATTTGTGATTAAGAAATCTTTGAGGCCACTAATCTCAAAGGATATGATATATGAGAGGATGTATTTTTACTCATACCTCACAATCCGTCAGGTGCGGGAATGCCATTTGCTCTGCGCAGACTTCCTTCTAAACCTATTCTTCGTGATATCAATCAACAAGTGATAAGGACAAACACTTTCCACGGCAGATCTATATTTGGGTGATCCATGTTTCTTTCGTGTGCAGCTATATGGTTATTCTTCCAGTGTAGGAAGATAAACAAATATATTAGCTTGCACTTCAAACGGAAAAACTAAAAATATTATCTACACAGAGAAGTTGTAGGTTCTTCACATGTCCGCCCGTAGACACTAACTCTATAACATTTCAGTCCTTCTGGTTTGCCCCTGGTTCCACGCATGATTTACATGAGGGTAGTTTTTCTTTAATGAATATTTCACATTTGTCGGCAGTAGATTCCGCGTACCTGTCACTAGAAGCCGTTGCATATCTTCGGAATAATTCCATCTCTTGCTTTTCATAAGCGACAAAAAAAGACATTTTACGGTTAACACTTCTAAACTGTAACATTCAATATGAACATATTCCAGCCCTTTTGGGGGCTACCAAAATGCGATTACGTAACTCTCAGAGAACGCTGTCAAGCCATTTTAAAGCTATGAAGAAACTGAGCAATGCCGGGTAAGACATCTATTATAAAATAAGTGCTGTAATGAACTTTGGCGAAATTGCCGATAACACAAAACAACTTTGAAAGATTTAATTAAATAAATTGAAAACAGAACTTGCCATTATATATATATATATATATATATATATATATATATATATATATATATATATATATATATATATAAAAGTGAACATAGAAGTTAACACTTAGAGGTGACAGTCTGTTTCATGCTAGACGCAATCGTCAGGTCACCTTTTATATATATATATATATATATATATATATATTCGTGTGTGTGTGTATGTCTTTGTGTGTATTAATTTTCTTTGTTAGTGCTATTCTTTTTATTATTCATGTTCTTTTTCCAAATAGTAATGAAGTTTTCTCTTTGATTCTCCAGCTGAAATGAGATTTGGCACCGAACAACGTTCTGATTCTGACGTCTATCGGCTCTCTGAAAACCATGGAACTTTATGAACCTATACTGTACAAGTCAAAAGAATTGGTCATTTTCCATTTCATTGTTTTCCAATTTCAAAAGATTTGGTACCGTGCCTAGGTTAGTAACTGCATTAGCCTCATCACCCAGATTCATTTATTTTACCCATTAGGGACTTTCCTACATCTGATTGACTGTGTATGATCTTTTTGAATTGATTACCAGTAGACCCCAAACAATTATATATATATATATATATATATATATATATATATATAGTGTGTGTGTGTGGGGGGGTGTTTGTGTGTGAGAGTGTGTATCGAAATATGAATTTGTAAATTAAAAAAAGATATAGATAAATAAAAATATGTAGATACATTTGCCTCAGAATACAATGAATTATTTTGAATATTTTGATACATGGTGATACTAGTAGAGGCACAACATCTAATTAAAGCAATAAAAACGGGCATAATTGAAAGAGAATACAACATCTACGTTAGTTGACAATACGAAATTAGTATCTGCTCATATGGAAGGGAACGAGAGATCACCGCCCTCTACACGATAACCTTGAACTAATAGACAGTGAACATCACTGGAAAATACAAAAATTAAGGAATCAGCACATATGTTAACTACAAAAACCTTCTTAGGTGGCCAAGAATAGACATGAACAGAATATGGGAAGCAGTAATACAAAGGTTGATAAAAACAACTATAAGAGGCAAATTCTAATATAAGTACTGGTATTTTTTTTTTTTTTTTAGAAATTAGGTTTATTAGAACAAAACATTCACTCACTAAGGAAACATAGCCCAGAAGATAAAGCGTTGCTTGGTGATCCAAAAAGTGACTTGACACAAAGTGTTATGTCTGAAGAAAAACACTTGGATAGTTTAGTTTCTAAAGTGAATTAAGTGAAACTGATATGTCCAAAAAAAGCCTGGCACATGGAATAAGTACAATCTACAAAGCACTAAATAAACGGTTAGGTTACAAATTTTAACGTATATCAACTGAAGAAGGGCGGATCGTTCAAGGGTCGAAACATAGTAAATATGACAATAAAGATGAGGACAATAAACCGAACGATGTAAAGAGTGTAAATCGGTACGAAGTTAGTAACCGGAAAGATGAGAAACGAAAAACAAAAATCCTGTAACCGATTATCGCTCCATATCCGTCGGAACTCGATCGACCAAAGTATGCTTCTTATTTTTATTTTGCTCGCCGACTCACGAGGAAACATGTAGAAGAAAATACACGCTAATAGATAACATTTTGAGACAGTTATATTTTTTATTAATAAAAAATCACCTAATGTCATTCCTAATACAAGTGGTAGGATTGGTTCTTGGGACTGAACATAATTCGTTGGACATCTTCTTTCTGATCATTTACGCACAATACTGTTGAGAAATCTTATTGTCAGGCTCATATCGAGATATCCTAATCTGCTTGCATCATAGAACACAACTTCTAAGCAGAAATTACATCTGTGAAACCAAATGACGTTTTCATACATTTCCACATCACCTCAAGCGTTTCTGCACATTATTCGTATTTCATACTTATATAATCCAACATTGCACCGTCTTTGTATCCCTTAATCTTAAAACTGCTTTTAGAAGACCTCTTGGTGACTCCAGTCTACACGATAACAGTCTGCTATCCGCTTTTAGAATAACTCGCTATATTCTGCATTAAACATTCTACCTTCAATGGGCTTTTTCTCTACTTCTAATGGAATTGGAATGAAAGCAATTAGGGCACATACTATGGATCTATCATAAAAATTCAGGATGGGGAATTGCTGCATATTAAACACTTCATGTACCTTGATGTATGAATCAGTTGTTATAAATTTTACTATATAATTAAATTAAACCTATAATAATACTTTCGACCAACAATGAAAATTGCTAGAAAACTAAAGCATTAACGTAGAACCTCAAGTCATGTTCTTTACAAATCTCGTTGAGACTTTCAGATGAATGCAATATATTCCGCTAAACAGGTTCAGTATTATCACAAATGTCAACTGTACACAACTGATTACTAAGATTGCCCGAGGTACCCCACTTTATAGAGTGCGGTTCTAATTCTAGACATAGTTCATGAAATTGAGGTATTTGTCTTTGAATTCAAGGAAAGAGCAACCTACTTTCAGCGTCAATGTACAGTGATACCCTATTATTCATTAGTTCTTTCATAGATTTGTTAACCTTCTCATCAATAGGTTCACTGATATTTACATTATGAGATATGTGTAAAGCTCGGATATATAATACTGTATATTCGATATTCTCTGGTATCTTCAGATTTATCTGGTCAGGGTTGAAAACTGACTCAAAGTGTTCTTTGAGACCAAGGCATTTCTTCTGGTTTGCTTTAGATCAATGGTTAATGATGGCTTTCGGGAAGCGAAACCTGAAGCATTTCGCGAAGACCATCTTTCTTTGTACATGGTTGAATCACAAACAAAAAATAAACCAAATAACAGAAAAGTCATCACTTGCGGATATTTAAGAATATCATCTTGATAAATGAATAGCATATCTAACTCGAATAGAAAACAAGTACATCATCAAGATGCTATTTCCACGCTATTTCAAATAAATATTAATAAGGATGTCTGCAGCAATAATGGAAAGAGCGAAGGCAGTTAATGATATTCAAATATTCTCTGTCAAAATCGTTCTAAGAGAAGGATTTTATTAATTTCAAAAGTGCAGTAAAGGTTACTCGGCCAATGGATGCCAAAATGCTTCCTGATAAGGGAGCAGTTAATATTAAAATCATTACTACCATTGCTATACGAAAGATTAGGGTAACGATTATAATCCATATGGTATTGATTTTCTAAGCGTAGCTTAGATGTGGCAAAAGCACGAAGGCATGGGCCCCCAATGAGGAACGAACTCCCTACTCAGTCGTAATTGTTCTAGCGAGACAAGCTTGCTAACCATTACACCATATGGTAAGGTGTGAACATTTGATTAATAGGGTTTTTCAGAGATGAAACCTTTTCTCCATTCAACAAAAACTATTAGGTTGGTGCAAAAATAATGACGTAATAATGTCGTTTTTTGACTTTAAAAAATATTAATAGACTTCCTAATAATTACATGATCCAATTTATGCAAATTATAGTAGTTTCTATTATTAAATTGACAAAATATGTCCCTAAGCTCACCTCTTTAGATTTATTAAATGGGTTATTGAAATAGATATCATCACGCCCTCTGTGAGGCTTCCATCCTGAATACTCTTCCTTGTATCTTTTATACTGTATTAAAATTGAGCTGTTTTAAAATGTTCAATTTCTCAAATCAACACTTAATCTTTTAGCCTCTACAGACATTTCCCATTCTTGTCTAAGTCGTTCTCGTCTATATCGACGTCACCATGTCTCCTTTTTTTTTCGTTTTCTCTTCTACATTTCACTCTTCTCTTTCTGTCACTTTTCTCCACACTGATCACATTCTTATTTACCATCTTCTAACGTTTGTTTCTTCTTTTCTTTCCTATTATTCTTCTTGAACATCCGTGTCGACATTGATTCTATTGATACTGTCTGTCTTCTAATCGTTAAGTTTCTTTTTTCTGCCTTTCTTCTTTTTTTTCCAGTTACACGTTGTTTCCTTTTTACTAGCTAACCTCTAAATGTTGTTTCTACTTTGCTTTTTATCTTCTACTTCCACGTCTTCGTCTTTTTTCTTTACTTCTTTTTCTGTTCTTCTTGTTCTCCTTTTTCTCCTTCGTTGTTTTCTTCTTCTTCTTCTTCCACGTCTTCGTCTTTTTTCTTTACTTCTTTTTCTGTTCTTCTTGTTCTCCTTTTTCTCCTTCTTCGTTGTTTTCTTCTTCTTCTTCTTCTTCTTTTACATGCATATTCCCATTTTCTCTTTCTTTTTTCCCTTCGTCTCTTTATACTTCATCTTCTCCTTGTTTCTTCTGTTTTCGCATCTGTGTTCACGTTTTCTGTCCTTTTTCGTCTCCATCTTCGTCTTCTTCTTCTCCTCCTTCTTCTTTTTCTTCTTCTTCTTCTTCTATTTTCACATCCGTATTCACCTTTACTCTCCTTCTTCTGCTTCTTTCTTCTTCTTCTTCTGTTTTCACGTCCGCATTTACACTTTCTTATTGTTCTCATTCTTCCTCCTCCTCCTTTTTGTTCGTCTTCTGCTTCTTCGTCTTCTTACTTCTTCTTCTTCTTCTTATTATTATTATTATGTTTTCACATTGACTCTATTCTTATTGGCTATTTTCTAAAATTTGCTCCTTTATTTTATTTTCTTCTTTTACTTCTATTTCTCGCTTTCTCTTTTTCCACATCGATCTTATTCTTATTTTCTATCTTGTAATGTTTTCTTCTTCTTCTTCTTCTTCTTCTTCTTCTTCTTCTTCTTCCACCGCCACATCCGGTTTCAGATTGGTATTCTTATTCGCTTAGCGTCTAAATGTTGCTAAACTATGGACAAATACTGAACCCGCAAATTGGGGTCAAAACATGAAAATATATAAAAACCTTAGAAAACATTACCAAGAATATATTTTCATAGTAAAAAAAAATATTACAAGCATTACAATTATGGGGAAAAATTACGAAAGCTAACATGAAAATAAAATGCCGGCATTAAATGACATATAAGAAATTGTCATGCCATTAATAAAACAGACCTATTAAATACTAATATAAATGTGAAAGAGGAAAAGCTCTCTCACTTTTATATTTGTACAAAACCTTACATTTTTTTGGTCTTCTGACATATCTATTTTCAGTTCTTACAACCATTAGTAAGATTGTCTACAGAATTGCTTATCGAATCTATCCCTGTTGCTGGCGAGTTGCCGAAAAGTCTCGCCTATTCATCTATCAGTCGCTATCATTTTATATTTTCTATCAACAATACTTAATACACGTTGACACACGTTCATGTTTGCTTTAACAGTACCAGCCGTGATTACAGGGTTTAAATTATCCCACCGTTCTGAAAACTGCAGACGCAATCAAAGACACTCAATCAATTCGGTTCGGATTTACCATGATCCACTACACAATCTTTCACTTGTCGTATGAATAACACAATCAAATAACACCCAAATATACTATCAATAAAAAGAACCCTCGTGTTCAAATGAATTAAATTTGTTAACATTGCCAATATATATATATATATATATGGTAGAGTGTACAAATTATAATACCGTTCAACAGCTATATCTCCCTTTGATGAATGGACATAGAATTTGATGAAATCTATAATATCATGTCTTTTTCATTTTTTGGTGTGTTTTCCCCCCCTCTAGAATCTGGCTCTCCACAAGCAGTGTTTGTGCCGTTTACTATCCTTCCCAGTGTTCTGCAATCCATTTGCAGTAACTTCTTATGTCGTTTACTTGTTCCTGCCCTTCGACCATATTGATGTCCTGTGAAATTCCAATTCTCCAAGCCATCATTCCTCATTACGTATCATAGAACTTTATATCTCTTTCTAATTCTAAATTTTTATTTGTTTTAGTTTCCTTTATTATCATACACATTCCAGGTGATAGAATTTGGACGATGATATCGAGTGGATCAGAAGAGGGCGTCTATATTAATGTCGTCATACGCTGATGTGAGATCAACATAAGAGATATACAATATGCTAGTCAATAGTTAAGTAATGTATTGTAGTTTATGTAGGACATATATTATATCGTTACACTTCTTAACAGGAGAAGGGCCAAATTGTGAAAACTTGACTTTCATATAATAGTGATAACCTAGTTAAACCAGTGTACATTAGGGCTTTACCATAACAAGTACAATTTAGTACAATTTAGATACTTCTGTATATGTGAGGAGTTTAAGGACTACCATTTTGTTCCCATTGTACATTATTACCCTACATACCCCACATACGCTTTTAGTTCATTAAACTGAGAAACTTGTTTTTGAATTCGATGAGAGGGTAAGCTAATTTTAAAGCCTCAATGTGAAGTGAATGATTATTATTCATTTGTTCTTTCATAGCTTTGTTATCTTCCTCATCACTAGGTTCCTCACAGTTTACGTTTCGATACAGAATTTGTGGTGTCCGGATATATATTGTTGTATATTCAATTGCTTCTGGCATCTTCAGATTAGACTGGTCAGGGTTGAAACCTCACTCAAAGTGTTTTTGAGACAAACGCATTTCTCATTTTGCTTATGTTTATATAATAACGAAAAAATGATGTAACCATCTCGTAGTGTATATTTGGGTTAAGACTAATATGTAGATGTAGAGACGAATACAAACGCAGAACCCTAAGTTTGCTCGTCAACCAGTTTGGGAAAAAAATCTGAGAATAGATTGGTTATTTTGTAACATTTTCTTTACAATTTCTCAGGTTTTCAGTTGCGTGGCTAGTTCTATACAGATCTTCGCATCTATAATAGAATCATTGTTATGTGCAATCTTATTCGGATTTAATAGCTTCAAACTTATATATGTTGCCTATGTGTACAACATTTTCTTGACATCACTACAACGCATGCGCTTTGTCCTAGTTGGCAAAAATCCAGAGGCAAATATAATTGCGAGGGTTGTGATGTTTTATAACAGAAAATTTGACTATGCAACGGTTTTAACAGGAAAAATGCTGTTTCATAATCATTTATAAAATTTGTTTAAATAAAGATTCATTGAACGTCCAATGATTCTTATATTTAATACATGTGAAATCTATGAAGACTAGAGGCAAAGTGTTTAAAAAATCACCTTAAAAGGAGATATTTCTGTATTTTTCTTTTAAATAAAAGATAAAATTTGAGTAACTTTAGTGTATTTGTTTTATTATTTTTTTCAGTCATTCTCTAGGTGTCTTCCATTACCAAATAGATTTAATTGAAATTTGTGTGTCTACAATGCATTCTGGTAAATTACAAAATTATTTTTATGAGACATAGTATATTTGGTCTTTAACATTAACCGCTCATTTGACGTTTTTAAGATTACCTATACTTTCAACTCAAGAGTTAAATGTTTACTCAGTAATGACTAATGTCATAAACAAGATATATGTATCAGTATTTCTGAGATTAGGTATTGTAACTATTTACACTATTTACATTGTTCGGGCTGTTGTACTCATCTTTATTCACATACTCAGGAAGTTTTGGGTTATCAAGGGGATTTAACTAAAAATGTGATATCCAAATTCATAGCACGTGGAATTAGAGTAATCTAATCCCATGGACTAAAGAAAGGGTTTGGTTCAAGTAATGTCAAATGAAAGAAGTCGAATTTTACAACGACCAAATCATAGTGAATATGGCAATAAACATGAAGAAAACAGTTTTCTCATAGTTCCTATTTACTTCTATTTTATTTTTCAAGTAACTTGCACAAGATGACAAAATCAAAGCAGCTAGATGATTGCACAAACGGAAATTTTATTCGAAGGAGACTATTCTCAAAGACAATCTGCTAAGATATGGGCACAATAGATATGGTTGGAATATTCATTTCACAGATAGTTGGAGACTGGCGCAAATGTTGACAAAAAGGAACTGGGACACCATACGTGACAGCTGCTTCTGGAGGTAAACCCTTTAATATTGAGAGCAAAAGAAATATAAGGAATGCTGACAGCTGATCTTAATCGGTCATGACAGCAACCAGTTTAGCGTACTGTGAAAATCGACTTTAAACAGCTGGTTTCAGTGGGTGCATAGCCATCAAGAAAGCCTTGTTATGGATGGTGAATCTACATCAAATATTGTCATGGGTAAGCGAGAATGAGATCTTGATATGGAAAGAGTATCAAATGTATTGTGGACAGAAAAACTATTTTTTTGCTAGTGGCAGGAAGGTTTTTGTGAGAAGCAAGCCAGGAGAAAGACTGAATGATGAATTTGTGGTCCCAACAGTTAAGAATCGTGGTGGTATGTTATTATGTGGAGGTGTTTTACTGTAAACAGGAGTGTAGATGTGATACAGGCCAAGGGAATCATGAAATAAAGGACAATGCTATTCGGTTTTCAAAGATATGATATACCATCTCGTTTGCGTATAATAGGGAAGAGTTTCATGTTTCAACAAGATAACGATCCAAAGCACTTTTCTAAATTACGTAAACATTAGCACGAGTGAGAAATAAGGGAGAACATTTTGGAAATTATGAGTTTGCTGACTAAATCTCCTGACCTCATTAACATTGAATTAGTATTGGATGAATTAGATAGGAATCTCCGAAGGGAATACACCATGAATACGAGTGAGCTTTGTCAATGCTTCAAAAATGTTTCGAGAGGCATACCATGTATTTCTTATTAACACTGTTGGGAAGAATGCCAAGAATATTTAAAACAGTAATTAAGGCATGTGGTGGTTTTATTGACGCAAAGAAAATATGATGTTGTTGTATGATCAATTTTTTTTTTATACTTAAGTGTTTATGGTTTGTCAAAGTAAAAGCAAATATACTGTAATTACTAAAATCTTTTACTTTAGCAAGTATATAAAAATCTCATCTTAACGTGTTTTTATAAAAATGCATGGTGGCACTAAACTCTTTGTCTGTAATATATATATATATATATATATATATATATATTTGTGTGGATAAAAACATGAACATGACGAACTGTTAAATGTTATGTTAAATGTGGGTAACAAACCAATTCCTTGAGACTTTCTACATTACAATGTACCAGTTTGGGGTGTGTGGGTGCTGAAGTCATGTTTTCGATAAATATCTTTAAAATGAACCAAATCTAAATGCGACATTTATGGAATTTATCTATGGAATGAAGGAATCACAGTAAGCGTCAGGAAATGAACGGATATGCAGAGTTTGCGTGCGATGAAAAGTCAGTGGGAAGTAGCACGAATGCGCAGTACTTTTTCCAATTTATAATCTGCTTGCAATAATAGGAAAATGTCGTCTTCTTTTTACATTTGTATATTAATTTAAGGAGATAGATTTTAACTTATTTCACAGACCGTGTGGGCTTCTTCCAATGGTATATTCATATGAGAATATTGTGATTTGCTCTCGCTGAATGAGAGATAAATAAACTTACATGTTTATACTTGTACATACACACATGCACATGTACGGCAACACACACGCAAATACACACGAACACATATAATTAATACGTCTGTATTTGGACAGTAATCATTATTGTATACAAGTTTCATTACTAACGATTACAAAGGTACTAGGGTTAAGTATTTTATATAATTCTTTTGGTCTTATCATTTACTTATATTTGGATATAAATTATGTAGAATTTCATCGGTTATGGCATGATGGCCTCTGTCATGTCGCCAGAAGACTCGACAAACTAAAAGGACCCATATAAGTCATCCAGACCCTCTATGACCGTCCCACCAGTGCAGTTCCGTTGAGTAATCGAGTGGAAGATATCTTCCAGACGACTATCGGGGTTAAACAGGAATGCCTATACTCCCCAACACATTTCAACGTATTTCTTGAGATAATTATGTATGAAACCCTCCACGACAACAGCATTTCTAATTCTATAGGGTAGATCTGTCGCAGACGATATGGACCTTATGGCGGCAACTAACTATTAGATGCAAAACATGACCAAGATTATCAGGGCAATATCCGGCGGGTATGAAATGGAACTCAATACATTAAAAACAATAATAATGATGAATAGAAGAAGGAGCACCTTGCCATCGTCACCATGGTCGGCGAACCATTGGAGGAAGAGTTCAGCTTCAAATACTTGGCAGCAACCTTGTCAAAAGGTGACAAATGTAACTCAGAAATCCTCACGCAGTTCGTCAGACTGGAAAGCACATGGAAATTCAATATAAGATTCCATACCAAGTTCAAGCTCTACAAATCTCTGATCGTATCAACCCTCATCTATGGGTGTGCAACATGTACACTCCTGGTTTAGGAAGATAAAAAGATCCAGGCGTTCGAGAAGAAATGCATGAGAATGCTCAGATGCATGTCCTACTGGGAGCACAAAAGGGAACAAGGACAAATGTCATGGAGTCTCTCCTCTGCCACACTATTAAGCGTCGGAAGATATCATTGTTGGGCCAAGTCTCACTGCATGGCAGCATCTTTAAGACTATTATGCACGGTACTGTTAATGTTGGACGCAAGAGCTAACCGCAACGCAAAAGTTGTCCAGACAGCATCAAAGTGTGGACGGTCATGACAATGTCGGAACTCCTGAGAGCCACCACCAACGGATCTTCCTGGTGGTGGTTTCCCTGTGTCTTTTTCCCTTAGATAACCCCGGATGACTAAAGAAGTCAGGGGTCCGATGATGATGACTTTAATGATGATGATGATGACTATGATTAAGATGAGACGACAAAAATTTAAATGAAAACAACGCTTATAATTATGCCTGAAGAGGAACGCGGAAAATGTTATGCCG
>OZ010581.1:120625521-120630521 GCA_963932145.1 Acanthosepion lycidas | reverse complement strand
CAGACACACACACACACATATATATATATATACAGACACACACACACACATATATATATACAGACACACACACATATATATATATATATATACAGACGCACACACACACACACACATATATATATATACAGACAGACACACACACATATATATATATATATATATCTATATCTGTGTGATTGTGTTCATGTATGTCTGTATATATATATATATATATATATATATATATATCTCACATTGAGTGATGGTTTTAATAAAATAATGCTCCATGTAATATAACAGATATATACATCATACATTAATAAATATACCTTTTTCCTCACCGGTTGCACGACTCAGACTCAATTTCCCACCTGAGGATTATGGTGTGTATGAAACCCTATTTCATTTATATTTAGAAATCAAACTGAAGTCATATCATCTCAATGAGTTGTGGACGTATATTAGCTAGTAAATAGTCAATCTTTCTTCGTTCAATCTTAATGGATATCTACTGCTTAACAACATATTGGTTTCACCAATTCCTTTCTACATTGCCTGTCAATCATATTCACTACGTCCAAATACTCCACCCACTTCGCTAACAGAGATTCTTGCATTCTTTATCAGTATCACAAAATTAAGAATTCAAAGCAAGTAACAGAAACCACGTCACTTGCAGTCTTCCAATAGCAACATCAGCTATAATGTATAATACATGAAGGAAGGATAATTATATAATGTTGAACTTCCACACTACCGTAGTAATAAAGTTAGAACGGAAAAATTCCATTAATATTAGGGAGAGAGCGATAACAAATATTGGACCTAAGAAGTCTACATTCATGAAAAATATTTTATAAATGTCAACCGACAGTAATGATAGCTGCTGGATTAATAATGATTTTCTAAGCGTAGCTTAGATGTGGCACAAGGCCGAAAGTTTGGGACACACAGTGAGGATCTACCTGTTCTAGCGAGACAAGCTTGGTAAACATTACACTACGCCGAGGTGCCCAAGCTATTTTGCTAATATATACCGAATATTTGCTGGACAGAAACAGCTAAATTCAGGAGTAGCATTAGCTTTTTATCCATGTATATCTACTAGTCCGAATATTTCACATTTACCATAGAACCACTGGTTTATTACAGTATTGTTATATTATTCATATCTACGAAGTTGTCAGACAGTTGCAGACGACCTTTAAACGTGTAAGTGAGATGAGAACGACTTTTGAGAGTAAGCAGTTTGAAAGTGTAAATGCTAAATTGAAGGAAAGTTCAGTGGAATTATTACTCAGCGGGATAAATAACGTGAACAATTTATATCACCCAGTCGCCATTTTTCTAGTATCTGATGTATTTCCGAATGCCATACATGATTATACCGCATAAAAAACATGTTTAGTTCGGTAGAAGGTAGGCTTTTTAGATTTTATGCTTGATAAGATTTGTAGTAGAAAACGGTATATGAAAAGTTAGATCAAAGATTCATAAACGTTATATGAACTTCCAAATGTTTACTACATATTATTTTATTTATAGAAAATCGCATTTTGTAAAACAGATTTTTTTTCTATTAAACATTTATTCTGTGTCTTAATAAATTTCTTTTCTTTGTTAAAATTCATTTATACATTCTGACAGCTTTTCTTCATTGATTTTAAGGTAAATCTTCTTTTCAAAACGACTCGTAAGCAAACGATTCATACAGCCTTTTCTGGAATTAATTCACGGTAAATCCTTATCCAATTTACCAGAATGTGTTGAAAGTAAAATACCATAGAATGTTATATATATATATATATATATATCCTTGTGTTTTCCATCTTGGCAATACGTGTATAAAATATCATGCAGTATTTCCTCTTTCTGAAATGACTACCCAAAGAAAACTTTCTGCCAGTTTCTGGTTCCTCATGACTGTCGTAATGTTTCTACAGACGTAAATTCCCAAATCACTTTCTCACAGACGTAACGACCTACCTACTTACACAGAGACAAACCTCTTTATAACAGAGGTATCGCTCCAAACGCTTTTTCACAGAGGTAACGCTCCAACCAATTCCTATATACGTAATGTCCTAACCTCTCTCGCAGACGTACTTTTCCAAACTTTTCCCTACTGTCGTAACGTTCCAATTTTTTCGACATGGACGTAGAATCCAAACATCTTTCTCACGGACATAACGAGGTTATGTTCCAAGTTTTTTTCGCTATAGACGTAACGTCCCAACGTCTTTCTCACATATGTAGCGTTCCAAACTCTTTCATATAGATATAACGTTTCAACCTTTTTTCGCAGTCAGAATTTCCCAATGTCTTTAGGTGTAGACGTAACGCTACAAACATTTTCTTACAGACGTAATGTCCCAACAGCTATCACACAGATTTAATGTTACAACCACTTTCTAATGGACGTAACTTTACAACGATTTCCCCACAAAGGCCTCTTTCCAAAATATCACAGAAAAATCATTTTACAACAGACATAAATTTCCAACCTCTTTCTCGTTTTTTTTCACACACGTGACATTGCATCCTCTTTCTCATAGAAGTTAAGTTAATCTTTTTCTCATAAACGTATATTCTCAACTTCTTCCCCTAAAACCTTACGTTGCAACATGTGCTCACACACGTAACGTTCATACCACTTTGACAGCTCAAACTCTTTCCATGCGTCTGCTCGGTCTCACGTTGACTGCTGACCTGAGATGGAACATATACATCGAGTCAATTGCTTCTTCCACCGCGAGGAAAGTTGGCTCTCTCTGCCGCGCCAGGAATTTTTTCTCTCCGGATATCGATACCTCAAATATACAAATCAACCATTCGCCCTTGCATGGAGTATTGCTGCCATATATGGTCTGGGGCACTTCTGTTTACCTGGGAGTTCTTGACAAGATCCAGAGACGGATATGTAATATAATTGGCCCTGATCTGGTGTCTCGTCTACAGTCACTCTCACAGACGCACCGTCGCCTCTCTCTGTCTTTTCTATAAATACTTTCATGGTAATTGCTCCGATGAGCTGTTTTCACTGGTTCCCAGACTCCATAAATTCAAGCGCCCTACGAGGCTGGCATCCCGCTCCCACCCTTGCACTGTAGAAACTTTTAAATGTAGACGTCTCTTCTACTACAATAGCTTCATACCTTGCACTTCTCGCCTGTGGAACACCCTTCCCAATTACTGTTTCCCTGAGAGCTATAATCTCCAACTATTCAAATGTAATGCCAAGCAACACCTCCAGTTACCTTGACCTACCCACTATCCTTCTCACCTTTCTTCTATCACTCCTATCTGCTCTTGCTCCAAATCTTATGCAACCCCCTGCATCCTAGTGGCTTCACGCCTTGCTCGGGGTTTAATGCTTAAAAAAATAAAAAAACAAAAACAAACGTAACGTTCTATCCTCTGTCTCACAGATGTAACGTCTCAACATAACGTTCTAATCACTTTCTCATTGTCGTAATTTGCCATTTCTCTCACACTGATGTAACATTTCAAACATTTCTCACGGACACAACACTCCAGCTTCCCCCCCACATACGTAAATTCTGAGTTATTCCTCGCAGCAAAAATACGTTCCAATATCTTTATCACAGACGTAGTGTTCCAAAATTTTTCCCCATAAACCTAACTTTCTCAGATGTAACGTTCATACCTCTTTCTCTCAAACGTTTATCACAGACATCTTTTAAATCCCCTGTTGCACAGGCGTAACGTCCGAACCACATTTTCACAAAAGTAACCCCCCCCACAAATTTTCACATTTCAATCTCTTTCTCATAGACATAACGCTACACAATCATTCTCATAACTGAACTCTTTCTCAGACATAACATTCCAACATCTTTTTCACAGAGGTAACATTACATCCTGTTTCCCCACATATGTAATGTCCCGACGTCTTTCTTAGAGAGGTATTGTCCTTTCCTCTCTATCACAGACGTAATGTTTCAAATCTTTCCCATAGATGTATTGTGCCTTCCTTTTTCACACAGACGTAAAGTTTCCAAACTTTTTTCTCACAAAATTGGAAAAGACTGAGTATGATGGGGCTTAAGAAAGGATAAAATGTGAACGATGTTCCAGACAGCAGAAGATGGTGGTTGATGTTTCATCTAAATTATTGGATATTGTAGTTATCAAGGATGCGAGTAAGATGAAAAGAGTTCCACTATCGGGAAGTGCGAGAAAAGAAAACTTTTGAAGTAGAAGTGGTCGTTACATTTAACTGTATTAACCTAAAAAGGTGGAATCTAGATGCCAATCTACGAGCACGCTTACATTCAGGTAGTCGGAAAAACGGAAAAAAAGCTCGACAGATCTGTTGCCACGAAAATATTTGTAGAAAAGACACAGAGAAGCCACATATCTGTATGGAAATTCAATTGAGATTCCAAGTCAAGATAGATTACATTGCAGACCCTTCTTGGATTTTGTTAAGAATTTATAGATGGACAGCTGGGACACTACACTAGATATGACAATAGTATTCAATGCACGGTCGAATGGTAGTTTTGGAAATGTGCAAGATGGACTGATGAGAAAAACTTCAGGCCCGACACAACGAACCAACTTTCCTTGCAGTAAATGCAACTATTGATGCAATGATGTTCTACTTAAAGTCATATAAAAACGTGAGGATGGGAAGGCGTTGTGAGACGCCTTTCACGAGCCGAGTAACAGACATGCCCGGCTGGTAATTTTTTCTATGTGATTAAATGAAAGCAGTTTAGTTTTGGAGACATTAAAATTCCCCATCCATTTTCAGACCCATTTAATCACTGATTAGAAGTCCTTCTCAAGAGCAGCTGTCAAGTTCACTTTGTCAGCTCTGAAGGATTTGCCATTAAGACAGGTGTAAATGGTAGCGTCATCTACATAATTCCCTACTTGGGAACTGAGGACATCAGGAAGATCATTGAAAATCAGAAACATGGTAGTACCCAGTATAGGGCCTTATGGGACAACCGCATTCGTGGGAAAGGATCTAGAAGCGAGCCCTTTCA
>OZ010581.1:120618021-120620521 GCA_963932145.1 Acanthosepion lycidas | reverse complement strand
ATATTCCTAATATATAGGTAATATTTCGTTTACTAATGCTACATTAAGTAGCAAAGATACTAAAATGACTACAGACACCGCAATGTATTAGGTTGGTGCAAAAATGACGTAGTGTCGTTTTTTGACGTTTAAAAAAAAAAAAAAAAAAAAAAAAAAAAGACATTACGTTATTTTTGCACCAACCTAATAGTAAGGGAAAAGCGTTTTACTTCATAAATTCAAGTTGTCCAACTTGAAAGTAACTAAATGCAATTGGACAAGTAGTTTACTATAGGAAACGTGTTTATTAGGACCAACTGATGTCGTAAAGGAATCTCAAAAGGTATAGATCAAGTGGACCCCACCTCGTACAGGTTAATTGCGGGGGAGGGGGGGTCAAAGATACAGTTTGCAAGTTATTTCCTGCTCCTTTAAGAGTGCATACAAGAACAGACTTTTGTCAAAATCCCCAAACCACATAAAAATTCCAGTTTGTCCTTACCAAGGGGAAATGAAACAACCGATAAAAGTGTATTTCAATTAAAGTTAAATGACGTTTATTCAAAAATGGGTGAACCTTTCAGATTATGAAGTTTATTTCCCCCCCACAATAAAAAAAGGCTAATAAGTACTGCTTTTTGTTCTACGAGCAGAACAAAAAAAAAAAAAAAAAAAAAAAAAGATTCGAAAATACATTGATGACCTTCGTAAAGAACTTAGAGAAACGAGTAGTTACGTTTGCTATAACCTTGAATTAGCAGAACTAGACCTGTATTGACAAGTAGAGAATGAACAATAGATATCACAGATCAGCCAAGTTGAGATTAATGATTAGAATCGTTACATTTTGAGTTATATGAACGAAAGGAAAAAATTCAAAAAGTTAAATTAAAGTCTTTGATAGACTCTTGTTCAACAAGTAGTGCAACGCAAAACTTAATTAGAAATGAAACTTATGGTGCAGTTAAAAGAAACCAGAATGATAGAAACAGAATTTAAAAAAAAAAATAGGATACTTTTCACTTACTTGATGCCTAGGTCTACCAACAATAGATGGGAAAACCGCTCGTGGAGCATCGTCTCCGGCAAAACCTGCTTTGCACATACCAGAACCATTGTCAACAACCAAAGCAACAACTTCGTCGTCACACATGTTGATAGTTTAGCTATTGTCGTGTAAAAATTCGTACTCTCTGTTATCTGGTTAGATCGTTTGCTACGAGCAAGTGCTGACCGAACACGTTACCTGACTCTTTTTATCCAACTCTGGTATGCATTCCCAGAAAATTCATTGGTTGGCATAAATCATCGCCAAATATGGTAATAACCTCTCAGCGGAACTTCCGGCAAAATTCGTCTCGGCCATATTACGCGCGTTTACAATATGAAGCAACAGATGTGTTGTCAATTTTTTTTTTTTGATTTTTAATATTATTGTTTTTATTCCCCCCCACCACAGACAATATTTGTACCTAAGGGGGACTCTTAGGATTTTCATTGAGACAATGAGGTATTTGGACACTTCGCCGTGGTGCAATGGTTAGCAAGCTTGTCTCGCTAGAACAATTACGACTGAATAGTGAGTTCAATCCTCACTGGGTGCCCCTTACTTTAGGCCTTGTGCGATATCAAGGTTGCGCTTGGAAAATTACTATGGCATCTTTTTTTGGTTATGATCTAGTCTGAGATTCAAAACCTCCCCAGTTTGTTTTTTTAGCCTTTTTATCTCGACTGGGTCAGCTTTATATTTTCCCATGCCCGCATGATTTTTTTTATCCTTTTTCCCACTCCCTTAGCGAGAGAGCCTCTTGATTTTGTCCCATGGGCAGAATACAGCGGCCTCTCTGTTTTGAGGGTTGGACGGCCCCTACTAACATCAGTTATGTTTGATTTGATTTGTGTTGATATTTAGTTTATTATTGGGTTCATCTCCCTCTCCTCTCATTCTTCATTATTAGAATTTTATGTATAATATTTATCATCATTAAATCTTTATGGTATGGGGCGCGTTTTGTAGGTCCCCCTAGAGGGGATATGTTATTATGGTGCACGGAGGATTGATTGGTGATGGACGAGTTCTTATGGTGAATGGGTAAATTGTAATGAGTGAATGGGTCGTGAATCAGATTAGCTAGGTATAAGACAGTTGGACCAGCCTCAACACCCTTCCCATTTTCGGCCTTGTGCCACAATTATGTATTCGTACGTCATAAATATTGAGACAATGAGGTATTTTGGTGGATGTAGTAAGAAAGGTAAGTATGAATGGGTTGTTTTGGTGACAGGAATATTGTTTTGTTTTATTGAGTCAGTGGTTGTGGCTAGCTAAGTTTCAAAATTAAGACAGATGATGACCGTCCTTTCCCAACCCCTCTTTTTAGGCCTTGTGCCACATTTTCTGTTTTTACGGAAATAAATATCCTCCCCCACCACAGACAATAAATTGTACATATGGGGACTAATTAGTATTTTCATGGAGACATTGAGGCAATATGGAAGTTGAGGTACGAATGGTAAATAA
>OZ010581.1:120583021-120613021 GCA_963932145.1 Acanthosepion lycidas | reverse complement strand
CGACATTATTTTTGCACCAACCTAATAGAATAATTTGTTATGTGGTGACTGACTTAAGATTTTCTGCGATAACAAACCGTTTCCAGTATCGATGGTTTTGCAATCATATTCAATCAGATATCGATAAATTTGTTCAGTAATCACTTCAATGTGAGGAAGAAAACAATCGAAAAAAATAATTGAAAACCTTTTATTCTTGACTTAATCGAAAACGGACGAGTCATTTACTTCGGTAATGGAAGAATATTTGTGTTCTTGGTGACTTTTTTTTTGTTTACTCAAAATTGCTTTTTCTTGTTTCCTGGTATTTTCATTGGATATTTACTGGCTTAATTGTATTCTACATAAAATAGGGTTGGGGCATATTTAAAATGTTATCAAATCAACAACGTAACATTTAAATATAATTTCAATGCGTTATCAAAGCTATGGCAGTGTGGGTAACTTTAAGAAAAAAAAAAGAAAAGTCATCATCACAATTATATGGTTGCAAGGCAAGGTTTTATTGAAACGAAAAATTGACCCCATGATGTATTGCAAGCTAGAATACCTAGCCAATGATTTAGCAAAATTACTCAAACTGACTAGATCTTTTCTGACAAACAGAAAAAATAATTTTAAATGCCACTCCTCATCTAGTATCACATTTTCTCGCATCGATTTTTAGTGTCCTAAGAAGGTAGTAATACCAAACTGATAAAGAGAGACGATCAACTTGGTTCTTGCTTATTCTTATCTATATGTTTCAAAGAGAAATAGACAACAAAGTAGTATTTAGTATCAGTAGTATTAATCTCTACATTCCATGATTCGAAGAAAAATTCAATGGAGTCTGAAATAAAATAGCAGAGGACATAAACAAGAATAAACGACTATTAGCATTAAGAAAGCAAATGTTTGGTTGTCAGAACACAGCCTATAATGTTAGATTCGTTCTAAGGATGCCAGGTTCAAGTAGGGTCATATTAGTTAATTTGGTATTGTACTATCCGACTACGAATGTGACACAAGGTTGTAGAAATGGCGGTACACGTCTTCCCGAAGGTAAGTGAAGGTGGGGAAACAGGGAAGAAATTGTTAAAGGGTGTTATGTGAACGGGTAACAAAACGGCAGTGAAGTGGAAAGGTAAAAAGTAAGACGAGATAAAATATCGGAAGTTGTGAAGCGCCATAATTACACACGTTCTGAAAAATCTTTGTCACTTTCATTACATTTTCAAAATGTAACACGCTAATGCTAATTCTTAAACCAGCTGGCTAAAAGAATGAAAAAAAAATATCCGAAAACCTTGAAATTTCAAATTATATTTCTTTATAGCATTGTCATTTCAGGATATAGGCGATCATGTCTCTTTAAGGATTAATTTTCCTGTTTACTAAGATAGAGGAAATGTTTTCCTGTTGGCTTCCCTTTGATTTTTCTACGAAAAGGCTGGAAAGAGTTCACTCATATTTCAAGCTTTTAGTCGCCATTGTTCCAAAATGAAACGTAGTTTAAGACGAAATTTAAATTCAGGCAAAATTGTGGAAAGTAGAATTGGCGAGACAATATAAAATTCTTTCAATTTCTCCTTCATGTCTTTAGAATATTTATTCTCTCCCAGGAACCCATTAACTTATCACCGCCCATTATATCCAATAGTGGAACACTTTTTTTCTGGTAACATTTATTATTTTACGATAATATACACGAAAAATATTAAACGTCGTGCTTGTAGAAAATTATTTCCGTCTGTAACTTTAAAAAAAATTACCACTATTGCATACTATGGTTACTAAAGCGTTAACGAGTTGCTTCCCGAGATGAAAAGTTTCCCTAGTCAAATTGAACACAGCAGCAGAGTACTGAATTTGAAAATGATACGGAGATTCCACTTTCCACATACATTTGCTTGAATAACGAAAATTACGCGACGTAGCATGTGGTCTCCAAGGTATTCTAAAGTATATATATGTTCACATATACAAGGTACCATTGAATATAATTTGGTTTACAAATATCAATAGATTTCATTGCAGTTTCTAAAAGCTCTACTAAATTTATACATGGCAAAATGTAAGGTTTTAATATCAAAGATAGCAGTAAATATACAAGTAAATTCAATATTTAGAATTAAATGCCAATTTCTAATGGTAATGCTAACAAACGTATAGATGGCATTTATTCAAATAGCATATTTAGTGACTTTTTCTCAAAATAAAAATTAGATTGAAATATTTAATGGAAGCAGCTGTGGTTATATAAATTTTAACCAAAATCCGAAGGTGTGTTGGAAAGATAACTTCTAAAAGCTAAGCAAATTAAGAAACATCAAAATTCTATGGCGAAACAATGAATGCCAACCTGCTATATAACATCAGTTCTCCTATATGGCAGTGTATACTGTACAATTTACTCACAGATGAAGAGTCGTGAAGCAATAGATGCAGTTCTATAAAAAGGATGTTAGCACCATGGACGGAGCATGTGGGTAACTTTTTCTTAATGAAAAACGACCGTTATACATTAAGACAGTTGAAATTCTTGGGACACATAATGAAGAAAGAAGCCTTTTAAAATGATAATCACAAAGCATATTGAATGTAAGATGTTCAGAGGGAAACCTTGAGTAATCTACCCGACGAACATATAGTAAAAAGAAATGGGAATTGCAGATGAAAAGACATTGTTAAGAGATGCAGAGGATAGAAAGTTGTAGAGAGCCATGATTTCCTTAATCATAAATAGACAGCAATTGTTCCATATTGCATATTAATAGCTGGCTACATCTATTTTGTGTCGAGATTTCATTTCATATGTGAACATATTATCAGATAGTATCGGATGTTTCTTTGCCCAGATTAAGCCAGATTTTGAATGGTAGTCAAACGTGTTTTAGCACACATTTTGAAATGTTGTCAAGAGACATTTATCAAAGTAATGAGTTTATGAAACTTTTAACTACCGACTTTTAGAAATATAAGATGACTGTAATCACATGCCAGTTGCTTAAAAACAAAGAAATTCTGATCGCTTGATGAGTAGTGATTATCGATTAAACACCGGAAATAAGGATCAATTAAGGAGTTAAGTTTGCAAAACGATGAACTCTGACATTTGAGTCAAACAGCATCCTCAAAACTAATAATAATAAAACTGTTTGGGCACCTCGAGGCGGTGTAATGGATATTAAGCTTCTTTCGTAGAACAATTACGACTGAGTAATGAGTTCGATCCTCACTTGGTGCCTCATACTTCCGGCCTTGTGCCACATCTAAGCTACGCTTGGAAAATCATTATATTGGGCACCTCAGCGTGGTGTAATGGTTAACAAGCTTGCCTCGCAACAGTTACGACTTAAAAGTGAGTTCGATCTTAAGTAGGTGCTCCATACTTTCGGCCTTGTGCTATATGTAAGCTATGTGTAGAAAATGACCATTGGGCACCATGGCGTGGTGTAATGGTTAGAAAGCTTGTCTCGCTAGATCAATTACGACTGAATAGTGAGTTCGATCCTCACTAGTTGCTCGATGCTTTTGGCCTTGTGCCACATCTATGCTATGCTTGGAAAATCAATATAATACCACTGTTTCTAGCTTTATTTCATCCTTTTTTTCTATACAAGTAATTCATAATATGACAATTATGAGTGAGGTCCCTAACTCGAACCGTCGGTGGTGTAATGGATATCACCTTCGAATAAGAAGTCGGAGAGCAGGTTTCGAATTCCAGCCAACCGAGCTCGTTACATTCACCTACTCGAAAATACTTTTGGAAAATTCATGGATCCATATGTTATACCCCCATCTATGGGTGAAACAATAGAACGAGCATGTGGGGAAATCCGTCGTTATCTCCAAAACCAGGTCAAAATAATATTCATTCAAAAAAAATTACGATTTCTTAAAGTTCTGAAAATGTTTTGGTTTTAAATATAAAACTATAGTTGATCAACAGTAAAAATTAATCATCAATATCAGTGGTATATTTCAAAAACTTTTACTAGAAAGTGCCCCACAAAAAAAAAAAAAAAAAAATTGAATTTTAAAATTACTATACAATAAAAAGAATTAATATAGATTTCTTAAGTTTGAACATCTAACATTGGTGTCTTTGTTCTAAGCTACGAAATTTCTATCCAACAGTTAAATAAAATTTAAAGTAGAATTTATCCTGTTTTTTGTGCGGGCACTCTGTACATCTTGTAGATTGAGTCGTATTTTCCACTCAGCCGCCTCTTTTCTGCTGATGCAACGAAGATTTTCGCTACTCTATCGTTTTTGTTTTTTTTTTATGGCAAAGGGTCAGATTTATTCCAATATTTTGTCCCATCAGGTCAGACATCTTCTACTAGCATAAATCATGCTACTATTTATCTATTATTTATTCATAAAAGATTGGAAAAAGCAAATAATAAGATAGTCTCTGCCACGATTGTGATAACTTTCTATTTGGAGCCATTGGTCAGTGTTTGAACTCAGGTAAAAACATTAGGATTTTGAATGTTGCTTTTCAAAGATGGCAATTGAAGGTTAACGCAAAATAATCGTTTTATCTTCCATTCCTCCTGATTTGGCTTTTTGCCATTTTGAGCAAAATCCGGGTAAATTATAGAAAATAAGTTTCCTCTGACAAACAAATAAAAAAAAAATCGAAAAAGAATGGAAGAGAATATAACAACCCCTTTCCCCTAAAAACAAACAATAAAAAGATAATACGAGATTTTAAAAAAAAATGAATGCACAGACAGTACGTTGGAGTGTAATGTAAGAAAAAAAATCAAATTAATCAAAAATAGTAAGAAAAACGTAAAAATAAACGAATAAATACGTAGGGAAAAAAACGCAGTGTATTATTAGAGAAAGGGAGACAGTGATGAAACGAAGCAAAAAAAAAAGAAGAAAATAATGGAAAATTGCTGAATAAAAAAATCGAAAGGAGAGGTTCATAAAATGGGTGAGGTTTGGGGAGATGAAAACTGTACAAAGCTGAAGAGTACGCCATTTTCTTTGTGTCCCGCTTTCTTTGATAAGTGACTTGACCAGTCGCTTAACCCCCCGACTAATTGTCCTCATTTCTTCTGCTATATGCGACGAGAAAAAAGAAGTAAAATACGATCAAAAAGTAATCGTTCGTCATAAAGATTGTCGAGTGTTCTCGTGTTAACCTGAATCCTTCCTCGTTAACTCCCAGCTGATCAAAGAGGCTAGTTGCATTGATCAAAGACTAAGCCTTTATAGTTTGTTCAATTTTGGAGAATTGGTTGGAGGATAACTATATGTGTGCACATACCAATCACAGAAGAATGTCTAATATATAACTGGCAGTAGTATGGCTGCGAATGATGAAACTTACAGTCAAAAACTCGGAAATGTATTAATTATACGTTGGTGGCGATTATTATCATGTTTTCATACGTGTGGCGTTGTCTCGATTTGAAATGGAAGTTTTGTTAATACACCCAGGTCTTTGTATGCATCTCGATTTATTCATTTTTTTTTCAATTATTCCTCTAGATTAACTTTTTCTTTTTCTTTTTGTTTTTTTAATGTTAAAATCTATTTCTTTCCCACCTGCACCGTGCTATTATCTCCCTTTAGGTCAGATTAATTCCAGAAGGTCATATGAATGGTCAAATCCAATGGCAGTCTGTTTCTGCAAATATTTAAGGCCGTTTCCAATATACTTGATGAATTATTCCCCAGTTTCATCAATTCCATTATGATATCACAAATTATGATCAGGATGAGCTTTTGCTTATTTAGCATTCGAAAGAAATCCTCATATCTACAAATTACATTTCCTTTAATGGAGGATGATGTGAATAGATAAAAAATAATATATGAAAAATAATAGTCCACAAAAATAATTATATCCATTGCCCTACTGCGTGACCTCCAACCTCATCTGCTATTAAAAAAATAATAATGGTCAGTAGCAGCCATAGTCTCATGGTCGTAGCTTCGATGCGTATCTAAATACGTGACCAGTCTCCCACACCGAGAATTGTGTTGAAGGCCGGAAATGTTTTAATTCCTCCGTAGGATGTCTTTGGAAAGTAAACGGAGCGAAGACTATCTTTCTCCAGCCGCTATTCTGAAATGGCAGATCATGTCGACAATAACATTGGATGATGCTTATATTCATGTTTACGCCGACTTCATAGATTGCATTGAAATGTTTGGTATTAAAGTGAAACTTTCCAGAAAATAATTAGCGCAACCAGTCACCAAAAAAAAAATTCCGGATTTTTAACTTATTAAAAATAAAATTACGTCGATTATATACGGCACTGAAGCGACTCAAACAACTGGATGTATTCCATCCTACATCTTTAATAATGGTCGTATTTGAACACAACGTTGAAACTTTCAGCTGATTTTTAAAAAAATCGAAATAGACTGATTAAAATAAACGATACCCTGTCCGGTGGCAAAAGCTGCTGGTGGCGCCAGGGGTGGAAATACCCCCTCAGCCACCGAAACTGTGTTATCTCCTCTGGTTGGCGGCTGACGACGACAGGGTATCCCACGTGATTTCACACACATGTTAAAAATTGGCATGCTTTGTTCTTTTTTATGTAGTTCAGTGGAAAAGATTTCCAGAAGAATCGAAATTTGAACCAGAAAATGAGAGATGGCTATATACGGATCCTTCTGGTGTTCCCATTTTTCTGCACACAAAGTTTCCCGCTTCCGTGAACGAGAAGAAGGGCCTAAGCATAAACTTGAAGAAGACGGAATGCATGATCATCAGTGAAAATATGAGCCCGAAATGCGATTTGCAAGTCGGGGTCACTAAAATCAAGCAGACGCTGAATTTTAATTATCTGGGAACTGATTTGACGGAGGACGTTAAGTTCGACGCTGAGATCCGAAGATATATTGGGACGGCCAAGGAGGCATTCCAAAAGCTGGGCAGAGTATTCTGAGTCAGGAGGATTTCTTTGGTAACAAAGAGTACTGAGCTGCTACGTGACATCTGTCCTCCTTTACGCACAGAATGTTGGACACTATCCTCAAAGATAAAGAAGAGACTCGAGGCAACTATCATGGACCGAGCGTGTGAGCAACGGTGAGGTTTCGGAGAGGAAGAAAAGATAGAGCAACCTTACACTTAATATCAGTAAGAATTTTCTTGGGAGCGTAATAAGATAGGCCCTGGAGAATCTGATACTCACACGTCGAATAGAGGGAACGAGAGACAAGGGAAAGCAACACATGACATACCTGGCGGGCTTAATCAAGTGTTCTGGGAGAGGTGGCAGAGGGTTCAAACTTATTGAGAGGTGCAAGGGATAGGGGAAGTGGAGAGCCATGACCGCTCACGTCTTGAAGGAACACAGAATATAAAAAGAAAAAGAAAGTGTAGTAAGATCCCCACTATGCCACAACATTTCTATCAAAAGTGTTAGGGTGATTGACAAATTTGCGAATCCCTAGTTAGACCTCGTAGGCAACGGGAGGTACTTAACTGTTTAATAGGATATTTTACCTGTTCACAATGCTGGGGTAACCCAAGATGCGCCCATGTAGATTGACCGCGACCCAGACGATCAATCTACGCTAGAACATCGCAGCAATATTTCTGTCACTTAAATGGGGGACTACAGGGAATTAAAGTAAGAAAGGGGAAACATATAAACGGGCCATGTAAAAAAGAGTTACACTTTGGCTCAAAATGTGGTTTCCCTTAATGGAAAAAAGCATACAGGTTCGATTCTTATCGGAGACAACCTTTTTTTAGAAGGACTTCTTAATTTAGCACAGTTATTCACTCCTAAAAAAAAAAAAAGAAACTAGACATAGCAAATCTAAAACTAACTTTTATAGTATCAATAAATGAATGTCAATGATTTTTGTCGTTAAAGGGAAGGTAAGTTTTCGCTGTGGTTAGATCTGAAGAAGTACGATGAACTTTGGTCTAAACTGCAAGGCATCTTTTCCTGAGAAAAAAATCAACTTCTCGTGTTCACATTTTACCGGAAGTGTTTTGTCTTTCCTCAACCCGTTGTTGATGCGATAACTGAAACAAAAAATAAAACAAAAAATCGACGAAATGTATAATATTAAATTTGTGATGCTTCCATTTTCTATAGTAGTAAATACCAATTTCATATTCCCCAACTAATATTATCACACGAGTATTTTTTCTATCAAATTCCATCACGAGGCTTGTTTTTGATAGTTTAGTGTGTTGGCTATTTCGATAATTAATTTGTATAGTTTCTTACGACAATATCTTACAGTACATGAAAAAGATGGTGGCGAAATTTGATACATGTACAAAATAAAAGACCAATTTATTCGTAAAGTAAAATAAAATTAAGAAAAGGAAAGATTAAAACAAGTTTCTTTTCCTAGAAGTAAATTGCATACATTACGAAATGTCCATGAATATATTTTAGTAGGACTTAATGTGCTGTATTTATTTATTTATTTTGTGAATGAAGCGTTCATAGCCCTTTTAGTTTCAACATGGAAAATTCATGTCACTTAGTTCGAAAGGGGAAAACCCAGAAAAAAAGAGTTACGTTAAGAGTTCACCTTAGAGCTGTTGATGATGATAGGTTTATTAAGGACTGCTACTGCTACTGTTTTAAGGGAAGCCATTTTTGTCTATAGATAAACATTTGATTCATTCTTCATCTTTCACTGTAACTACGAACATTGATTTATAATTTTCTCCTAACATATGTTATTACTAAGAGTAACTGCAGAAAGATTTTTGAAAATGTATTCAACAATATATAAAGTAATGTTCAAATATGTTTCGCATTTCTCTTTATAGCATTGAGTAACCTCCATTAACAATTCTTACATCGTTTAAACTATCTACAAAGAAGTGAAATTTTAATGTGCAATACGCAAAAACATTTCATAAAGTAAAAGCAATATTTGAATTGCTAGGAAAACTCTACTAAAAAGGAATATTATTAGGGTGACATGCAACGTTTACCGAGAGTTTAGGGGAGTTATAGCTCTAAGGAAATAATAATACCATCCTTACATTTATATATACAAAAATACTCGTAGAAAATGAGAAACAGCAAGAGATGGTGATATGTGGTGTTGTAGATACAAGAGACCGTAATATTGAGTAGAATTGCGAGTTTCGGGTCAAATGTCGATCAATTATGAATCGGAATCCGACAGAATAAGATAAGTAATGAATATACAGTCTTTCTCTTATGCTTTTTATAGATGTACGTAAGGACCTCATATCTTTGAGTGCTAAAAGATAGATGTTAATATTATGACCTGGAAAATGAACCGAAACTTTGATTGGTGCACGTGTTAACGACCTGTATGTGTGAACTGATCGACCGTTTTTGTCTGTGTAGCCGAATCTGATTGGTTTAGAATGAGTGAATTATAATTGCTATAATTATTTTATTATAATTATTTTTGACACTATATTTAATTTTATATGTTATGGACACGAGAAGAGTGACAACGTACAGCCGATAGTTCAACAATTTCATAGAAAAGAAGGTATTTCGAAAAAGGGTTTCATTTTCACAGGTTTTACCTGAGGCAATCTTAAGAAAATTAGAAGACCGACGGATCATAATTTAAAAAAGATATATATTCGGATGAAACTTTTCTGATGGCGATAAAAGAAAAACGACATTAAATTCTACAGAAAGTTACTAAACAAAGCGAGAATAAAGGAGTAACTATTGGCTATAAGAGAAAGCGTATGCGCGTGAGTAATATTGAAATTCAAATGTCTGAACATTGAACAGAAGATATTAGAATGATGCAAGTACAGAAATTGAAATTAGTAGCATGACAACAGACGCCAAAAGCGTGTGGGAATAGTGAAAGTGTCTTCCAAAATCCAAACAAAAAGTTAATACAGAAATATTTTTACAGATAGGATTGAAGAATCTGTAAAACATGGAGGAAAATCTAAGGACGACGTTCGGTTGCTGGATCACCATTCTCACTCCCACACAGACGCGCAGAGAGAGACACGCATAGAGAATGTTGGTACACATGGATTAAAATTCTAATGACCAAAAAAAAAATGCTTAAGAGTTCTCAATACCGAGTAGAGGTAATAATATTTATTCAAATTTATAACAAACGCATGTTATAAAATCACTACAAAATTTGCAATTTTGTTTCGACAATTCAGTTGTCGTGTCAAGTGATGCATTTGCTATAAATTTGAAACATAGATAGTTTTCCACATACAAGCCCGCCTTGCTGTATCATAGCTCATCACTGTGGATAGATATCCGATTGCTTCAAACCGGGATCAAAAGTCGACCAATTTGGCATCAGTCAGAGACTCTACTTGCAAGCTATTGGCATAAGGGTGAGTAAGTAAATATGTTTAACGTATTATATACTTGATGTATACACACACCAAATCAGTAGCCAAGAACGCTGAATTCATAGCTGAAGAGCAATGCGTTAATAGCAGGAGCAGGCACTATTTAACATTCCTTTTCCCTATATTGCTCAATCGGCAAACGAGAATAATATATATATATATATATATATATATATATATATATATATATAGAGAGAGAGAGAGAGAGAGAGAGAGAGAGAGAGAGATACACAAACCTGCTGACCTTCTGTTTTTCTACATTCACTAGATCCTTCTCATATAACGTGGGATATGAGGTAGTGATGATTGTCGCTGTTTTGTGGGGTATTTGGAGCAAAATTGTTTGAACACACACTGAAGCTGCAATAGCAACATGTCGCATCGAGACAGCTACTTCATTACAGACGCTTTAAGAATACTTTAATTGAAGTTTAGAAAGCAAGACTGACATGAGTGTATTATGTTGGTGCAAAAATAATGTCGTTTTCTCACATATGTTACTATGTGAAAAAACGAGATTATTTTTGCACCAACCTAATAGAATTAACTTGTTTTGCCGTTGTAACCATATAGATATAGCATTCAATTTTATTCACTATAGTACTCTGTCAATCAGTGTCAGCCAGTACAGTGTGTTCCCATCGTTCCTCATCCGAAACATGAACTTTACATTCTCTTATTCAATATCTGAGATACTACTCTTTTTCCACTGTGTTAATGTTTATATAACTACTTTTTCAATCTCAGGCAAGTATATTTCAGCCTGATATGAAATCATCTCTCAGATCAATCTTGCACCTGATTTTTCTGACGAATTCTGAGTGAAAAGTCTATTCTGCATGACCTGTGGTGAGTCGCATTAAAGTATTAGCTGTGTTTCTAGAATTCGTAGATTTTACTTGTTACCTATAAATACTATCACGTCCAATATGTTGTAATGGATAATGGCTCTGGATGTAAATCCGTAGATCAGAATTCGAATTCCAAACGGGTTCGCTACATTTACTTACGTAGAAATAAATGTCTGGGAATAATGTATCAGTTCATATCTTCCTCCTGCTAGTCAACCCGTAAGGTTGACAGATTGACTCATATATCCTTGGTTGGCAACAAGTTTACTGTAGAAAGAAGCAGTAGCATACTACGGAAAATTTTCTACCTAGTCAGTCATGAATCGAAAGTGATATTGTCGTTTAACCGTCTATCACGAGTTTCACTTAACTGACTGAATACTAATGCATACTAACGTTAAAATTTACTACTATTTAATGTTACCGTATTTATTTTGGATCTGTTTTTATAAAGATGAGAATAGAATAAGAATTAAATAGTGTTCTGGAATGATTCCATACCCAAGGCTTGATAGATTTCAAAATAGTTTACGCAAGAAAAAATTTATTCGAAGCCTTAATCGCAGAGTGTTTCTTCTCTTGAGAATGGGGAACTTGCCGTAAGTTTTCTTTTTTTACCTATTTCTCTGAATAATCTGTAATGGCTTGATGAATGAAAGTCTTACGTGTGACTGATGCATTATTTCTACAAATGGTAGCTAATACAGGGTGACCCCCAAAAAGGGGAACTTTTTAACAATCCAATAACACCTAGACTGATGGAAGAAACATATTTTATTCATAGTAATTGATACCTTAAAATGTGCCATTTAAGAAACAATGATGGAATTTTGATTTTTTAAAAATTACGTCCTGTAGATGGCGTCCTCCTGTACGAATGCATTCTTGAAATCTGTGGTTGAGATTCCCCATTGACTGCTGAGATATCTCAGCAGGAATACTGTGAATTTCATCTTGAATTCTAAATGGCGAAAAGTTTACTTGCTCAAGGTCATTGTCTTGCAGTGTGGCCACTTGCTCATGTCTGGGAATACGCACTTCAAAAATTCCCGTTTTTTGGGGTTTCGCCCTATATAATCAGAGAAAAATTTTGACAATGTCAGTTGGACAAAATTGCAATCATGACTGTTTGGGTGCCACACGCAATGACGGAAAGCATACTTTTCTAGAAGGTCGTATTTCCTGCCATGTAAGACTCTAATGTATAAAACAACCATTCTCAAAACCAGCGGCTAGTGTGGGGGAAAATATCAATGTATAGTGTAGGATTATTATTGATTTGGTAGTATCTCCGTATAGCGGCCAGGAATATAAAATGTCTCTTTACTACATAGGCGATCGTTGCATTCCACAACTTTCCTTTAATCACGCGTTCTTCTTGAGAAATACTTAATGTTCATTTTACATCGCCTTTCCCACAATAGCAAAGATGAAAGCTTATCACTATTCTGTCGTTATTACCATGGCAAATCTTGAGATGAGCCCCATTATTTAGGTCCACAAGTTCAAATCTTTACAGCATTGCTGGAAGAAACATTTATTGCAAAGCTTATCAGAATCCTCTATCATCTATTCCAATAAACAGGGATTCATATAAACCTTTCTAAAACAGAAAATATGATCTGGAATTCAGGATGATGGCAGTGATGGCATTTGCCCTGAATCAATCATAAAAGTATATGATGTTCAATTATAAATCCTAAACACTTCAGATACCTCCGCGTATGGGTCGGCTATAACAAATTAAGTATAGGAGAAAAAGAAATTGAATATAGAAATGATTGTGCCAGAGGTAGTTACGCGCAACGCCACAAATTGATGTGAAGCCAAAACATTAATATGAAAATTCGAATCATATCCTTAAACAGCTTTATCAGATCGAAAATTTTATATCGATGTCATTCGTGGTGTCAAAATACTTCTGAAATATCTAAACTGTCAGTTGCATATGAACGAATCCTAATATCAAAGGTGAAAAAAGGCTTTGAGCACGTAAAACCTGAGTATAGTGGAAAAGGTCATCCTGCTTTGAACATTGAAGACTAGTGCTACAGAATCACAAAGAACCTTACAAAATAACAGAAATCATATCATTTTGGGACTACCAATAACAGCAACAACAAAAATGGATAGTACATGTAACTCTAAGAGAACAACGGACATAATCCAGATGTTGACATTGTACAGTGTTTCAAATAAAGGATTAGGAAGAAACTCCGATCGATACCGGAAACAGCAGTATTAGCTACTGGACTTGAGAAACTTGATTTTATAAAGTGCTTTAAGAGAAAGCATTTCAACCGAAATGAGTACCTGCTGTTCGGTCATTGGATGTCAAATGTATAAGGAAGTGATTAATATTACCATTATTTCCAATAATTCAAATGCTATTTCCAAACCGTCAATTCACATTCTGGTCTTTCCAATTCCAACTGTGAGTAGCAGATTCTACAAACAGCATTTCCTCAAGAACTGTAAATTTCAAGAAGAAACTCCCACACGGATAATTCCTCTAAACACTAAAAACTTCAAGTTAAGTGTCAATCTTTAACAAGCATTCTTATCCTAATAGTCATCGCTTCCTACAACCTTCTCTTTCATTTATAACACATTCATCATTAGTCTGGGGACTGTCGATAGCTGTGACAGCAAGAAGTCAAAAGCGATAAATTGGGTGAAGTTTTTAAACGCAGTTAAAGAGAAAAATGTAAAAAAAAACTCTTCCTTTGGATTCAACTTAAATGCATTATTTTTTAAAGGGTTTGGTTTGGTTTGGTCTATTTTCCGTCATATCAACCTCAATGGGTTATTTAATGCCGACAAGTTTTTTTTAGGATAACTTCGTATAAGTAGAAAATGTATTTTTTGTAAGAAATCAATTTTTAGATCAGGTTTCATTGAGGTATTTTTGCTTAGAGGGTTTTTGTCAAGAGTCAAATGAATTGATGGTAATATTATTTTTTACAAAATATATTGCTAATATTTTTTAAAATTCCATAGTGTTTTGAACCCATCGTGGGTGTAAACTCTTTGCCCATATCTGTGACATTACAGATGCTACCACCGGGTCAGGGTGAACTTGGGAACAATAGCAATTAAGAGGTGGCTCCACACTCCTCAAAAACCTCGATCAGAGCCTTTGCTGCTGAATATAGTTTATCGTCATACCTAGGAAACTTTTTTAAAGAATGTTGCGTTACAAAATATCACATAAGTCAAATTTGATAATATACAGAAATAAATATAAATTTCTACATTAGTAAACATTGTGTTCCTTATAAATGCAGTGACACCGATAGTCTTAAAAGACACCATATTTTTGTCGTTCCTAATTGTATTTGCTGGACACTTGGCTCCAATTTCTACATCGGAGAGATGAAAGCTGGACCCGGAAATAATCAATAAATATTGTTAATCAATTTTCACACTTCCCTATGCAGATAAATAATAGTAGAATAAAGGTATTCTGATTAAATCGACTTATCAGAAAATTGCAGGAAACAAACAAAAACTTTTTTTTTTAAATCACTTTGCTATTCTGATTTGAAAAATCAGTCAAAATGACTATTTATTTCTGAGGATATGAGATACGAGTGACCAATTTTGCTTTAAAAATAAAGAAATCCTAGAAACGTCACTAACACAGAAGACATCTAAAAGGAAACGATTCAGCTTATGTCAACAATTCCCAGAAGGTTAGCGAAAATTGGGGACAACTGCTAAAACATAACAAGACTATCTAGTTATATTTCCAGGATCCATAAATAATTACATTATATTTTGTTCCTAGATTGAACTTGAACTTCCCGATATCTTTTGAGTAAACTTCGATAGAAAATGCTTTCAACTTGAATCTGGTTTTCATTACAGAGTTTTTCCCATCAAAGCGTTCAGCGATGATCGAAAATATTGTTAATCGATTAGTGAAAAGCCAGACGAATATGGACAGTTGGAAGAGCCGACCATTTTCCCATATTGTTTCATTTGTTATTCTTACTGCATGCAGGTTTGCGTTGCGATACAGAAGAATATTTTTCCTATTGACTAACGCAGGACAGTTTCTGGCCAAACTGATTTGGACACGTTCCAGCTGCTGAACGTATAAATATAAATTTAATGATTGAGCTTCGAGAAATTTAAGTGAATTATACCCCGACGATCTCACCAAACGCACCACATTTATTATGTTCAACATGCACACCGTACTAATATTTGCGAATAAACTTTGATTAATACTGATTCTAACTTAAATAACCAGATGACATCATCAAACAAGTGTTTGTGACAGATTGGAGTTCATAAAACTGGAACTTTTAATGCCATAACCGTTTAAAACATAGATGTTCAAGAGATTATATATTTTTGGTTTCTTTAATACTTGGGTAATCTAGTAGATTGGTTTCCAGTTACCTTCAAGTTTTTGAGCTATATCCATCCTTCCCCTAGACTTGCGTCTAGAGAAGTATAGCTACTAGTTGGTTCGAGAGAAGGAAGAATTTATAGATTTCCAATACTAATATTGCGAAAGTGAATGAAATAGCCTCGCCTGGAAGTTCTGTTTACTGATTTCATTTTGTGTGCTGATAACCGTTGCTTCAATAAACAGTTGTAAAACAGTGCTTGTTGTTTTTATTAATCAGATGAGACATCACTCTTGTGCAATAAAGTAAAGAAAATTATCAGCTCTAAAAGGGAATTTTTGCTTCTAAGATAATATTCAGATGTAAGTGATTAAAAAAGTAAGAATTTTCTCCGCCCCACTACAAAAATTAGAAAAAGAAAATTACTGGAATATCAAAGTATCTGGCAGTCAATGCTGTGTAATTTCATCGCAGATGAAACGAAGAATTAAGACAGCGGATATGTAGTTCTACAGAAGTATGCTTAGAATATCTTAGAAGATATTAGCCGAGACGATGTTTTAAGGAACATGACACCTTAGTAGGCTCGGAAAATGTGACAATCACTGTATATATTGCAGACAAAAGGAGAAAAAGAAACAGTAATTAAACTTCCTAAATACTTTGCTTAAATTTATGGCAGAGTATGGACAGAGATGGAATAAAATTACCAAAAACTATAGAGTACAGAATGTTTTGGAGAATCTTCATGCTTTTGAGGCAGAAGAAAAGCTCATCAGGCGACTGAAGGTTTTGAGGACCGTTGAGCCACCTGTTAATTGCTCTTAATTGACTCATGCTAATAGCACCTATTAGGGCCCCAGCTATAGGCAAATAGTGACCCCAACTCCGAAAAAACACTATGAAATTATAGCAATACGTATTTATAAGGAAAACCTCAAGAATTTTGTTTTATATGAAGAAATATCTACGATATATATTTATATATTAAAATGACAAGCCTCTATCTTGGTTGATGTTCAATTTACTTATCTGTAGTTTAAGGCATACAATTACGTTCAAAATGATGCCAAAAAATGGTGTTCAAGTTATTTAGTTTTCGGCATTAAATAACCCATAGAGTTGTTGATATGCTACTAAAGGAAATCAATTAAACATCAAGAAATAACTCTTCCATGACATTAATTCATTTAATATCCTACAATTACTATAAAAAAATCAAAGTGTATTCCAAAATTCAACTTCAACAAAACTACAACATAAAACACACATATCACCCCGCCCTCTAGCAATCATTTCCACACAAATGTTTATATGCACAAAAGCTGATTACCTTCTACTCTGTATTTAATTGGGAAGGCAGAATAAAATACATCATTTTTTTATTACTTTAAACCTCACAAGAAAATTAAATTACGGCATTACATGACCCATAAGGAGTTGATGTGATGTTAAACAGTGAAATAAATCAACCTGATCGCTTATGTTCTGAAGGGTAGTACCAGGCAAAAACGTCAGACTTGAGGAACATCATTCTTTTGGCTGTGGTTTGAATTTGACAAGTGAATTCTATACTCTTAATACACCAACGCCCTAAAGACTACATTTTGCTGTGAGATGTCAAGCGGAGAATTTTAGATCGTTCTTTTTTATGGTATTGATCATTTAATACACATGCCAATAGCCAACCAAGAGAAAGATTTATCGGAAGTGGTTGTAAGTACACAGGTAAATAAGACTGATATTGTTAAGGGCCCCACCCCTTTTTATACAAGTGGACTCGCCCAGTGTGTACTTGTACTGCTGCCGGTGAATACCGGGAAGTGAGAATGTGAGTCAACCGCTTTGTAGGAGTCACAGTTGCGAGCACGTAGACTCAGAAGGAAGTCATACTTCGATACTGAATTTCCCAGACTGTATATATATTATTATTGCTACTAACTGCATTTCTGGATCTACTAACCGTATTACCAATTGTATCATTACGTCAATACATTTATTTGCTATATTTCAATCCTGCGTGTCATTCATTTGATACCGGATTTCATCCCGGAATCCACAATAGATATAATACTAATTTTAATATTAAATCTGTACTTATAAACAATTCGGCATTCATTAAGTGATCAGCCAATATCACTTTCAATTAAAAATTAATTTTTTTTTTTTTTTAAATTACAGGGGAATAGATTTCTGAAGTGCAGTGGCTGTTATTACCCTTTTCAGTATTGATGGAAACTTCCTTTCTTTGACGTCTTCTGGAATGTCAACATCATGATGATGTCATTATTTTCTTTTCGACTTAAAATTTTAGTTTTTGATCTCGTTGAATGTCTTCAAGGGATGTCTTTTCTGAGATTTGGAACAGGGTTTTTGGTGATATTTAGCGCCAGTTCACAAGAGGTTCCTTGAAGAAGGATGGTTATTCGCACAGAGCCAATTTTAAACATTGATCTGAGGAAGCAGTTGCATACAACACGCAGTTTAAGTATTAGTTTCTTTGGTGTCGCTCAGCGTGTCCATATGAATGTCTCGATCTCTCGAGGATCGGTCACTGTTTGGCTTTGTGGTGATTTGCGATGTCGACTGAAACTATCTCTCACATAGTCTATTCGATGTTCGATTTCTTTATTTACAATTCTAAATTTGTTATAACTGATCCATAAACCGAGGTATTTAGAATTTACTAATTGCAAATTCTAAATATTTATGGTGGATTCAGAGTACAAGATAATAATGCTTTTGTTCCAATTCCAGATTATTTCCATGCCAAATGTGAATAACTATGTCGATAGCATATCTGCCCTCATCATCAATAAAGCCGGAATTCTGTCTTCTATTAGTTGATTCATTTAGGATGTGGTACGGAATGCTTAAATGATCAGTGCTAATCTCTTCAGATCTCTGCTGAAGGGGATAGTCTAAGAAAGATTAATTAAAGACTAAAATGTGTGTATTATGCGGATATTTGGGATAGATAACAGATGACCATAGACTTGAAGATGGTAAGATTGTGGTTTCATTCTGCTGGAAGATAGTTATGCGACATGGCATTACAGAAGCTAAGTGGAAATTACTACTTGATAACGGAATACAAAGTAAAAACGTACATGTTGGATCTGTGTATGTGCTATAGCTGGTCCTTGCTGTAAAGGCCTGAATGTTCTGGACTAAAAGAAATGTAGCTAATTTTCCATGGAAATACCGATAGGATAGATAGAACCTAGCAAAGAATTCGTATCCATCGAGTCGTTCGAGCGAGGTCTGAGAGAAATCAGCTTCTGCGGTTATCTTGATTTGGACAGGTTCACCCATAAACTGTGGTACCATCTCCATAGATACTACAAGAGATCTGAAATTGTTCCTTTAATAAAAATCAGAAAAAGATCAGGATCCAGATCCTTAGATTAGGTTTAAATTGCTTTCATGGACTTCAGAATATTGGACGTTAACGGCGGCTATCACAAACCTACCTGACATTGCAAAGACAGATGCTTTGCACAGCAAAGACCTACGGTACTTCATGTCTTACAGTTTCTCTTCCCGCGTTTCCCGATTGTGGAAATCTCTTCTGTCTTTTTGATTTCCGGTCAACTTTGATATTCAAATTTTAAATGCAATATCAATCATCTCCTTCTGTCTTACAAATCCATGTTCTTTTAAATTTTCTCTCTCCTTAATAGAGTTTTTTTCTTTCCCATGTTCTTTCACACGCTTGTGTCTTAGTGCATGAAATGATTTGAAAAAAATTTGAGATAGCTACGACAATCGCAATTATGATGATGCTACAAACGAGAGTTTCACTGATTACATGTGTTATTACATACACAACATCAGCAGTGGGCGTAAAATAGCGAAATCCTTACTGTTTGTCGCTCAGTTCTTTTTCTGGTAAGGTAATAAACGATCTAGTTTCTTAATAATAACATCAAAGAGTTGCCTGATTACACTCGGGGAGGGGGGCGAAAAACATTTACCTGTACATTGTGAAGATGGGCGTTATATTTTAAGATTTTGCGACAGATTCAAATAGGGTTACAAGGAGAAACTAGTAAAGCATAGTTCAAAAAGGATTCTAAAGTTTTATAACAAGAATTTCTATTAGACAACCATACAGACTATAGCGTTTAAGCTTCACTAAGCATTAACGTTGTAGTTTCTCTTGTATATATATATATATATATATATATATATATATATATATATATATATATAGGATGTACTCCTAACCGAATATGAATTCAAAGAAGTCATTCTTTTAGATTTGCCAAGCAAATCGAGATGGCGTACTCTAACTTGTTATATTAGTCAAACAGATAAATTGATACCTTTTTTCCAAGAATATGAGTAGGAAACTGAACGTATGATACTACCGGAATTTGAAATGGCGATGTCAATTCAGCTTTTGGCGCTAATAAACACACATCGGATAATACCATCTTAAACTCTCAGTCAAATCCAAATAGAATCACAAAAGAAAAAATAATGAGACATAGTTGGAGGCAGGTGATATGGTTCAAGTACCAGTATTGTGTTGTAATATTTCTAGTCAGATTTAAATGTAATTACTTTATACTAATTCCGTCTTGTCCCCACTTAGAACAGACTGTTACAAATTTCCCGATATTGCAGCATTTTCCAACAAAGATCTAAATGGTTTTTATAGATTATATCTCAGAAATTGTTTTGATAAATTGATTATATTTACGGCTAATCAACTTTTTGTAGGTTTTTAAGGCCAGAAAATATTTTTAGATTGTCTGCTTCAATTTAAAATACACTAAATCCCAAATGTTCAAATTCCAAATACACTAAATCCCAAATATTTCAATTTCAAATACACTAAATTCCAAATGATTTAATTTCAAATACACTAAATCCAAAATGCTTTAATGCCAAATACACTAAATCCCAAACGCTTCATTTTCAAATACCTTTAATCCCAAATGCATTAAATAATCGTAAACGCTTTGATTTCATATATAGTAAATCACAAACCCTTTTAATTTCGTATACCCTTAATACTGTAAACGATCTCAATTCAAATAAATTAAATAATTGCATATATCTAAATGCCTGACTAGGAAATGCGTCTGAAATCCAGATGTCACAGCACCATATATAAATGGGTGAGAGCGGGTGTGGTTCTTCAGGGTCTCAAGCGTTATCTTCATCACACCATATATAAACATAAGTAGCGGTAGGACAATGTTTTGATAGTAGTATGGATGTTATTTCTCTGCCCTATTCATCTAATCAGTTATATCATTTTTTAACTTTTAAGCAAATCGGATTTCTATTATTATCATAAAAATGAGATGCAGTTGTGTGATTACATCACCTTGTCACTCCTCAAGTACGCCACGTGGTGATAGGAGAAGCATTATAAAAGGAAATCCTGTATTTTCTCTCTTCAACCACAGGATGCAATAGTGACAAGTCCTATCTCGTTTCCCCTGCTGCTGGATTTCTTAATCCCACCCGAATGTGTTATTTCGGGAACTCAACATAATTTGAACACGCAGCTTCATTTAAATGTCACCCGCCTATTAAAACAATAGGCTATTAAAAACAATGTATTTTGTAATTTCTGCTCATTAAGTTTTCAAGAAGAAATGGCAAACCAATGAATTTTATTTTCATTTAATCAACGAAGGAAAGACGAAAATTACAGCCTGCAGTGGCCATTAGAAAATAGATAACATTTTTTCTTTAAATATTTAGAAATGTTACATTGTTTCAGATGATATCTCAAGCTGTCTGGTGATCAATACAAAGATATGTAAAAACAAAAAACAAGAAGCACAAACGTGTTGATATCATTCATCGTCGTTTGACATTAAAAGTTTTATTGATTTCTTTTGTAATGTAGAAAGAATGGCGACGATCACACAAAATGTCTCCAGCGAAGCAGAACTTTTTATATATTCGACAGGACAGAAACCTCAATTACTATGTTCACATTAACTAAATTATTAAAAAAAAAACATACCCACGAATCAGTATCTATCTTCGAAACGTAAGGCGTCTATCCCCGCACCGTTCAAAAAGAAAATTATGCTTCATGATGTGTTTTCAGGCCTAGTCATTCTATAATGAATTTTACATCCATATCTACAAGGGTAAGTAAAAATTTATCCGCACTTTCCCCATAACCTACCTTTCGTTTTGTCTCATTGTCTTCTGATCATTAAAATTTGTTACTTTTGTGGTCATGTGAGCGAAAGTTAAGCTTGATCGTGTCAATATTATTGCTGCTGTTACAGTGCAAACATGGACGCTCCACTAGCAGTGTGCACAAGGAGAAACAAAAAACAGTTTTCCGAATCCTCAGAGAACATGCTACCTCATCGACTATAAGTCGCTGATTAGCTATTATCATCTCTCCAGCTTGCTGAATCTTCTCGTAAGTGGTGGAGGTTGACGAGCGTGAATGCTCCTTCTGATTTTATTTTTTACAACATGTCATATCATTTAAAGTCATAAACATTTATTTAGGTTGTAAGAATATTTGGAGATAATAAAAATGTACTGATACAAGTCCTACCAATTAAACTATAGTGGCAAGGAGATAGGAGGATGCATATTTCCTAAGGGTGAATATAACAAACCTGACTGGAATTCAAACTCGGCTCTCCGATTTTCAAATCCGAACCGTTGTCCATTGCACCTCCCGCACATCACAGCTTACAGTACATAGTATTACCAAGGGGTCATTATCTAGGTACTGACAAGGCAGGACGTTGCTTAACTTGGCTGATCGTACGAGAACTGTTTTTTCAAAGTGATATGCCTATAAGCCAGGAATCATATAAATAGTTATTTGTCGTATTTCAGTACGCTTTTTATAAGAAAAACTGGTCCTGGGTACGATGTTAAACTGCATCTAACAGCAAGGTGTCTGATCAGGAGGTTTTGAGGAGCGTGGAACCACCTCTTAATTGCTCATGTTCCCAGGTTCACCCTGACCCGGGGTGGTAGCACCATTTAGGTTCCCAGCTATGGGCAAATAGTCCTGGTTATGACGATAAACTAAATCCGAGTCCATGGGTATGACGGTAAACTGCATCCACGTCCATGGGTATGACGCTAAACGGCATCCGCGTCCGTGGGTATGACGGTAAACTGCTTCTGTGTCCATGGGTATGACGGTAAACTGTATCCACGTTCGTGGGCATGACGGTAAATTGCCTCCGCGTCCTGAGTATGGCGATAAACTACATCAACATATTCGGTATGGCGATAAACTACGTCCAACAGAAAGGCCGTTTTTGAAAAATTAAAGTTGTCAGCTATACGTTTTAGGAAAAGTAGTATTACCAGCTATACGTTTTCGAAGGAATAATATTGCAAGTAGTGGGTTTTTGAAAAATGATATTACCAGCTATACGTTTTTGAAAAAAATATATTACTAGCCATACACTTTTGGAAAAATAATATTTCCAGCTGTACGTTTTTGGAAAAATAATATTGCAAGCTCTACTTTTTTGAAAAATAATATTCCCAGCTATACGTTTAAAAAATAAAAAAATATTACCAGCTATATATCTGTTATATGTCTTTATATGTCTTTTAACAAAATCTTATTCAATGGAATTGCAACTGGGGTCAAAACACTGTGAAAGGATGATGTTTTTTTTAAAAAAACTAATAATAATGTTGCCAGTTATACGTTTTTAAAATAAAAATAATGTTGCCAGCTATACCTTTTTGAAAAATAATGTTGCCAGCTATACGTTTTTGAAAGAATGGTGTTGCCAGCTGTGGGTTTTTGAAAAAAAAAATAATAATGTTGCCTGCTATACTTAAAAAAAAAAAATGTTGCCAGCAATACGTTTTTGAAAAAAAAATAATGTTGCCAGCTATACCAAAATCATTTTCGACATAAAATGACCACTAAGGTTGCAATGCCTTTAAACAAAACAAACAAACAAACAGAAAAACGATAAATAATGCTCATATGAAAATCTAGATGTAATTAATTCATATAATTATAGATAATGCAATGTTACTTGATGGATTAGTAATTGGGCTGCAGAGGCCGTTTATCTCTTTTTTCGTATACTAAATTCACTAATGTCAAGTGACACCCGATAAGTGACGCGAGTTCGTGGGCTGACGAACATCAGCTTCGATGTAAAACTCTAGGAAGTTAGGCGTCATAATTTCGCAGCGTTATATCGTGCAAATCTAAACCATATGTTCCTACCACTGAATAAAAAGAAAACATCGGTCTGGCTGTTTTTCATTCTGGAAATATAAATAAAAACCTTCCATATTTTTTTTTTTTAATCATACACACTGCTTGTTGTATTGATAGGTGTTATAGTTTCGTTGTATGTAATATAGAGTGACAAGTCTATACATATATCTATATAAAATATTGTATGACATATCGGTATAAGAAATCACTTTCAGCAAAATCATACCTTTCTTTAATATACTCCGTTCCTTTTGTCAATTGTATTAAGATATCACAGATATAGTACTCTCTGTAATGGGGAAGTGAAAATATTCTGTTTCCAAGCACACACATTATGATGAAATGTGCAGGTAGATTTATAGAAAGTTCTTATTGTTTCAGATTTTGTCCTTTTGAGAAAGCTCGTTTGTTGTCTCGTATATAGATATTATATTTCAGTAGGCGAAGTTAAAATTGATGGTAGAAGGCGTAAATATTACGAAAGTATTTATTCTTGATCGAAAGTGCCTCGTCGCAAGATAAGCGTTAGCGATCCTAGTCGAATAGGTCATTGGTCGTATGGGTTTCCATACCGCACGAGAGTCCCATTCAAAAGTCGACATCAATTTACGGACGATTTGCTTTTATTTCTTTTTTGATAGAGAATTTTTCTCTCCTCTTTTTACTTCATCAAGAAATATTTTGTAAATTTTAGCACCACCAAAATGAAACTTTAATTTTATAGTCGCCATAGATAACTATTTTGTCTTCTATCAACATGGCTAATGCTAACTTCAAGGAGAATACTTTCTTGTCCCTTCACGGTTTCACGTTTTCCACTATCATAAAATGAAATGATTATATTGAATTAATTGCTATATCTAATGATAAGTTGGTTCCCTGCGTCGCGATAGACTGTTTTTCTCGCCAGAATCCATCTTATACTTTTTTTATAAATCTATAAAGAGATTTACAGAGGTAAGAAGTCAAAGAAGAGAAACTATTAAATAGGACTTGAGATTACTTCGAGATATTTCAACAGTGAAACCATTAGACGCAGCCAATTTAGTAGAACGCTTAACTGTAAGTGATCTGCTAGTATTCGAGGTATGAAAAATATCTCATGAGAACAACTGTCATGAAAATATTCACAGAAAAATTCAGGGCCAATAATACTGCAGCACTTCTTTAGGTTTTATTCTGAATCATGAGTTATATAATACAAGTAAAAAAAAATTCAGTTATCTGTTTTGATTAGTCTTACTCTTATGTCCATCGTCTTTTCATGTTGAATTGAATATAGTCTAATGTTAATTATGTTTGATGAATATGTCCTGAAGATGGTCGACTAGACCGAAACGCCCGACGTCGACAATTATATTAATATTAACACGGCATAATTGCATATTAGGAGTTTTGTTTGTTTTTCCGTATATTCTTCTTCATAACCCAAGTACCAAAACATTGGTAATATTGTCCAATGCACAGATAAATGGTAGATTTTCAAATGCCATTTACGGATTCTGACGACTAAAATTGTCTGTCATAACACCATGAACAATCTTTCTTAGCAGTAGACCTATTATTTGATTCAATATAATCGCTCTGATCCATGTCAATAGAAAATGTGATTTATATATTTTACTAGACTGACATCTACTTGAAATCGGTAAATATTTTAAAATTAATATTTTGCTTGATAAACTCTTATTTTCTTAGTGTGTATGTATGTGTGTTTTAGCGATTGATCTTAAAAAGAACGAGTTACTCTCTCTCTCTTAATTTAATATGTTGCATTTTCAAATATATACAATTTGATATTGCAGTATCCTAAAGTTCTTTTTCCCATAATCCTCTCTGCGAGGTGTCTATATGCAGTCGTGTAAAGGTTTCCACGTGAGAAAATCATCAGACAATTTTGAAAAATGTAGATGAAGTAGACGCGTTCAGTTTGCAATTTTCACAATAGCATAAACGCACCTCTTTCTCACCCACCTTTGGGTAAGTCAGGAGGACAGCCTCAGCTATTTAGACTAATTATGAAAACCTGACTAGGTAATAAAAAGTTTTAATTAAGTAATAGAAAGTTCTTAATTGCAATTTCTATTTAAAACAATGTCTCTACAAGAACAATCATGGAACTGCACAATTTAACGGTATTTTCATACTAAATTATGGCTAGTAAAAGGCTTGAGAGGCACTTAAGTTTAAGTGTTACTGTTAAATGGTTATGCCGAATGAGTAGTATGATATCAAGGAAAAAGTAGTTAGTATAATGTGAAGATTATAAACGTAACGAGGATAAAAAAGAATTGACATTTGACTTCAAGGAGTTAAGATGATAACGATCTGGAGAAAATCGCCGCGGAAATATGTTCCACAAAGTAGCGGATCCTGGAAAACAAAACGTTTTAAGAAAACATTTTCAATACACTTTTTTTCTTTGAATACGGAGTTTGATTTGGTTTGGTTTGTTTTACGGTATATCAATCTCAATGGGTTATTTAATGCCGACAAAGTTTTTTATTCTGGTAATATTTTGTTTTGTCAAAAATCTATTTCTGGTAACATTTTTTCCTTCAAAAATATATCGCTGGTAATATGTTTTCAAAAACGTATTGTTGGTAATATTTTTTTTTCAAAAATGTATTACTGGTAATAGTTTTTTTCTTCAAAAATTTATTGCTTATTTACAAAGTATTCCTGGTATTAAAACCCATTTCTACCCCAGTTTCGGAGTGAACTATTTGCCCATAGCTTGGACCCTAACAGGTGCTACCACCCCCCGTCAGGGTGGACCTGGGAACACCAGCAATTAAGAGGTGGTTCCACGGTCCTCAAAACCTCCTGCTCAGAGGCCATGCTGCTGGACGTAGTTTATCGTCTTACCGACGACGCGTATGTAGTTTATGGCCATACCCAGGACGGTCTTTGAATACGGAGGAAATTATTGTAATTCGCCTCCCTGAAAAGAACATCGCGTAGGATACATATTCTAATTCTGAGGTGTTAAACATACATACTTTAAAAACAATATCATGCTTAAAGAAACATGCAATAAGATAGGCTTTTTATATCATGAGCATTATTTGATGTTGGTTCTTTTATACACTTATCTCCTATAAACCAGAGAAAGACATGCTTTCTGCCTACGCTTGTGGAAATTTACACAATCATCATCTCAGATTTGTTCACCTGACATCGCCATTTTTTTTTCTCTGATTGCACTATCCATCGTTTGTAGAAATAAATAATTACACGTGAAACTTATATTCACTAGGCCATGGCATAACTTTCAGAGAAATAGGTAAAGAACTATAATGATACTTAAGGCGCGATTCTTGTTCTCAAGAGATCAAGCATCTAAGTAATGGCTGAAGAATCTTTCCAGTAAATTTGCTGAACGAAAGATGAACTGATATTCAACGACATATGGCCCCAAACCACAATTTCAAGTCCATTTCATATTCAATAGTTTCCAGTTCTTGCGTCCTGTTACCGCACTGTATCCTTTAGTGACCCCCTAGAGTGGCAAAATTTAATCAGTCATATGAATTGTTGCTGTACATGTTGGCTATATGGAGAGATAATGTATAAATTTGACGTCAATCTGAATAGAACACTTCTATGAATAAAGTTAGTTAATAGAGGATATTGGGAAACATTTCTTCAATATGCATTTGCAAATTGTGAATATCTTAAAGTGTGAAATGTAAAATTGTTCTAATACAAACTGCTTTTAGATACACAGTTAAAATACACTAGCATATTCTAATATTTATATTTAAGCTGTATTCAATCAGATTGATAGCATAATATACGATACACCATAACATATGCATAGCATACTAGAAATCATATAAGATTTAAATTCTCAAAAATATTCTAGTGGCTGGACGTTCTCATACGATTTTTTTCTTTCTACTAGGATGTCTAGTCAATCCCTGTTGCAGACTCCTGCTCAGTCATGTTTGTGTTTGCTTAACATAAATATAGCCCACCTGGGGTTTATACTATAATTATGCTTAACGAACCTTTGTTGCAGTTTCTAGGAAAGTGCGCGTTTTCTGGCGTGATTAGCACATTGAACAAGGCCAGTACGCTTAAAAACTCGGTCAGGATAGCTTGCAACTTTATGCTAGCACAAGATTCGACGGCTTTCAAATAGTGGCATCTACGAAATTTTACTCAGAACGCTCCGGACAACACGTTGTAAGGTGAAGCAAGATGCGGTCGCTTCTACAGGCCGATAGCACCTAGAAGTCACTGATGAATTGGCCTACCTGAGATTCGAACCCGGGTCTCATGTTCGGAAAACAAACGTTCTAATCACTTGGTCACGTGCCCAAAAGAAAGATACTAGCTGTCTAAATATTCTTTGTCTCTTTGGGATATACGTGATCTTAGCCAATCACAACTTTCTATACTAGCTATCGCTAATGTTTATTCACTTACTGCCCACTCTATTCCCTCTACTATTGAAAAGCTCGTTAGGAATGTTTGTCACATTTATCAATTTACCACCCTTGCCTTCGATATGTCATGTGAGTGTTAATTTCTCCAAGTTTTCCTTCCTCACTGTGCGTACCATAAATCCCATCTATATCTTTCCGAATATAAATATAACTCCCTTTTTTCGTCTCCCTTAAAACGTTACACTCATTCTGAATCTATTGACATCCTTCTGTAGAAACATATCAGCGTTAATGAGAGGACATGGTCTTGCGTTCACTGCTTTATATGAGGATTTTCACTGTTACTAATTATAAAGTCTACAGCGTTCTTTTATCGCCCTCGTCAATCGTAGATTTCTCAACTGAGAAAATTTTTCTTCTAATCCAGTTTACCTGTTCCTCTCTTGATGGGCGATCATTCCTAATTGTTTGGGTCATACGACATCGCAGACTAAGCACAGTACTGCTAAATCTAACTTGATGTGTCTTACTCCCTATCAACCAAGCTCCCAGACCTTAAATTGAGTAAAATAGCCTCTAGTATGAGAAACAGGGAACATATTGCTGAAACTTCAATAATGAAAACAATGAAATATTTTATATTAGACAAAATTATCACTATGAATATTATTAATATTATTAGGTTGGTGCAAAAATAATGACGTAATAATGTCGTTTTTTAACGTTAAAAATACGTCAAAAAACGACATTATTACGTCATTATTTTTGCACCAACCTAATAACACAGTTTTTACATATTTTTAATATGGTTTACACTCAAATTGCCAAATTGTTGGTATTGACGTACACGCACCCTTGTGTCACGTATTAAATATGGTTTGATCTGGAACACAGCCACAGCTGAGCGATATTTAGTAAAGAAAAACAAACCCCTACATAAAAAAGTTTGTTAATCATTGCTAGGAATTTACAATAGGAATTATGTTTGTAACTTATTGGTAGATATTTCTTCAGTGTTTATCTTATATTCACATTTTAATTTCCCCTGCTTTGAAATTCACATCCATTTTCATCTCTTCATTGGAGATTTACTTGATTGTTAAAAAAACCATTAATAATAATAATAATAATAATAAACAGATCTGTGATTTAAGCTGGTTAATTTAACGAGATAATAACTCTTTACATTAAAATCAAAACGGTAAATACCCACGGGAGACAAAAAAAAAAAAATAGACGTAGGTCCCGTTTTATATAAGTGCCAAAAACGACGATAAAGAGTGGGTTTTACAAGAATGCAACAAAAAAAAATGTACATAAGTCTGGTTTTATACGAGAGAGAAAACGTCTATGTCTGATTTTACACGAAAGTATAAAAGATAAGCAGAGTCCCGGTATTACACGAGAGACAAAATGTCGACATAGCTGGGCTTTTACATGAAATACATAATGATGAACATAGGCTATGATTTACACGAGAACCAAATAAGGTAGAGCCAAAATGGATGACATTTGTTGGGTTTCACACGAAAGACAAATAGATATGCATCGCTCCGGTTTTACTGGAGAGTCAAAAACATAAATGTAGTTCTGTTTTAAATGAGAGTCAAATTAGCAGCGCCAGGTCTAGTTTTAAACAAGAGTCGGAAGGTATAAATTTGCTGATACGATGTCCAAAATGCTAGATGCAATTTCAATTCACAGGATTGCGTGCACGTATCCTTCCGGATGGTAGCTTCTTTTCTGCTGGGGAGTGAAGCGGAGCTTATTACTTGCAGCGGAGCGTTTGGCGTAGTCTAAAACCTGTTGACATCACAACCAGTCAACGCAAACCCTTTTTGTTCTATCGATGTAGATAAATGACCAG